>CM042862.1:2918828-3103828 GCA_023658055.1 Thaleichthys pacificus | reverse complement strand
ATTCTTAGTTCACACCATTTTCACTTTGTAAGAGTTTCAAATCCCCTGAGATATGGCACTCAGAATGAAAACTGGAAGAAAACTATTGAGCGTACCTGATATGTTTCTGAGAAAGAAATTACATGGAATCAAAAATGAAAAATTGGAGTTACAGAAAATCATTGTTAAAGAAATAATGACTTAAAAAAAAGGAAGAATGTCATTAAAATCCCTCTCAGATGTTCTTATAAATGGGTTTGTTTTATCTTGCCAGGAGTGGGAGATGCACTGCATTGTGTGATGTCCCTGCAGGAGACAAGGTTACCATCCGCTGCACAGTAGCTGGAGGTCTCAGTGGAACTCCGCAATGAGGTAGGAGTCAGGTGGCTGAGCGGTGAGGGTGTCGGGCTAGTAATCTGAAGGTTGCCAGTTTGATTCCCGGCCGTGCCAAATGACGTTGTGTCCTTGGGCAAGGTACTTCACCCTACTTGCCTCGGGGGGAATGTCCCTGTACTTACTGTAAGTCGCTCTGGATAAGAGCGTCTGCTAAATGACTAAATGTAACGTAATGAGTTTGCAGAAAGAGCACTACTTTTTTCCCTTCCCCCCCCCCCCATTTGTGGTTGTACTGCACTGTCAGCCATACACAAAAAAAAACAGGTGGTTCACAGCTCATCAAATCCTCTACACACCAACAAAGCACTACTGTATCAACAGCGAACGTCCCTGCCTGGACATCAGAGCAGATGACCCACAGCCAGCAGAGTCCTGGTCCTGTTGCTCCCTGTCCCCTCCACTCTGAATCACAGCCCCCCCACCTTTACCCCCACCTTCAGCCCCACCGCCTCCCCCAGCCCCACGGGCTCTGCTGGGAGAGCCAGACTGGGATTCATGTTTTCAAACACACAGCACTTACCTGGGCCAGCCCACAGAGCCCAGGGTGGAGGTGCAGAGAGGGACAGCCCAGGGTGGAGGTGCAGAGAGGGACAGCCCAGGGTGGAGGTGCAGAGAGGGACAGCCCAGGGTGGAGGTGCAGAGAGGGACAGCCCAGGGTGGAGGTGCAGAGAGGGACAGCCCAGGGTGGAGGTGCAGAGAGGGACAGCCAGGGTGGAGGTGCAGAGAGGGACAGCCCAGGGTGGAGGTGCAGAGAGGGACAGCCCAGGGTGGAGGTGCAGAGAGGGACAGCGCAGGGTGGAGGTGCAGAGAGGGACAGCCCAGGGTGGAGGTGCAGAGAGGGACAGCCCAGGGTGGAGGTGCAGGTGGAGAGGATCCACAGGTCCATGTAAAGAAGGTGAGAAAAGACAGACAGAGAAAAAGAGAGACACAGAGATCCATTTATTAGATTGTGTATATTACTTATACAGTATATGTGTGGGGGTGAGGTAGTATGTTGAAGTGTGGGGGTGAGTACAACATGTCATGTCTTGGAACAGGAGTGTTAGTTTGCTGAAACATGCTATATATTATATTTTAGGCACACTGTTAATGAAATGAACAAAATGTTGTTCCCTAGGCAACACCATAGTCCTTATCCATCTCTGGAGCATGGCTCGAGAAGGAGGGGGGGAGAGACAGCCATCATGTAGAATATAAAAACCTGACGCTTGAGAAAAGAACTAACTATTTGTGCAAACACAGAAGTCAGTGTTGAATGGCACAAACTATACATAAGGAGAAATCATAGCAAATGTATTCATGTCATAAAGTATCTTTGTTTTTAAAGAAGGAGAGAAGAACAAGGAAATAGTCATACGGTATTCGACAAAAAGGTTCCGCACTACTTCAAGAAACAACGAATGTAATTCTGAAGTAAACAAAGCTTATGTCAACAATTGAAAATAACTAAAGTTATATGGTTTCAACCACTGCTGTGACCATTTCTAATAAGCAGTTACTGAGAGCCATCCCAGAGAGCCTGTGAAGTGAATGAAGACGGGGAGACCGCAGAAAGGGAAGACCCTTCTACAGTCTCTGATTAGTTCCTGCGACCGCCTCTCCCTCTTCAACAGGAACTATCGATCACGCTTCACCCAGGAAGAGACAGGACAGCCAGGCTGCTACGTCTGAGCGGCTACATTTACATTTAGTCATTTAGCAGACGCTCTTATCCAGAGCGACTTACAGTAAGTACAGGGACATTCTCCCCGAGGCAAGTAGGGTGAAGTGCCTTGCCCAAGGACACAACATGTCTTGACACATCATTTCGCACGGCCGGGAATCGAACCAACAACCTTCTGATTAATAGCCCAACTCCCTAACCGCTCAGTCATATGACCCCCCTAACCTTAAGTGAAACTTCCCTAAGGTGACCTGAGGCACTCTGAGCTGGCTTCAGAGGAGCAGGAAAAACCAACAGCAGCAGCTCTGACGTCTAGATCCTCTGCTCACAATCCACTTACAGCTGAGGCTCCAAAGGTGAGTCGGCCTTTAACGAGGCGGCTCGACAACAGTAGCGCCCGGGACACATGAACAGCAATAACAGCCTGAAAGCCTATCAAGAAGAACAAAAGATGAGCGGTAAAAAAGGAATTAACTGCAAAAGTCTATTCATTTAACAGGAACCTGCTGAATAAGGTTGAATAAAACATGCCGAATAAAAGCCAGAAGCTCTCAGAGACATAAATAGTGGGTTATGGCAGTACTTGACGGGCTGACTATAAACCAAGAAGAGCGAGACAGACTTTCGTAAAATGAAGGACTTACAATAAAGACACTAGCAGTTGTCTCCATCTGAGGAAAAGATTTACACCCAAGTGAAACATCGACTTTGATGATGCAATCTCCGCTCTCTCGCCTCCTCCTCCTCCTCCTCTCCACCTTCTCACAGACACATCACTAAGGCACATCACTAAGGCACATCACTAAGGCGACGGTTTAAAGGGACAAAGGCGAGCAGTTCCCAGAGTCCTTGTTGAAAAGGAAAGCTGACGTGAAACTTAAGCACTGCGACGGAGAGAGCAGCTCCTCAAATCACCTCAGTCTTGGACTGACACTGGAGTCCCACAGCAGAGACCAAGCCCACTGTCACTCACTTCCTACCAGAGAGCCAGCCTCTCTGCATGTTCCACAGCAGAGACCAAGCCCACTGTCACTCACTTCCTACCAGAGAGCCAGCCTCTCTGCATGTTCCAGCTCCTCACAGCCCTGCATGCTAGCTGGTAATAGGACATCCTGACAGGGAAACCTTAAGCAGGATGATCAGGGACCAGAGAGAGGGAGGCTTCTTCCTATTTACATTTACATTTAGTCATTTAGCAGACGCTCTTATCCAGAGTGACTTACAGTAAGTACAGGGACATTCCCCCCGAGGCAAGTAGGGTGAAGTGCCTTGCCCAAGGACACAACGTCATTTGACACAGCCGGGAATCGAACTGGCAACCTTCAGATTACTAGTCCGACTCCCTCACTGCTCGGCCATCTGACTCCCTACGCCACGGACAAGCAGTGACGGGGCCGTGAAGTGATCAAAGCTGAGAAGCTGATGGATTTTTCATGTCTGACTCACACTCGGTTTAGAATGTGCACCAACCAGAAACAGGTTTCAGACACTACATTTTCATCTGTGTTATTTAATCAAGTATTAGGTATTTCGCTTGAGTGATCTTTTAGTGTTTTCACACATCCCGCTAATGCTCTTTTATACAATGTTGAAGAGATGCAAGTTTACTGTACAAGCCTGTGTATCACTACATACATGGTTAAATACACATATTTCATTAAAAAAACACACATTTGTAAAGGCATTTACTATAGTCCAGCCTCTAACCAGTTAACTGTCTGGTACTAAATCCTGTTTCTCAGTGTCTCGCACATTTACACAATTGTTGAGAGGCCCTGTTAAACTCACTGTAACACAGTATACTATTATTTAAAAGACTGAGAGGAAATGAAATGTGCTGAATACTAGTGGTTAGAAAGTGGTCTCATATGAGCAGCTTCAGTGCAGGTTGAACTATCCATTCCTTAACCTGACGTGCAACTGTTTCCCCATCCCTCCATATCACTGGCAAATACTGCTGTGAGCGAGGTCCTTATTATGCATCAAGAATCCTGGTTGAACCAAGACCAAACTAATCACAGCTATGAGACTGTCTGCATAAGCCTTCAGGCCAGGAGAAGATTGAAGACGTTAATAAGACCGAGCTAGGAGCCATCACAGAACGGACTTCCTCTCTGCATTCATTCAGACTATTTCATCACCACCGTATTCCATCTCACTCTCGACATAGGAGAGGTCTGAATGACAAAAGTCTCATTCTCTCTGGGCAGGCTTGTTCAACACCCCCCCCCCTCCACCCCCTCTCCAAACCCCCTCTCTAAACTGAGATGACAAAATCGAAAAAAAGTTTGGCTTCTAATTCTCCACAGACCCTATTCTAAAACCTCAATGAGTCTCCATTCTCTGCAGCCTTCATGGTCCATTAGGAGACACCAAGCTCAGCTGCTGGTGAATGCATGCTGGACTTGGTCCAGTCAGGCAGGTTGGAAGAGCCCGAGAAGGCAGCCTGGCCTGCTCGACTACATCTGAAGCACTCGGATTAATCTCTCACAGTGCGAGGGAGACAATCCCTTCCGCAGATTCAAGTGAGACCGGCGCCCTATCACGATGCTCTCTCTCCACAGCTACCCACATCCAGGGGCCATTTAGCTCGGCTTGTACAAACTTTTAAATCATCCCATGAATAATTCAGAAAAAACACTGAAACGCTGTAGGAGTACAGTTGTAATCTCTAGCAAAGAGGGTTTTATGCCTGTGTGCTCCTAGTTTCTTTTTTTAATATATATATATATTTTATTTGTATTTATTTTTGCGGGGGTTGCATTTTTCTGACTGTATTATTTATTTATGAAAGAGATATAAATGTTTTGGAGAGGACAGGAAATGTGGGGGGGAAAAAGAGAGGGGATGACATGCGATAAAGAGCCTGGGCCGGATTCGAACCCAGGACACCACGGTGACCCCGTGCACCCCTAGTGTCACTCCTCCCGCCCCCCCCCCCCCCCCATCCCCATCACACTGTCAGCACAGCAGGAGGGGGGATTAACGCTCGAAGCCTCTCCACCTACTAGAGCCAGGCTGCTTCTTACTTTCATCCCCACCCTGTCTCTTGGATTCACAGCCTCTCACACTAACTTGATTATAAAGGTCAACGTAGCAGAGACGAGTGGAGGATGAAACCACAGAGAGGGAGAGGAGGAGGGAGGAGGGAGGAGGGAAGCGGGGAGAGAACAGGACAAAGATGTTAGCATGGATAAAGTGGCACAAACGATTTGTCTAAAACAGAGGGTGAGAGGACACAGGAGATGGAACAGGGCTGACAGGGGAACGAGGCCATGTGGTTTATGTTGCTATGACGCCGCTGCATTTGTTGGCAGCTTGTTGTTTCATTACTTTTAGACGGGCCCATAAAGACTGAAATCATTTTCCAAGCATTTTGGACGTCAAAGTGCTGTTTTATCGTTTTTGGATACTGGCTTCTGCAAAGCCCGCTTCTCCCCACTCACCCGCACTCCCTCCCTCCCTTATCCATCCTTGCAATCTCCTTCCCTCTCTCTCTCTGTCTCTCTCTCTGTCTCTCTCTCTGTCTCTCTCTCTGTCTGTCTCTCTCTCTGTCTGTCTCTCTCTCTGTCTCTCTCTCTGTGTCTCTCTCTCTGTCTCTCTCTCTGTCTCTCTCTCTGTCTCTCTGTCTCTCTCTCTGTCTCTCTCTCTCTCTCTCTCTCTCTCACTCGTCCTCTTTCACTGCACAGTTCACATGAGTTCTCTTCCAGAGGGAGCAGACAGGTTCATGTCTAAGGGTTAGTGGAAAAACAAAGAACTCGCCGACCTCAAAAACCTGCACAATGATTGTGTGTCTGAGCATGCGGGTGTCTGAGCATGCGGGTGTCTGAGCATGCGGGTGTCTGAGCATGCGGGTGTCTGAGCATGCGGGTGTCTGAGCATGCGGGTGTCTGAGCATGCGGGTGTCTGAGCATGCGGGTGTCTGAGCATGCGGGTGTCTGAGCATGCGGGTGTCTGAGCATGCGGGTGTCTGAGCATGCGGGTGTCTGAGCATGCGGGTGTCTGAGCATGCGGGTGTCTGAGCATGCGGGTGTCTGAGCATGCGGGTGTCTGAGCATGCGGGTGTCTGAGCATGCGGGTGTCTGAGCATGGGCATGGGACTGTCTTGAGGTGGGGCACTAGGTGGCACTATTTGGAAACTAAATCTCCTATTGTCCTCAGGGCCCAGTGCCACAGGTCTCTAATCTTCTGTTGTTATAAAGATTGGTTTTGGCTTTGTTTATCCAGTCTCTGCTTCTCAATAATTAACAGTCCTTCCCAAAGCCCTGTTCAGGGAATCGACTGTGCTGTGTGCAGACAGACGTGTGGGAACTCCAGGCTGGGTTTCATGCAGTATAATGAGCTGCTTCTGCTGCTGTGTGATACTGCTGCCGCTCAGTGCTGGCCCTGTAGACTCCAACCTGCACCTGCCTGTTGTGCTAGAACAGGCCTCGTTACGTCCAGAAGGCTCAACTATAAATCACTTCTCGCATTCCGCTGCGGCTGCTTTATTTGAGTGTAGTTGTTGTGGTAGCGCCCATCTTAGAAATCAATCCGCTGGCAAACTCAATTAAACTCAGAAGCTGTGTTTTTCTCCTTCTTCCTCCTCCTCGTCCTCCTCCTCCTCCTCCTCCTTCGTCTTCTCTCTTCTTCTCTCCAGGGCTGAATGCGAATGAGAGAATGGCGGCTCAAGGTGTGAAGAACAACTCCAAGGTTCAATTACACCCACTCGCGTTGATCCGGAGACTACTTTCATCTGATCCCCCGCATGCTGACGAGTTGGAGAACCAACGAGGAGCTCTCGCTCCCGGAGCGGAAGAAAGAAGGAAGAGAAGAAGAACAAGGATCACAAGGAATGCAACAACAATCGTTTCCGGGTCGGCCGTGGTCCCTGAGGTCCTGAGTCCGAGGAGGAGAGAGGGAGAGGGGCATCGATGAACGTTAACCGCACTAATATTCTGACCTCACGAGGCATGGTCTCAAAGCAGTACGCTGTCCAGCTAAGGGCACTTAAGGGGTATTTGACAGGTCCTGCCACCTCCGAGCAGCTGCAATTACAGGTCAGCACAAAGTGGTGTGTGTCAGAGAGTGAGGTGCAGAGGTGAGCCGGGAAAAGTGAGTGTGTAACATGAGAGGACTTCATCCAGAGTGGTAAATCCAGTGGCATGGGGACTACGTATGCCCCATCCGAGTCATCCGTAATCCCAAACCGGGGTCATGTCCGGCCAGCCTTCTCCCCCTGTGCCCCTCCATACCCTAAACACCCCCTGTGCCCCTCCATATCCTAAACACCCCCTGTGCCCCTCCATATCCTAAACACCCCCTGTGCCCCTCCATATCCTAAACACCCCCTGTGCCCCTCCATATCCTAAACACCCCCCGTGCCCCTCCATATCCTAAACACCCCCCGTGCCCCTCCATATCCTAAACACCCCCTGTGCCCCTCCATATCCTAAACACCCCCTGTGCCCCAGCTGAGATCAACATTACAGGGACATACAGAGTTGGTCACTGACTCCCAACGGGACTGGTGCCATCTGTGTGTGTGTGTGTGTGTGTGTGTGTGTGTGTGTGTGTGTGTGTGTGTGTGTGTGTGTGTGTGTGTGTGTGTGTGTGTGTGTGTGCGTGTGTGTGTGTGGGCCATGACTCTCAATGAGCACCCTAACCCTATGTTGCAGACAGGAAGTCATGGTTCAGACAGCCAGAGATTGCCTGTATTTGTGTTGCTCAGACGGAAGCAGCCAGCTAATGCTGCCGGCCAGACCGCATCTTCCAGCAGCAGGACACAAATGACTGATGTCACAGAGATGGGCTGCTAGAGAGAGCTGTCTGGACGTCATGTACTGTCTGTCTGTCATCGTCTCCCAGGAAACACACACACACACACACACTTACACAATAATAATTAACAGGTTGAAAGCAAGCTCAGTCTCACTCAGACCAGATGAGGACGCACACACACACACACGCTCCACATCATCCACACAGTGAGGCGGCACTGACAGACCCCAGGCAGGAGATCACGGCCGAATGCAGATCAATCTCTGTAATAGGAACGTGTGGAAATCTGTTTTTGTTCCATGAAATGAGCCGATAACACTCGAGCCAGTTTGAAAATGGGTTTTGAGCAGAAAGCAGACTGCCGGGCTGTTGTGTGACGTGCTTGTTGGTCTGGCTGTTGTGTGACTGGCTTGTTGGTCTGGCTGTTGTGTGACTGACTGGCTTGTTGGTCTGGCTGTTGTGTGACGGGATTGTTGGTCTGGCTGTTGTGTGACTGACTGGCTTGTTGGTCTGGCTGTTGTGTGACTGGCTTGTTGGTCTGGCTGTTGTGTGACTGACTGGCTTGTTGGTCTGGCTGTTGTGTGACGGGCTTGTTGGTCTGGCTGTTGTGTGACTGACTGGCTTGTTGGTCTGGCTGTTGTGTGACTGACTGGCTTGTTGGTCTGGCTGTTGTGTGACTGACTGGCTTGTTGGTCTGGCTGTTGTGTGACAGGCTTGTTGGTCTGGCTGTTGTGTGACGTGCTTGTTGGTCTGGCTGTTGTGTGACTGGCTTGTTGGTCTGGCTGTTGTGTGACTGACTGGCTTGTTGGTCTGGCTGTTGTGTGACTGGCTTGTTGGTCTGGCTGTTGTGTGACGTGCTTGTTGGTCTGGCTGTTGTGTGACGGGCTTGTTGGTCTGGCTGTTGTGTGACGGGCTTGTTGGTCTGGCTGTTGTGTGACTGACTGGCTTGTTGGTCTGGCTGTTGTGTGACGGACTTGTTGGTCTGGCTGTTGTGTGACTGGCTTGTTGGTCTGGCTGTTGTGTGACTGACTGGCTTGTTGGTCTGGCTGTTGTGTGACTGGCTTGTTGGTCTGGCTGTTGTGTGACTGGCTTGTTGGTCTGGCTGTTGTGTGACTGACTGGCTTGTTGGTCTGGCTGTTGTGTGACTGGCTTGTTGGTCTGGCTGTTGTGTGACGGGCTTGTTGGTCTGGCTGTTGTGTGACTGGCTTGTTGGTCTGGCTGTTGTGTGACTGGCTTGTTGGTCTGGCTGACGGGCTTGTTGGTCTGGCTGACGGGCTTGTTGGTCTGGCTGACGGGCTTGTTGGTCTGGCTGACGGGCTTGTTGGTCTGGCTGACGGGCTTGTTGGTCTGGCTGACGGGCTTGTTGGTCTGGCTGACGGGCTTGTTGGTCTGGCTGACCCTTTTCAGGGTGTGAGTGGCTGCTGTGGACACTTTGGCTACGCTCCATTATTTCTGGCAGAGAAGAGCGTTGACAAATGGAATTCATCAGACGTTAGATTTTGTAATGTGTTTGGATGTGGAAGAGCCGCCTGACAAATACGACTAAGATTGCATTTGCATCAGAATCAAATTAATTGCTTTTTTTTTTTTTTGTCTCGGCACTAAATTAACACGCGCACACTTCAGAGAAACCGATCTCATCGGGAGCAGCTACGATATGCTCTCAACAAAGCAAGACAAAAAAAATATGAACAATGGGTATTAAATGAGCTACACAGTGTAAACACATTAACCGTGCCTTTTTCTCCTAATCAGAGAACCTTAGTCAGCAGCTGCTAGCTCTGGTTTGGCTCTGAGTGGCACATTCGTCTACCAGAGCCAGCCACAGGAATAGTAGGGCACCATGCCACCTGCTGCCAACAGCCCTGTCAACCATGGAGCATCTCTGACGAGGAGGAGGAGGAGGGAGGGGGGAGGGGGGGTGGCAGTAAGAAACCACAGACATGGAACAGACATAGAATATAGAACAGTAGTGAGTGGTGGGAGCATTTGGGAGCGCTGCATCAGCCTGTCCTAGGGCACTGCGAGGCCAGGTGTTCAGTCCTAGCACTGCCAGAGCAAGCATTCTCCTCTGTGATCCTGCTGACGATTTCCTGAAGTGTGCTGGAGGGGCTGTGAACCTGCCCCCCCACCCCCCCCCCCCCCCCCCCCCCCCCCCCACCCCACCCCCCAGAGCAGCTGGGTGCTCATGCATGCTGTCAAATATACTTTCCTGTACATGTCGATGCACCTGAAGTATCAACAACCACATTACAGTAAACTACAAACAGTATGTATGAACAGAAGCATGCACTATCCAATCACACAGGGGGGGGGTGTAACATATGTGCTGAAAGCACACAAGCACACGCAAAACACAAGGAGCCAGAACAAGTGCCCAGAGCCATGGAGGTCCATCTGCTTTGGTTGTGCTCAAGTTGTTCCCTTTACGAGCCTCACTTCTTCCCCCCCCATCGCTCTCTCTCTCTCTCTCTCTCTCTCTCTCTCTCTCTCTCTCTCCTCATCTCTCCATAACATCAGAACATGGTTCCTAATTAAGTTCATCTCAGAAATGGTCTGAAGGGCATTAGGTGATACACACACAGCATAATGTCCATTCTGTAAAGAGACCGGAAGAACCTGGAATGTAATGGCCTCATTTGAGCACATCTTCATACAATTTTATGATGTGGAGGTACTAAATGGTGATCGAG
This sequence comes from Thaleichthys pacificus, assembly GCA_023658055.1. Taxonomy (NCBI): domain Eukaryota; kingdom Metazoa; phylum Chordata; class Actinopteri; order Osmeriformes; family Osmeridae; genus Thaleichthys; species Thaleichthys pacificus. The sequence continues at coordinate 3,093,337 of CM042862.1, read as the reverse complement.
CTCTATTTCACCGACTCAGTCCTATCCTAGATGGAATCACAGAGGATTATAAAACGTTATACTAAGGTCAATATCTCCTGAAGTCCAGCTACGGGCTGTGCATTCCATTATCCAGGGAAACCCAGATTCAGAGACTCAGAGAAAAGGCTTAGAGTTTCTTGACCAGCTTCAATAGATAAGGTGGGAAACCAAACCATCAGAGAGCAATGAAACTAAAGTGTCCATTCAAAGAAAACAGCACTACGGGAAGCCAGATATCACTATCTCTTCTTTTATCACAATTAGGATTTACTCTCTCCTCTTCTTGTCTGACGATTGTCAGTGATGAATGTCAAACGTCCCTCAGCAGAAGCTGCATGGCCTGTCTTGATAAGCCTGACCTAGTAACTGGATGTGACGGCCAGTCTGTCAGGAGCCAGGTGGGATTAGAGGGATTTCAAACCCGATACAGAAAATAAATATCCTGGGAGTCACCTTCCAAAGTACTGCCCTCGTTTTCTAGTTTAGCCCTACTCACACTTATTACATCATTATCTTTCTTTCTCTCTCTCTCTGTGTCTCTCTCTCTTGTCTCTCTCACTCTCTATTTCTCTTTCTCCGTTACTTTCTCTCTTCCTTTCTCTTTTTCTCTCTCTCTCTCCATCTAAGCCAGTTGCTTGGACCACGTCAATGCCAAACTATACCCTTCTAAACACCAAGAGGATTCTAGAGGACACGAGGTAGGTAGTCACGAATACGGATCGATTTCCTCATAAGGCTCACCATGAGGCAATTAAAATAAGGAAATGTAACCTCAAGCAGGGATAAAAAGGCTGCATTATCGGAGGAATGACTCAAGGGAAAGCAGAAGCGTCACAGTAACGGCTCTCCTCTCATCTAGAATGTGGACCTCACTGCCAGGACTCTGATAGCGCTAGTCTGCCTTTGGAGGTCACCCAAAGCAAAAACATATGGTTCAAGGTTTTTAATTAAATCAATCCGTTTTTCTACAAAAGCAAGCAATTACCTCAGTGACAACATGTTGTGCAGTGTAATCTGCTGTGAGTGAAGCCTAGGCAGAAGAACAGGAATGGGAGACATGACAACACTGGCCAGAACCCAGCTATTTAATCAATATCTGACCTCCACTGCGGGACACAGCACACACCCTTTTCTCCTGGTGACTTTGATCTGAAGTCCCCTTCCAGACCGCCCCTTCTCTCCCTCATCGAGGACAGAGGATTCCCTTCCAGCAGCGCCTCCGGAGCAAGGCATCGTTCAGACGGATCATAACAACATCAAATGTTGACCACTTGATGGTTTGGTTCCCTAACGTAACGTGTTAGTATAGGAGCTCGGTATCCGGTGTAAAGCCAGTGAGAGCAGGTGTCGTGTCAGAGGGGGTGTTCAGGGTTGTGGTCCGTCACCAGCCGAGCTGACGAGCTGATGTCCACAGCCGGCTGTGTGACCCGATCCTCCTCAGCTCGACATGGCAGAGCATGTCCTGAATGCAAAGATGCCCTTCAGACATTCATTAGAAACCTCTCAAAGCTGCAGTCCGCCGACTGCTCCTTTGTGGATGTGATGAAATGAAAAATATTGTTGTTGGTGTGGTTTTTCCCCCACTCTCTTTTGGATTGCATTAACCTTTATGTGTTACTGTTCTCTGCAGATATAGGAAACATGTCAGTGCATATCTGATGATCACAAACACACATCACTGTCCATGTGAACAGGCATATACAGTACATGGAACGGCAGGATTTGATCCCACCTACCGGGAGTTGACGAATGAATTATCATCATCGATGACACCATAATAACCACTATCAGCCAGGTACATCTTAGGTGTCGGCATGATAAAAAATAACCTTTCTGGTCCAGAGTATATGGCAGACCTCAGATTGCGGGAAAGCAGTAATCTGTGATCTGAGGCAGACAGTCAGCCAGCCGGGCTTTTAGAGCAGCTTCTCTGATCCTTGTCTAATCATTCTTCCGTGATCACAGAGAGCTGCGGGGATAGACAACAACACAGGAAGCTACCCTCTGACACAACCACACTTGAATGGCTGTAAACATCCTTCCATGGTAACATGTCAAATCAACCAGATAATGGTATGAACAGACCTCTGCCTGAATCATTCCCCCAATTATCACTGTTCATTCCCAACAACCAATGGGTGATGAAAAGAGATGGTTCCATAACCATGATTAGATAATAACACTCTCCTGCTTTTACATTCATTTAATTGATTAGTCACCTGTGAACACATGCTGCCATGGAGACCGCGGCAGTCAATCATTTTAGAAAGGAGACTCCCGAATGCACAGTTCCATTCATTTGGTTGTGCTGCTACCGAACATATGTCTCCATGGCCACTGTTGTCAGAGGCATTCGTCACCTCTGATTGGTCACCTCTGATTCGTCCCCCACACTGTCCCGTCCTCCTCGCCGTTGTCATTTGGAGTCATTTTGACCAATCGGCTATCTCTGGCAGCCTTCTTGGAATGTTCCTGTTGAGTTTCTGACCAATCACATCATCCTCAGAGCCCACTGTGGTTGTGCTTCTGTTCCATCAGATCAACGTCACCGTCATCCAAGCTGACAGGCCAGCAGAGCCCAGGGACAACCCACACAGGGGGACAAGGATGCTGGCAAGTGTGAAGACTACCTTAGCTCCTACATGCTACACGCACACACACACACACAAACACATAAACACATAAACACAAACACAGAAGCACACGTGCATGAACACACACACAAACATGTGCACATGTAGACACACTAAGAAGTCCAGTTATTTTAATCTTCATTGTCACTTACTCCATTGCTACCAGAGCTGTCTCATCCAAGTAAGGGCGAAAAAACAAAATGGCTGCTGTAATAAATAACCGGATGAGACCAGCCTCTACCCTGTTCTACCCCACCCTGCTGGAGCCAGTCCTGTGTGCTGACTGATTCCCTCTAGACCAGACGGGGCTCCACTGTGGGCGAGGGAGGGCAGGTCAAACCTGATGTATTTGATCCCCTTTAAAAAGACGACAGCTGAGGGTTAATGGAGTGAGAAAGTCTGTTATTGCCATTAACCCTGCTGTCAGACTGGGGAGGTGATAGGGAAGTGGGTACGCTTACTCTCTGGGAAAGGAAAGTGGGGATTAACACTAATAGCTGCAATACTGCCGGCATAATTACAATGAATGGGATACACAAACACACATCAACATTTCAAGCATGCCCATCCATCTCCATACAGAGTTGACAGAAGATGCCCTGTGTGCACATGCTGGTGGGTAAGTGTGTGTGTGTGTGTGTGTGTGTGTGTGTGTGTGTGTGTGTGTGTGTGTGTGTGTGTGTGTGTGTGTGTGTGTGTGTGTGTGTGTGTGTGTTACGACTGCGCTGAAGCCTGGGAAATCTATCACTCTGTAATGAGTCCTGGGATTTGAGAGTTCCCAGAGGTGTGTGAGACTGTGCAGCCACCCATCGATGGATGTAATCTGGTCAACAGGCCCGACTGCGTGAGATCTGCCTTATCCGCTATTCTGTCGGCCAAACAAAGCAGTGCAGGGGGCCAGCAAACACACACCGCCTTCTCTCTGTTGACACACCTCTGCAAGCGCCGAGCGCAAGCATGCATGAACAGTTTATTTCACTAACTGTCCTTGGTGAAAGCGCGTTACTCCTGTCATTATGTTTTAAAGGTCACATGACATGCTGTTTTTGGATGCTTTTATATAGGCCTTAGTGGTCCCCTAATACTGTATCAGAAGTCTCTTTCCCGAAATTCAGCCTTGGTGCAGAATTACAGCCACTACTAGCAGTCCCACAAGGAGCTTTCCTCAGAACGCGCTGTTTTGGTGTCTGTAGCTTTAAATGCTAATGAGGAGCGGAGGGGCGGCACCATGCGCTAATGTTTACAACGGATGTATCGCAATGGCTGTAACCCCGTTGCTGTAAAATACCTCGAATTTGCCCATTCTCATCTGATAACCCTGGTTTGCAGAGGTACACACTCAGTCATTTCAATGAGGGGAAAGGTGGATATCGCGCGCGCCATAACACCAACAGCAGAACGTTTATCCAAATAACAAAGAAGTGTACAACACTCACGTACAGCATATGTATTCACACTTATACTTGATGCTATCTACCTTTCCATAGCGACAGTAACTCAGCTGTTAGCTGCAGAGCTAATGTTACAGCCACATTCTAAGGGTAGCAAGCTAGGTAACCATATACAGTAAAGCTACAAAATGATATAGCGTTAGTTAACTTACTTGTCCGAGGTTAGTAGCTGGACGAAGGAGAGTTAGTACTGATCCAGAATTTAATTTCAGCAAGGCCAGTTTTGTATTAGCTCAAGTTGAGGAAACAGTCGTGGCTGAAGTGTTTGGCTCAGACATACAAAACAAATGCGCCTACAACAGAAGTTGTGTAGGCGCATTTTCTAGCGAAAATAAAATTAAGATACTGATTGTTTAGAGGCTCGGATGACGGAACTACAAAAAGACTTGTGTGTTGATTTGTACATCCAAGCACTGAGCAACTGTTATGCTTCGTTCGTTTGCTAGCCATGGCATGATGTCTCTGCAGGAAAACACGACATTGCACTCGCCCTTGCACAATCGTAGCTCAATTCCTCATTGGCGGGCCAGATTATCTGGGCGGGCACAGCAGAGAGAAGGGCGGTAGCCTGGCTCCTTGTTTCGTCAATAAAAGGAGATTTTCAAACCGAGCGTTTGAGCCTTCATTTTCTCAAAGGCGGAGAAGAACACCCAGGGCTTGGTTTACACCTATCGAAAATTCTAGCCACTGGGGAACCAAAGGCAGGCTAGGGGAACTCATATTAATGTTAAATAACCTCCTAAAGTGACGTTTTCATGTCATGTGACCTTTAATCGTATTGGAAAGAAAGGAAATCAAGTGGTGGAAATTTCCGGTGGAAATTGTGTCTACACTGCAGCATACTGCGCACACACCGATTAATCTTTTCACTACGTACTGTGTTGCCCTCTCAATTCTTGATCATCTCCTCATCATGGACACATTGAGAACACGAACGGTAATGACGACCTTTGCTTCTCCCTTCTTTCCAGTAGCGATGGTGGAGCAGCGGTGCTGTTAAGTGTCTCTACCATGAGCTTATCTCTCATTGGTCTCTGGAGGGAGGTCATGAATGCAGACAGCCAATCAGTGGGGGGGTCTGCATAAACTACAGTACAGTCTGCAGCCCTCACAGCCCTGACGAACACCAAACTACACACACACACGCACACACCAACCTCATTTACACACTGAAAATACCATGTTTCTGGGTGAGAATCACTACATTGGCCTCTCTCTCTTTCAGACGCTTGACTTCTGTTTGCTTGTCTTTGTTGTCTGTGTTGATAATTGCATTGGGAGTATGGATTCTTCCGAGGTGATGTTGTTGGCTACAAAAGCCACTCCAATGCAGTCAATTAAGAGGCACGTGTCAGAGCCTGTATGATGCATCCCTGGGGTTTAAATAACCCACATCCTCTCCCCTATGTTTACTTCCACACTCAACATCTCTCTGGAAGAGTTGAACGCAACTGCATTCTGACAAAAAATATCAGAAGTCAAGTGTCACCTGGGCCATTACGGGCTCACCAATTAGCATGTGGACGCTAACGACGCAATGCGTCATTTCCTTTCAAATCGTGCTACGACAGAGTTCTACCACTTCACTGCAATAAAAACAGGCATGAAGCACAAAACCGATTCCTGAAATTAATTGAGCAGCTATGTACCATTCTGAGGTAATCATGTGTGAACAAGCCGCTCCCGGAATCTACATCCACTAAACGGGCGTCCTCGTGCATTTCGGTAGGATTGGTGCTTCATGTACAGCAACTAATGTAGTTCCACAGCGAGCGACACCGTTAAGAGACAGGGAGAGAGAGAGATACCAAACAGAGAGAAACAGACGTCACACACCGAAAGAGAACCTCACATCGGTCCCTGAGCGATACTTCTTCCGGCATCCTGGGCCGTACCATCTTGAAGCGTACAGGTAATTGCAATGACAGCTGCACTAACCTTGGCGTGGCCTGTTGGATATCGTTTGAAGTTTTCTGTCTTTGAAGTGGTTGAAGCAAACAAACAAGAAGCTCTGGCCCTGTTATCTCTTATTGTGTGTCTGATAATTGAACATCTGAGGAGGGATATTGTTGCCGGAATTAATTGGCCTAACCTTCTCCTGTGATATTCTTTTAATTAGGATCTATTTTGGGCCATGTGATTCAGATTCCTTCCCGTGTGGAAGACCCCATGAGTGGGGCTACAATGTGTTGTCATCTCATTGTGGGCCTGAGCTGGGTGAGGGAGACACGGCGTCTCGAACAGCTCCGGACGTGAGCTCCGTGACGAGCTGCACAGCCCTCTCAGAGAAATGTCCCTTCCTGCACAGGGGCAGGTGAACATGTGCAGAGTGGTTCACAAAGTGATGCATGTCGTGCGGAAGCCCTGCTGTCTGAGCCAGCGGGAGAGCTTCATTTCACATCTCAACACATTTCACTTCTCAACAGACACACACGCAGTCAGTCAGGCAGGCAGGCAGGCAGGCAGGGAACAGCATGGTGTGTTTCTCTCAATGCAGGCACAGACAGACAGACAGAACAGTGTGGTGTTTCTCTCAATGCAGGCACAGACAGACAGACACAGAGACAGACAGAACAGCATGGTGTTTCTCTCAATGCAGGCACAGACAGACAGAAACAGTGTGGTGTTTTGCTCAATGCAGGCACAGACAGACAGACAGACAGACAGAACAGTGTGGTGTTTTGCTCAATGCAGGCACAGACAGACAGACAGACAGAACACTGTGGTGTTTCTCTCAGTGTAGGCACAGACAGACAGAACAGTGTGGTGTTTTGCTCACTGTAGGCACAGACAGACAGACAGAACAGTGTGGTGTTTTGCTCAATGCAGGCACAGACAGACAGACAGACAGACACAACACTGTGGTGTTTCTCTCAGTGTAGGCCAGAGGAGAGAAGGGCTTACTGTAAATATCTCCCAGCGTGCCAGCTGTTGACCAGCCACAGGCTGATCCAGGTATGTACATACAGTATTTCTGTTGTGATGGTTTGAAACCATCTGTCAGCTTGGTTGCTGTGGGAACGCCACAATGTCAAAGTTGGATGCATAAATCATACATTTAACATGAACTGGGAAGGCAGGGAGTCTCCCAGAATGAAAAAAAAACTATTCCATAACAAAGTGCTGATTTTCTGATTCGATCAGAATGATTCGAGAGAAAATACTTCAGTTTCTCGTCTTGTTCTTGTAAAGGTAAAACATGATGGGGAAAGACAAAGGCTTGTTTCTGTACTGTAAAAGGTCACTTCTCTTGACATTTTGTTCCACAGCCCTGACACTTATACAGCCTGGACTGGGCTCCAGACTAAAATACATATTCAATTATCTAAGCAGGAGGCGTGTGTTCAGGAGAGGGGGTCAAAGGAGGGATGAACTTCACCAGTCAATTAGAGCAAAAAATCTGGGACGTTAATTTGAACAGAATTCCTCACGAAAAGGTCAGGGACCTCCAGTGGGAACGTGCGGCTTGCCTGGTCAAAGGGGCTCGCTGCCAAACACATGCTAATGATGCTGGGAAGTGTTGGTGCATGTGCAACACAGCCTCTCTGAAGCACCGGGCGCCACACTCGCCAGAAGGAACAGTAAGTGGATGACTTATTGATCTTGCCGCAGTTATCACAACGCAGTTTGAGTCTCTATGAAACTCGTCTTGAAGGATGTTTCAACTCTTTCGGAATGATTTACGTTGGGTGAAACACTCGACTTGAGCTCGCCTGAGGTGTAATGGCTGATATAGTAGCATTTACATTTAGCAGACGCTCTTATCCAGAGCGACTTACAGTAAGTACAGGGACATTCCCCCCGAGGCAAGTAGGGTGAAGTGCCTTGCCCAAGGACACAACGTCAGTTGGCATGACCGGGAATCGAACTGGCAACCTTCGGATTACCAGCCCGACTCCCTCACCGCTCAGCCACCTGACTTCCCATCCCAGCATTTGGTGGGGTTGGTGGGTTTGCTCAACACAATAGAGAGGTTAAGGACGGCTGTATAGTGACGAGTGTCCAGGTCACATCCTGGACTTTTGGATGGATGTTTCACTCCCATCAACGTCGTTATCAGGGAAGCTTATAGCCCACTGAATTTACATTTAGTCATTTAGCAGACACTCTTATCCAGAGCGACTTACAGTAAGTACAGGGACATTCCCCCCCCGAGGCGAGTAGGGTGAAGTGCCTTGCCCAAGGACACAACATCCGTTTGGCACAGCCGAGAATCGAACCAACAACCTTCTGATTAATAGCCCGACTCCCTCACCGCTCAGCCACCTAACTCCCTATTGAAAAGACTGTGGGCCAAAAATATAATTTGCGCTGTGGGAGGGAGTGGATCTGTAGCCAGACACCTTTCCAAACAGGGTGTTAATCCCTGAGTGTGACTGACACCCACAGCTCTCGAGACACCCCCCCCATCCCACTAAGACGCTGCAATGTGACTACTAAAACACACACACACACAAAGGCTCTTTAGCACCTGCATCGCACGCATTTCACACCTCAGAGAAGAGGACAGTGCCTTTCTGCAGGCAGTCTTGTACAGCCCTGGAGGGAGCTTCAATCTGAAGGCCAGGCCAGTCCAGACTGGTGCTGTGGAACATACACAGGAGACAAATCGGACTGCTTCACCATGGAGGGCCCTCCAGGGCCTCACTTCCTGCTTCACCATGGAGGGCCCTCCAGAGCCTCACTTCCTGCTTCACCATGGAGGGCCCTCCAGAGCCTCACTTCCTGCTTCACCATGGAGGGCCCTCCAGGGCCTCACTTCCTGCTTCACCATGGAGGGCCCTCCAGGGCCTCACTTCCTGCTTCACCATGGAGGGCCCTCCAGGGCCTCACTTCCTGCTTCACCATGGAGGGCCCTCCAGGGCCTCACTTCCTGCTTCACCATGGAGGGCCCTCCAGGGCCTCACTTCCTGCTTCACCATGGAGGGCCCTCCAGGGCCTCACTTCCTGCTTGCCCCTCAACCAAGAGAGCGAGAGCGCGAGAGAGGGCACGCGAGAGGAAGGATCTTAAGCCAGCCATAAACACAGAGTCTGATACTGAGGGAAGCCAGAGGACTACTAATGACCCTGGCTGCTAGAGCAATTACCCACAGATTATTTCACCATTTATATTTGTACCATTTGCATGCATATGCATGGATGTGTGTGCTAATTACAGAAGATGCTTCCCTTCACTACTACATAATTAATCATACAGAGAGGAAGGAGAGAGGGAGAGAGAGAGAAAGAGAGAGAGAGAAACACACAGAGAGAGAGAGACAGAGAGAGAGAGAGAGAGAGAGAGAGAGAGAGAGAGAGAGAGAGAGAGCGAGAGAGAGAGAGAGAGTGAGAGAGATAGACAGAGAGAGAGACAGAGAGAGAGAGATAGATAGATAGAGAGAGAAACAACTGTCCATGTCAATCCCAGAGAGTGAGGGAGAGAAGGGAGGAGAGGAGAACAGACAGCAACATGTGACGCAGAGGAAAGAGTCTAGAGCTGCTGGATGAAGCATCCAGGACCAGCAGACTGGACACACAGCGAGCCCTCAGAAGATCCTGTTAGACACAGAACACTGCCGATATCTAGAGTTCCAGAGCTGGAGAACAACATTTGGCCTGTTCTCAAGGTCATCAGGCAATCAGGAACCGTCCTCTCTGCTCTCAGTGGCTATAAACACCACCCAACACACACACACACACACACACACACACACACTATAAGTAAGACAACTCATTGGGGTTGAAAATGCATCTCGACAAATTCTCTGGTTGGCTTCAAACAGGAACATTGTGCTCGGGGGGAGCACTCATCAAATCAAGTGACCTTTGAGGCACCCCACTCTGACATTCATATGATGCTGCAAACAGCATGCTGGTGAAATAGGAATGTAAACTGTAATCACGGGCTAATTATCTCCCCCTCAGGGCCCAGGGAACGGCAATTAGACACCAGCCGTATGTGAGCAGGGGGCCTGGGAGAGACGCGCTCCCCGTCTCCACCCAGGACTAGGACTGGAGGTGTGTTCAAGAAGCTGGGAAACACAAGCACAGCACCACAGGCTCCTCGCACACGGAGTGTCACTCAATTTATTGAGTGACACAACTGCCTATGTAAAGGGGAGTGTGTGTGTGTGTGTGTGTGGTGTGTGTGTGTGTGTGTGTGGTGTGTGTGGTGTGTGTGTGTGGTGTGTGTGTGTCATTCTCTCATTCCCACTCAGCCTCTTCATCTCCACCTTCCTCTCTCCCTTCTCAGGCTGAAATATGAACTAACATTTCTCTCTGAGTTACGGCCTGCTTGGCCAAAGAGACATATTTCAGCCTGCACTCTTCCAAGTTGTATTTCACCAAGTGACACAGGCAGTTCTATAGAGGGAAAGAGATATAGAGGACAGAGAGACACACGTAGACAGACGGAGAGAGAGGAGGTGAGAAAAGGAGACGGCGAGACCAAGCGGGAGTACGCCTCCATGCCGCCTCGCAGTTCAGTCGAGTCACCTAGAGAGACAGAGAGGCAGAATGCGAGGCTGAGTTACCTGCCCCCTCAACAACAGGTAAGCACATGCACCCGCGCATCACACACATGGTCTGTGGTGTCCCGGTTTTCACGCGAGCCCAGGCGATGAAGTGACACTAATGAGAGTGGAACATTTAAGCCCACACGTCCATGCCCCAGATTCTACCCCTAATTACATTACCTCCTTTGTGGTACATGGGGATTCACGCCATGAAGTAGAAGCCGTTCAATGGCATTCGAAAAAGCCACGGGAATAACAAAGTACCTCAAAGTTTTTTCTCCCCACTTTCTCCACCCCCTCTCTCTCACAGACACACTTCAGAGCCAACTACTGCTGAAGACTTCCTACCACATTCAAACTCAGGGTGAGTCAAAGCAACAGAAGTGCCGGGCGGTGACCCACTGATAGGAAGACTTATCTATGTATTCTGTATGCGTAGCTGTTATTTTTCTGGTCATTTAGCAGACTTCTTATCCAGAGCGACTTACAGTAAGTACAGGGACATTCCCCCCCGAGGCAAGTAGGGTGAAGTGCCTTGCCCAAGGACACAACGTCATTTGCACGGCCAGAATCGAACCAACAACCTTCAGATTAATAGCCCGACTCAGCCCCCCCCCCCCCCATGATCTGTTATGGGCGTGGCCTGTGGCTCCTGCTTATCTACGCTAACCTCTGCGTCGTGTGTCGACAGGAGAGCATGGCATTGCTTCTCCTTTAGAAGCCGTTCTTCTCAGAGTGGACCTAGGCTGTGCTCACTCCTCCTGCCCTCTGACCTTGGGCAACTGTCACATGGGTCGGAATGCCTCCGGTGCCGTTTTACAGCTCATCTGCACACGGTGACACGCTAGGAAACAGACGCTTTATGATTGATGTACCAGGTGGCATTTAAAAAGTGCGAAGACATCATCAGTGACGCACATACACAGATGTGAGAAGCCTTGCTGTGACAGGTGTATCAGCCATGTTGTGCTGCGCTGTGCAGTGCTGTGCGGTGCAGTGCTGTGCGGTGCAGTGCAGTGTGCACACACAAGCAGGGTAGGTAAGAGACAGGCCCAACCTCAGTGGTGGCACATTCCTAATTTAACTATAGCATCTGTGAAGTTTTTCCAACTCTCAGGCGGCTGATGGAGAACGAGAACAGAGGGAGAGCTAAAACAAAGAGGTTGACAGTTAAATTAGAGAGAGAGAAAGAGGGAATTGAGAAAGATGGGGAGAAAGAAAGGGGCAGAGAAGTATGTCAGACGAAAGAAGGCTGATTAGAAGCAGCACTTGCTCTGCTGAGAAAGCTTTCCGCTCTCTTTTTCTCCCTCTCTCTCCGTCATTCTGTCTCTCCTCAGAAGTCTTACAACCACCAAGCTGTTTGCTGTGCCACCCTATCAATGTGTGTGTGTGTGTTTTTGTGTCTAAAATGTTGTGTTCCTTTTCTCATATGCGTTTGAAAGGGGAAGACAAAGCCCTGTGTTGTCAACCAGCTGGAGGTCTATCATTCAGAAACACAAAGAACGGCTGCACTCCATCTCTTAGTATTCCACACTTCTCTGCTCTTCCTCTCGACGCAATCTATTTATCTCCATCTATCCGCCTGTTTCCAACTCTTAACTTGCGTTTCTCATTTGAGGTAACAAAGCTGTCTGCCAGACTCTGGCCATCTGCATGGGTCTCTCTGCTTCACTGCTTCACTACTATCTCTGCTTCACTACTCTCTCTGCTTCACTGCTTCACTACTCTCTCTGCTTCACTACTCTCTGCTTCACTACTCTCTCTGCTTCACTACTCTCTCTGCTTCACTGCTTCACTACTCTCTCTGCTTCACTACTCTCTGCTTCACTAGTCTCTCTGCTTCACTGCTTCACTACTCTCTCTGCTTCACTACTCTCACCGATTCACTACTCTCTCTGCTTCACTGCTTCACTACTCTCTCTGCTTCCATACTCTCACCGATTCACTACTCTCTCTGCTTCCATACTCTCACCGATTCACTACTCTCTCTGCTTCACTACTCTCTCTGCTTCACTGCTTCACTACTCTCTCTGCTTCACTGCTTCACTACTCTCTCTGCTTCACTGCTTCACTACTCTCTCTGCTTCACTGCTCTCTGCTTCACTACTCTCTCTGCTTCACTGCTTCACTACTCTCTCTGCTTCACTGCTTCACTACTCTCTCTGCTTCACTGCTCTCTGCTTCACTACTCTCTCTGCTTCACTGCTTCACTACTCTCTCTGCTTCACTGCTCTCTGCTTCACTACTCTCTCTGCTTCACTGCTTCACTACTCTCTCTGCTTCACTGCTTCACTACTCTCTCTGCTTCACTGCTTCACTACTCTCTCTGCTTCACTGCTTCACTACTCTCTCTGCTTCACTGCTTCACTACTCTCTCTGCTTCACTGCTCTCTGCTTCACTACTCTCTCTGCTTCACTGCTTCACTACTCTCTCTGCTTCACTACTCTCTCTGCTTCACTGCTTCACTACTCTCTCTGCTTCACTGCTTCACTACTCTCTCTGCTTCACTGCTTCACTACTCTCTCTGCTTCACTGCTCTCCCATCACTAGCACCGGCTGGAATAATCTGGCAAGAACACACGCAGGAAAATACACAGCACACGCAGGAACACGCAGGAACACACCGGCACACATGAACACACAAGAACACACAATAACACACAAGAACACACAAGAACACACGCATGGAACACACACGCAAGAGCACAGGCGAGCACAAACAAAACACCACAAATAAGCACCAGCCAGCATGCAGAATGCACACATACAACTTCTGGAATCGTTGCAACCAAGAGCCTAAATCCAGCCAGCTGTATTTCTGCCATTAGTTTCCTCTCTCTGGGCGAGAGAGAGAGAGAGGCACGTACTTCAAAGCAGAGCATGATGCAGGGATCCTCTCGGTGCCATTAACTCACACTGATCGGCTATCTCTCCATGTCACGCTTTCCTCTGCCAGGACCAGCTGCCAGAGAGGAAATTGAAAGTGTGTGCAAAGTGTTTGTGTGTGTGTAAGCAGCCAAATCAAAGTCTATTGTTTCCTGTTTGCGTCGAAGACATGTCTGAGTGAGCTTGTTTTTTCGCCACCGATTTGTCACCAAATGTTTTCAGAGAAGAAACCTGAAAGCCAGTTGTTCTTTGAAAACGTGGGTGATCCTCAAACCTCAGGGTTTCTCTCGACGTTCAGAAGGTCATCACATAGAACGCATAATAAATATTCATTCCAGTGAGAGGGCTTATTCAGGACTCAAACTCAAAACTGTTTTGCTAGTAAATCTTTTCAGGAACAGTCTTGAGAAATAATAGAGGTAAAATGGGTTCCACACAGACTAATTCACAGGTCACACAGAGTGAGCGTAGTCAGATGGTAATCATGTTTAACAATCAATGAACATCTCCCCCCAAACGCCCTCCTCTCTCTCATACATATTTAAACATGCCCCTGGTGGCTGCTGTAGATTTTAATAACAGCTGAACCGCCTTGTCAGACCGTCTTGAGGTAAAGACTGTTCCTTCCAGTCTCACCTCTCATCCAGCCCCTTAGCTGAGGGGTACAACAGAGCAGCACCATGGGACATTGAGGCTGATCACCTGGGTGGTGAGGCTGATCACCTGGGTGGTGAGGCTGATCACCTGGGTGGTGAGGCTGATCACCTGGGTGGTGAGGCTGATCACCTGGGTGGTGAGGCTGATCACCTGGGTGGTGAGGCTGATCACCTGGGTGGTGAGGCTGATCACCTGGGTGCTGATGCTGATCAGCTCCGTGCTGATGCAGTAAACGCACCCGTGCGCACACACTGAGGGCAGGAGGGCTACACCCCTCTCCTGGTCTGCCGTCTGGCGTTCCTCCTGGAGCCTGGACAGCGTGCGGCCCCTCACACGGAGACAGCCCGGCTGGGACAGCCGGGCTGGGACAGCCGGGCTGAGGACAGCCGGGCTGAGGACAGCCGGGCTGAGGACAGCCGGGCTGAGGACAGCCGGGCTGGGGACAGCCGGGCTGAGGACAGCCGGGCTGAGGACAGCTGTGCTCCAGCCTGCTGGGACTCTCAGACTCGCTACACAGACACCACCTCTCTCAGGTCGTCCTGGACCTGAACATCCCGCATGGACTGCGGTGCTCTTCAGAACATCCATCTGACATTATACCGCAAACATCCGAACGTAAGGCCTAAACGACGGGCTGCCAGGGCCACATGGGAAATCCAATGTTGTATAACAATTTTATGTCAATAAAACGATCGGAATCTGAGCCTGGGAAGACGGGGGTAGTGTGGTCGGTGATGAATAAATGAAGAGACAGAATAGAAATGAAGGCAGAGCAAAAGGTGAGGATCTAGCCTTAGAAATCAACATCGGCTCCAAGCCAAAACATCAGACAATGCCATCCGCCGTAACCTGGGCGACTGCGTCCACGCCAACCTAGACACTGCCGCACGGAACAGTGCTGTCATCACAGGCCACCAGACACAGACTGCAGGAAACAGAAGGAAGCAACACAGACAGAACACAATCCCAACACAAACCTCACACCTAAGTATACTGTAGGCCGGCACCATATCAAACTCAAGGGCAGGTGAGGGAAAGCATGAAGGGTTAGACCCTTGGGAGTCAGGTGGCTGAGCGGTTAGGGAATCGGGCTAGTAATCCAGGGCAGGTGAGGGAAGGTGAGAAGGTTGCCAGTTCGCTTCCCAGCTGTGTCAAATGACGTTGTGTCCTTGGGCAAGGCACTTCACCCTACTTGCCTCGGGGAGAATGTCCCTGTACTTACTGTAAGTCACTCTGGATAAGAGCGTCTGCTAAATGACTAAATGTAAAATGTAGACCCGTCACACCTCTTGTTGTGGGTGGTGTTGTTGATGTTCGTGAAGTTACATCGCACCTTTCCATGTGCCTGGATCCAACACCTCCGCTGTGTCTTCGGCTAAAACACAGAGTATCTCAGCATTTACAATCAACCTCAATCTTGACTGAGATTGCGCAAGGCCCTCGACAGAAACCTACAGTTACATACACTTTTTTTTCTCAAGAATTTAGAATTGGAATAAAACGCAGATAACGTCTCCTAATTGTGCTTATTCATTCTCAACCCCCGAGGAGTGTGTCGATAAACCATTGGTTTACGGGAGACGGCACAGAGGCATAGTGCACCCGGGGGGAATGGTTGGAAAATCCATTCTCACAGGCGCATTCAGACGCTCCCTAACTTCTTCTGATTTTATCAGCCTCTGTCTGCTTCATTATAGATCAGCCCTGGAGAGGGGCTCCGCTCTACACCTTAGCAGCTGTGAATAAAAGATCTCCCTCATGCCTGCAAGTCTGTATAACACTAATGTGAGAACTAAGTGTTTATTAAATGTGTGTGTGTGTGTTCGTTTGTGTTTGATCCCATGAAAGAAGAGCACCAAACCCTAATCTCAGGCCTTCAGGTCTCTTTATCAACCCTCTTTATCTTCTCAGGCCCTCTGGGCACGAAGCTTATCAGTGGAGTGCAAACGAGAAATAAAGAGAGATGGTGAAAATGAGTGGGCAGGAGAATTATGAACTAAATGCTCTGGTCATTTGTAAGTGTGGGAGTGACACTGTGGGAAATTACAGTTGATAATTTCAGTTAGTGTGACACCAGAACAGGATTTCTGGAAGATTTGAAAGGAAGCTTTTCTGTCCTCGGAAACCATTTCAAGCTGCAAAAGATAACGCTATAAAAACCAATCCAAGATGAGAAACAGCACCCCCAATTCTTGTCTGAGCGTCCCCCCTTTCCTCCAGTTGGGAGTTTGATTGACAGTGTTTCACAGAATAAGCCAAGAAGGAACCCTCGACCTCGCAAAAGGCTGGAACACAATTGTTGGAACATCATTTGCTGGAAAGTAGCGGGCTGGTCTGAAACTGCCATTCCTCTGGCACTCAGCTGTCTGTGTTGCTAAACAACTCTCAGAGGAGCTCATTATCTTACACAACAGGTTTAAATTGGACAAAACCTTTTCTATTTTTTTTTCTTCCTTTTTGTACCTTTAACAGTTGCTACAGAGTAACGTCAGATTGTTGATTCTGGTTCAACATACTTTAAAACATCCCCTCAACTCCCAAAGGTGGGGGTAAAGAAACCAATAACTGCATGGATAGTCTCTGTGTAACATATTTCAAACTCAAAAACCACAGAAGAAGACACGCAGAAAGCTCTGCCACAAAGGGGGTACTCTAATGAAGGGAGCCTCGAACAGTAGCATTAACCAGGAGCTAAAATGGGACATGGAAAGGATTCTAGACCATTCTCCAACTATCCACCAGTTTATTACCTTCAGAGTCCAGCATATATGAACTGATGCTTTATGGAATGGCACAGCACTATATGCCTGTATGCCTACTCACTGAGTGCCTACTCACTGAGTGCCTGCTCACTGAGTGCCTGCTCACTGAGTGCCTGCTCAGTGAGTGCCTGCTCACTGAGTGCCTGCTCACTGAGTGCCTGCTCACTGAGTGCCTGCTCAGTGAGTGCCTGCTCACTGAGTGCCTGCTCACTGAGTGCCTGCTCACTGAGTGCCTGCTCACTGAGTGCCTGCTCACTGACTGCCTGCTCACTGAGTGCCTGCTCACTGAGTGCCTGCTCAGTGAGTGCCTGCTCACTGAGTGCCTGCTCACTGAGTGCCTGCTCACTGAGTGCCTGCTCACTGAGTGCCTGCTCAGTGAGTGCCTGCTCAGTGAGTGCCTGCTCACTGAGTGCCTGCTCACTGAGTGCCTGCTCACTGAGTGCCTGCTCACTGACTGCCTGCTCACTGAGTGCCTGCTCACTGAGTGCCTGCTCAGTGAGTGCCTGCTCACTGAGTGCCTGCTCACTGAGTGCCTGCTCACTGAGTGCCTGCTCACTGTGTGCCTGCTCACTGAGTGCCTGCTCACTGAGTGCCTGCTCACTGAGTGCCTGCTCAGTGAGTGCCTGCTCACTGAGTGCCTGCTCACTGTGTGCCTGCTCACTGAGTGCCTGCTCACTGAGTGCCTGCTCACTGAGTGCCTGCTCACTGAGTGCCTGCTCACTGAGTGCCTGCTCAGTGAGTGCCTGCTCACTGAGTGCCTGCTCACTGAGTGCCTGCTCACTGAGTGCCTGCTCACTGAGACATCAGGCAGTAATCTGATGGCTCTAGTCTTTTTTACTTGAATAATACATTATTTTCCCTGCATCCCTTTTTCTTATATATCCCTCCTCTCCTCCTCCTCCTCCTCTCCTCCTCCTCCTACTCCTCCCCTGCTCCTCCTCTCCTCCTACTCCTCCTCCCCCCCCCTCTCATCCTCATCCTCCTCCTCCTCCCCCCCTCCTCCCCCCCCTCCTCCTCCTCCTCCCCCCCTCTCCTCCTCCTCCTCCCCCCCTCTCCTCCTCCTCCTCCTCCCCCCCTCCTCCTCCTCCTCTCCTCCTACTCCTCCCCCCCCTCCTCCTCCTCCCCCCCTCTCCTCCTCCTCCTCCCCCCTCCTCCTCCTCCCCCCCTCTCCTCCTCCTCCTCCTCCCCCCCTCTCCTCCTCCTCCTCCTCCCCCCCTCCTCCTCCTCCTCTCCTCCTACTCCTCCCCCCCCTCCTCCTCCCCCCCCCCTCTCCTTCTCATGCTGAGGTTACAACAGGGAACCAATGTCCAGGATTATACTCTAAAGCCTCTATTACAGGCCTCAGGTCCCTGTAAACACACGTACACACACACACACAAACCCCTCACTTTGCCCTGCTTCTCATCCTGAATCAACAATGGCCTGGAACAAACAGAGGAGTAGTGGTTGAACTGCATTGGAGAGAGCAGAGAGAGTCAGGGGAAACTGAGGAAGGAGATGGAGGGTCGAACACAACACCAGGAAGATGTGAAATAGAAACATTCCATTTTGGGCTGTCAATCTACTGGGGATTATATCGCTTTGGTTCACGTCATGTGTCTGTGCCCTGGGGCTTGTCTGGTCTTGTCAGCATTACTAAAAAAAAACAAATATTGTGTGAGCCTCGCTGCTAAAACATCTTTCCCTCCTTTGGTCTAGATTTCTTTTATTTTAATTTGTGTAATATATTTTGTGGGTAAGAGTATTCTCCTAGCTTCATGAAAATCTGACTTGAGTTAGGGAACTCGATTTTTTGGGCAATTCTTTTTTTGACTCTTTTTCACCATTTGATCATGTGCAGCCTGAATATTGTTATATTTATATTTCTGAAGCTTGATTACTTTTTGGAGATCGGAATTTTATATTGATTGTAAGGTGTTTATTTTTCAACCCAACCGGCAGGAAAAATGATCTTACTTTGAATTCATGAACTCCTGTGTTTTACATTGCTGCGCTGGGGCAGATGTGTTTTGTTGCCAAGCAGCTCTGACTACCAGTAGTGCTCGGTCGCTCACTCCAGGACAGACTACATGACAGCCTGGGCACCGGCAGTGTCTGCCAGGCACACCCAACCATACGGCTTGATCATGTAGCAGACAAGGCCAATCACGGGGACCGCCTCCCCCCAGGCCCAGCCTGTCAGGCCTCCCCCTGTTGCTAGTCCCTCACAAACCTTCTGGATCCTTCCATCTGCCAGGCGTTCCACAGGCTGTTAAGAAGGCTCCGCCACGGGGCCCAAAAAAAGGCTGCTGTACACTAAGCAGAAACTAAGGGCCAAACGCAGCATAAATCCCCATTTAATGAGGTTGGTTGGATGAGAACTCGTGAGATCTTTGACCAGGAGAGCAGAGGGGAAAGGCAGGGTGGAACATTGTCACTGCACGCGAGTGTCGACCAGAATAACAAAAGAAAAAGAAAAGTAGCAGACGTGGCTGGAAAAGTCTCAGAGCTCCACAGGCTCCATGTTCACCACAGGACCGAGGTCACAGATCATGCTCTCTCTCTCCTCTCTCTCCCGCAGGCCTCTCCATACATCCCACAACCCAAGTCTCGGGGATATCATCTAATGTGTGCCAGGTCATCCTATACCAGAACAACTTCCACCACACGGGAGCGTAAACATGAATTGTGAACAGCGCGAGTTCCTCTGTATACAGTTGAACCGCTGCAGGCTTAGATGCTCAACCCGGGACTGGGTATCGACCTGCCTCTAGCCCAGGGCTGATCCCCGCTGGGGACCCCAGCAGAGTACAGCCACTCTGCTGAAGAGAGGCGAGGGGGGGGGACGGGGGGGGGGGGGGGACGGGGGGGGGGGGGGACAAGGTCCGGGAAGATGTCAGAAAGAGCAGAGAGGAGGATTACAGCCAGGAAGCTGTCACGGTGAGGGCGTACTGCAGCTCACATGTCGACTGGAACGAGCTCTAGTTGCCGGGCTAACGGACAGCTTAAAGTGGAGAGGGGCACACTGGGGCGACGCTAGGACCGGTCTCCCGGCTGCAGGGCACGTGAAGAGGGGGATGGAGTCATGGGGACCATTCACAGCCAATGAGGGTGTGAGTATCCGGTGCAGGTAATCCATGTAAACAGTCTTAATTGATATAGATAATGTCCATATAATGTTTTAGGGCAGAGTGTGTGCTCCTGGCGTTAGCTAGGTCAGTTATAAATAGTACAGGACTGGCCTATTGAGGCTGATCTCTGCGGATGGGGCGTGTGTTGCAGAGTGGTTTTGTAGCAGCAAAGCTGCCTCAAACCAGCTAACCCAGACCACCAGGCTTCCAGACACACAGACTTTGTTGCAATGCTCAAGGCTGCAGACAGGCAAACACAAAAAAAAGTAATCTTTCTCAGAGCTTTATCTCTCCTTCTCACACTCTCCATGATAATCTGCTCATTTCTTCATCTCTCTCCCTCTCCCCCCCCCCCCCCACATCTTCCTCTCTATTTCTCTCTGCAATATCAGATAAACATACCTCACTTCCTGCAAGCAGGGGGAAAATAGGGTTGCTTAGCAACTTCGCTCCGCTCGTCCACTGTTCTGTGTGAGTGTTACTGCCCTTCCAAAGACCCCAGTCCACCCTCCCACCACATCTGCCCCACAGCTCTGCCTACCCTGCCCCTGTCCAATCCTTAAGACTCAACACTCGGTCAAATAATCCCAGGACAACACAGCACTTCACTCCAAGATTAAAGTGCTTAGGAAATGCTGACACCGACCTCATTTTATGTTGGGGAACATTCTCTGTCCACTACCCAGCCACATTGATCAACCGTCTGTCGTGTTTGACATCCATCTTCCTAGTTCACTTTCCCCTCCCTAACTCATTCCCTACGTTCCATCCTCCCTTAAGGACTGACTTCTCATCGTCTCCACCCCGACCAGTCTTTTTGACACATTAGCCTGTCTGCTAAAGGCTTGTTAATGCTGCTGCCCGAATCCCCATTTTCCATGTAATCTGTCCATCTTTTGCATTATTTGTTAGTCTTTTAGTTTTTCTTCCTCAAATGAATTCTAACTCTCCTACCTCCAATAATGCTGCTGTCTCAGTTCTGTGACATGCTCTCTCCATTTCTCCCTGTTCCCATTTATACTTCCTCCTTTATCTCTCTCTCTCTCATTTCAGAAGAAGGATCTAGGGATTCAGACCACGGATGTAAGAAAGGAAAGGAACATTGTTTGTACGATTTCCTGGGCCCCACTAGAGCCTCTTGGCTTCACAGTCGGAGAGTCTGAGCATGAAATCTCTACACACGAAAATGAAAAATTCATGTCTTAGTTACGTCACACCACAGAGCGATTTCCCAACACATAGCTGACTGGCTGATAAACTACAGCACTACAGTAGGCCTTCATTAAGTTCACAATGTTCCTTCTGCAGACATAAAGTCTCTTCAAGTATACCTTTATGGTTGCTGAGTGTTTGTTGATGTGAAAGTCTGCATGTCCATCTAACGGCTGGCATGCTGCAGTGATAAGGCAGCAGGGAACCCAGCCAAGCTTAAACACTGAGTAATTACAAACTATTCACAGGTGCTTATGTCATACTGTAGATAGGCTGATGCTTCTCCCGTAGGGGCCATGAACCAGAATGTTCTCAAGCTCATTTCTGTTTAGCAGCCTCTTTTGGCACTGGGATAACAGGTGATTTGGCATGGCGTCTCCATATTGCATTAAATTGCTACACAGTGTGGAAATCAAAGCCAGATCATCATCTCTCTGACGTTAGGATAGTGTCGACAGGGGCTACATCTATGGGGTGTGTGTGTGTGTGTGTGTGTGTGTGTGTGTGTGTGTGTGTGTGTGTGCGTGCGTGTGATGGTCTGGTGAGCGACACACACAGCGTTTCCACGGTCACATATCCGTGTGTGACCTGCAGCTGTAGGCCAGGGATAAACAGCTCATTACAATAACCCTTGACAACATTGGCCTTGACAACTGTGTCCACGGTGATGGTGTAAGGACTAAAGCAGAGTTCGAATCGGGTGACTTTCTAAAATGTTAAATGTTATTTTCACAGGCATAGAACTGCACCTACTTCACTATGTGCAAGACAAGTAACTGGGATTATTTATGGTAATTTTATGTAACACTTGCAATATATTATATTGATATATATATAAAGAATTCCATTATCATTTAGGATAGATCAGTGTAGTCTGTTCAGAATTTTTCGACACAATAGTGAGAATGCTGTAGTACTGCAGTCCAAGCAGGGCTCCGGGTCTGCAGGGTTCTCAGCAATGCAGTCTTTGAGGTTCCAGTCCAAACAGAGAGTTGGACAATCTCTTTTGAAAGCTCTTATAATCTTATAAAATCCACTTATAAAACTTCTCATTGTTTTCTCTCACAATGGTTCCACGGTGAAGAGAAGCGAGACATCCGTCCATAGCCTGCAGGCTCAGAATGACTAATGAGAACAGATCTACAGTAATAACACACTAACTGGGCTTGAATGGGAGAGACCTAGATTTGGTTGCTCCCTGGCGCATTTGAAACTGCAGCAACTGTAATTCTGCATCGTTGTGTCTCTGAGCTGAATAAGGCCAGGCAGCTTGACGAGGCAATACCTCAGAGACATGTATACAAGGGGAGGGGAAGTTTTTCGTTTTTTTAGTTGTCCCTTCATAGGGAAACTTCACAGTAAGAATCACTAACAGGGAGAGACTGGGTCTTTGACGAAGAAAAAAAAAAATAAAAAAAATAATGTAGGCCCTGCATCAAGGTGAAGTCTTTGTGAGAATCGTTTTCCTAGCTTTCCAGACGTACCGTCAAATCCTCTGGTAGATGCGGCTGTTGAAAGAGAGAGAGGGAGCGAGAGGGGGTGGAGAGGATTATACTGAACACCGGCACCCGGGAACCCCAGAGGCCAGGAGAGAAGAGAACACCTTACACACACACACACACCTCAATACACCACCCTCTTCTGCCTCGGGCAGAGAGAGGCGGAGAAGGAGAAGAAGAGAGAGAATGAAAGAGTTACAGAGAGAACAAGAACGAGTGAGTACGAACGAGAGCGGGAGAGTCGGGGGCAGAGACAGAGAATCAGAAAGTGAGATGGAAGGAAAGAAAAAGAGCGAGAGAAGGAAAGTTTGAGGGGGGGGGGGGGGGGGGGGCGACAAAAAGAACACAGATAAAAGTGAGTTGAGATCTCACAGGAAATGATCTCACAGGAAATGATGAAGCGGGAGAGGACGGCTTCATTTGCGCCTCTCCGGTGGATACGCACATGGAGGAAGATGAAGCACTGATGGCTTTCCCCATCTCGGGGGACACCCCCAAAGCCTCCGTCTAGAGAGACGGTTGGAAAATCGTATGTTTTCTAACTTTGTCTACAGCTAATATTAGTTACGGTTTCACTTCAAATCCTGGAGCTCTGCAGCTGTACTCGACTTCCCTCCTCACAGGCGGTTCAGAGAGGTCCTTGAGGGACAGCGTCTGCAGTGACAGCATGCTAATCAGACTTCTACAGCTATGTGTATGTCGCAGTATGTCTCCTGGATTCCCACCCGCTAACCCGATGGTCATGCACCTCAAACGGGCTATGGCTGAAAGGAGCCTGAAGTGTTGACCCCTTGACTGAGTCGACGGGCTGCTTCTCTCAACCCCAGCTGAGAAAGTCTGGCTGGTGAAGTGTAAAGTCACTTCTATAATGATTAGCAGAAGGTTGCCACGGTGATGCCAGATTGCTCCCCGGAGTTCCAGAGGGAGTCAGCATCAACCAGCTGCTGCTAAGCTCTGGGAAAATCTAATAAAGGTGTCTCCAAAGCTCAGATTCAGCTTATTGCTTATTGATAGCTGGAAGAATATACAGAGTTCATGTTTCTTAATGCTTTAATGAACCAATCTGGTGAATGACAGATTGTTTTGCGCATGTGTGTGTGTGTGTGTGTGTGTGTGTGTGTGTGTGTGTGTGTGAGAGAGAGAGAGAAATAGAGATACACACACAGATAAAGAGAGGGTATGTTTGTGCCTTTGAGTCAGAGAGAGAGTGTGTGTGAGAGAGAGAGAGAGAGAGAGAGAGAGAGACAGAGTGTGAGAGAGAGAGAGACAGAGTGTGTGAGAGAGAGAGAGAGAGAGAGAGAGAGAGAGAGAGAGAGAGAGACAGAGTGTGAGAGAGAGAGAGAGAGAGAGAGAGAGAGAGAGAGAGAGAGTGAGAGAGAGAGAGAGAGAGAGAGAGAAAGAGAGAGAGAGAGAGACACACACTTTGAGTCAGTCACTTCAGTCCTGCATGTGTTTCCATTTTCCATGAGTTTGCATATAGATGTTTGTGTCCCTGCTTTTCCAGCAGTCATCAGTCACAGCAGGGTACGAGTGCACACGCACACACACGCGCACGCACACACGCGCGCGCGCACACACATACGAGCCAACGCTCCAGATGGCTGTGTTAGTCCCTGATGTATGAGCTTAACAAACAGGTATGATCTCTTATAAATCAACCCGTAGACAGAACGGAGAGGGAGGAGGAGCGGAGGAGAGACCGGGATGGAAGGATCCAGAAGGATGGGGAGGAGACCAGGGGGAGGGCGGGAGAGAGAGAGAGAGAGTCTGAGGTAACGACAGTTAAATAATGTGAGGGCGAGCTGGACTGAGCCGAGGGAGAGGTGATGGTGTGTCTGTGCCGGGCGAGGGAAGAGGGAAGCCATACGTCCCACAGGGGGCGGCCATCAGGGGGCGGCCATCAGGGTGCGGCCATCAGGGGGCGGCCATCAGGGGGCGGCCATCAGGGGGCGGCCATCAGGGGGCGGCCATCAGGGGGGCGGCCATCAGGATAAATCACACAGATGGAAACTAGAACACTGAGCTTACAGCCACAAGGTCTGGAGAGAGAGAGAGGACTGAGCTTACAGCAACAAGGTCTGGAGAGAGAGAGAGGACTGAGCTTACAGCCACAAGGTCTGGAGAGAGAGAGAGGACTGAGCTTACAGCCACAAGGTCTGGAGAGAGAGAGAGGACTGAGCTTACAGCCACAAGGTCTGGAGAGAGAGAGGACTGAGCTTACAGCCACAAGGTCTGGAGAGAGAGAGAGGACTGAGCTTACAGCCACAAGGTCTGGAGAGAGAGAGGACTGAGCTTACAGCCACAAGGTCTGGAGAGAGAGAGGACTGAGCTTACAGCCACAAGGTCTGGAGAGAGAGAGAGGACTGAGCTTACAGCCACAAGGTCTGGAGAGAGAGAGAGGACTGAGCTTACAGCCACAAGGTCTGGAGAGAGAGAGAGGACTGAGCTTACAGCCACAAGGTCTGGAGAGAGAGAGGACTGAGCTTACAGCCACAAGGTCTGGAGAGAGAGGACTGAGCTTACAGCCACAAGGTCTGGAGAGAGAGGACTGAGCTTACAGCCACAAGGTCTGGAGAGAGAGAGAGGACTGAGCTTACAGCCACAAGGTCTGGAGAGAGAGAGAGGACTGAGCTTACAGCCACAAGGTCTGGAGAGAGAGAGAGGGACTGAGCTTACAGCCACAAGGTCTGGAGAGAGAGAGAGGACTGAGCTTACAGCAACAAGGTCTGGAGAGAGAGAGAGACTGAGCTTACAGCCACAAGGTCTGGAGAGAGAGAGAGGACTGAGCTTACAGCCACAAGGTCTGGAGAGAGAGAGAGGACTGAGCTTACAGCAACAAGGTCTGGAGAGAGAGAGAGGACTGAGCTTACAGCAACAAGGTCTGGAGAGAGAGAGGACTGAGCTTACAGCAACAAGGTCTGGAGAGAGAGAGAGGACTGAGCTCTTACAGCAACAAGGTCTGGAGAGAGAGGACTGAGCTTACAGCCACAAGGTTGCGAGAGAGAGCGAGGACTGAGCTTTACAGGCAACACGGTCTGGAGAGAGAGAGAGGACTGAGCCTATTACAGCAACAAGGTCTGGAGAAGAGCGAGAGGGGGACTGAGCTTACAGCCACAAGGTTCTGGATGAGAGAAGAGGACTGGAGGCTTACACAGCCACAAGGTCATGCGAGAGAGAGAGGAGGATTTCTGAGACTTACAGCCAACAATGGTCTGGAGAGAGAGAGAGGACTGAGCTTACAGCAACAAGGGTCTGGAGAGAGAGAGAGGACTGAGCTTACCGCAACAAGGTCTGGAGAGAGAGGGTACCTGAGCGTTACAGCCACAAGGTCTGGAGCGAGAGAGTGAGGACTGAGCTTACAAGCCACAAGGTCTGGAGAGAGAGAGGACTGAGCCTTACAGCACACGAAGGTCTATGAGACGAGAAGAGAGGACCTGAGCTCTACAGCAACAAGGTCTGGAGAGAGAGGACTGAGCTTACAGCCACAAGGTCTGGGAGAGAGAGAGAGGACTGAGGCTTACAGCCACAAGGTCTGGAGAGAGAGAGAGGACTGAGCTTACAGCCACAAGGGTCTGGAGAGAGAGAGAGGACTGAGCTTACAGCAACAAGGTCTGGAGAGAGAGAGGACTGAGCAGGCAGTCAGACACCCCTGACAGCAGGCATCATATAGGTCACTGTGTGGAGGTAGCGCTGCAGCATCGCACAGCTAGTCTAGGATGCCTTATCAGCACACACACACACACACACACACACACACACACACACACACACACACACACACTCATGGAAACATGCTTGTGAGGTGACACACACCAGCTTATTAAACGTAAAAACAAACAACCCAGCGGACAGCCTCTGGGTCTCATATTCCGAACAGTGTTGATATTAGATTTGCTGTCATCTTATTTCCTTCCTTGGCCGCCCACTGCCAACCTATAGTCAATAGGCTTGGCAATCTGCCGGTGTCACCTTTAATCTCCACTCTCTGTCACTGGCAGGAAGTTCATTTCGCCTGAGAGAGGAGGAGAGGGGCCATGAAGAGAACGTGTGGAAGATGGAGGGAGAGAGAGAGAGAGAGAGAGAGAGAGAGAGAGAGAGAGAGAGAGAGTGTGAGAGAGAGAGACAGAGACAGAGAGATGTCTATCTCAAACCATTGCTTTTCCAAACAAGCTTCTGCAGGGGCACCACCCCCCCCCCCCTCCCCTCGCCATGCGGTGCCGTTCCAAGTTGATGATGCCAAAATAACCCCATCAACAATCCTCCAGCTCCACCTGAAACCGTGTAAACATCCCTAGTCCCAGGGAAACATCATCCCAAACTGCATATCTTCTCTCCTCTTGTCACCTCCCCTGTCATCACTCCCCCTCCCTCTCCTCTCCACTACACTCTTCAGTTTATTTCAATTTATTTCCTCTCTTGCCTCTCAAAAAAAAAGAAATCCAAGCATTGCTGGCTCTGTCCTTGGTGTTGTATCGTGGTAGCTTGGCTTTTCAATGTCAATCACTCAACATAAACTCAGTAGGTACATATTTATCCAACCACTTAGACCTACATGCCCTGTGGACTCCTTCGCTTTGTTCCTAAGAAGTCTCTGAGAAAAAATACAGCACGACTGGTGACTTGGTGTCAGTAGAGACTGAAACAAAAGCCCGGTGGATGATAAAGGCAACCAGGCTCAAAACCCAGGGACAGTAGTTCACAAACCAAACACAGAATCCAAAGACAACAGGAAAAATCAGGGTCATAAAAGAACAGGAATCTAACACCAGTGAACCCTGTAGAGATGTCAAACCCTGGCTCGATCTGGCAGGGAACAGAGGGACAGACAGGGTATACAGAGCCAGTCTAGCAGGGAACAGAGAGACAGACAGGGTATACAGAGCCAGTCTAGCAGGGAACAGAGAGACAGACAGGGTATACAGAGCCAGTCTAGACAGAAGGCAGGTGAATCTCCAGAAGCTGATCTCAGACTGAGGTACTGAGACACACAAGAAGCCCTTCTAGCCTCCTAGCCTCCCAGCCTCCCAACCTCCCAGCCTCCCAGCCTCCTAGCCTCCCAGCCTCCCAGCCTCCTAGCCTCCTAGCCTCACGTCCTCTGCCCTCACCGTGTTCTACAGCTTGAAATACATTGTTTACCATGGTTCATTGTGAAACCATGCCAACGCCTTCAACTGTCTCTTCTTGTTACTCACTCGCAGACACACACACACACACACAGATACATGCGCAAACACACACCACTGCTGCAAACATCCCTATTTATGGCTACAAAGCATACACATGGTCTTGCACCAGATCCTTAAATCAATCTGTCACACACCAGTTAGTGTGTTCCTCAGATTCAACGGCCTTCAATCATTTACAGCAGGTCATTTGTCTCGTTTGCAGAGTCACGGCAAATACGCTGTCAGCTGAATACTCACCCTGCCATCAGAAATCCAGCATTCAGAATCCAGCCATCCAGCTCAGGCTGACCCGGGGGTCATGCTGAGCTGGGGTCACAGTCCATGCCCAATTGGCTTTTTCAAATCGCAACCCTATAAATGATTTAACATATGCATTTAGTCATTTTTACATTTAGTCATTTAGCAGACGCTCTTATCCAGAGCGACTTACAGTAAGTACAGGGACATTCCCCCTGAGGCAAGTAGGGTGAAGTGCCTTGCCCAAGGACACAACGTCAGTTGGCATGACTGGGAATCGAACTAGCAACCTTCTGATTACTAGCCCGACTCCCTCACCGCTCAGCCACCTGACTCCCATATGCTCAGTCACAACGTGCCGAGCCTGAAGAGTCGGAGAGCAAACTACTGCTTTCATCAGAACTCCAACCAAGGACACAGCCTACCTGGACCTGGACTCTGGTATCTTAAACCAGTCTGTTACCTTTTGGAGAGCAATCCGGTAGAAATGACCCCTTCCAGACAGACAGCCAGGTAGCATAGACCCCTTCCAGACAGACAGACAGACAGACAGGTAGCATAGACGCCTTCCAGACAGATAGACAGGTAGCATAGACCCCTTCCAGACAGACAGACAGACAGGTAGCATAGACCCCTTCCAGACAGACAGACAGACAAACAGACAGGTAGCATAGACCCCTTCCAGACAGACAGACAGGTAGCATAGACCCCTTCCAGACAGACAGACAGGTAGCATAGACCCCTTCCAGACAGATAGACAGACAGGTAGCATAGACCCCTTCCAGACAGATAGACAGACAGGCAGCATAGACCCCTTCCAGACAGACAGACAGATAGCATAGACCCCTTCCAGACAGACAGCCAGGTAGAATAGACCCCTTCCAGACAGACAGCCAGGTAGCATAGACCCCTTCCAAACAGACAGACAGATAGCATAGACCCCTTCCAAACAGACAGACAGATAGCATAGACCCCTTCCAGACAGACAGACAGCTTAGACCCCTTCCAGACAGACAGGTAGCATAGACCCCTTCCAGGCAGATATCCATGTAGCTAGGACCATTTTCAAAGCTGCCACATAAGTATCCAAACCCAGAGGTATGTTCCTCCACAGGCCCCAGGGCTGGTGTGGGTCTGGAGTGAGAGCTTGTGCTTAACAAGGATCAGCCACAGGTCACCATGTCCCAAGCAGGGAGTCATGACATCCCCCTCGGGACGCCAGGGTGACTAGGCTGCTGATGGAAGGCTGCTGTCTGAGGAGGAAAGGTCGAAAGGTCAGGGGAGTAGCAGGTGGGTCAGTGCAGCAGTGCGGTCAGAACCTCCTCTCTGGAGGATGTTCCTCGACCAATCAGGTGCTGACTGAGATGGCGGGGAAACACAGGAAGCAGGAAAGTTACAAACACAGACATACGCACACAACCTCCAACTTTCGGCTCTATGAAACTGCGAGAACTTGCAAGACCGTGACGAACTTCTGAGAATTTGATTAATTCCTTGATTAAAGGTAAACATATACACCCAGAAGACACCCCAGCATCCTGCGGGGACAGAGTCTGCATCGGTCGAGAGACCCAAGGTCCTACCTGCAAGGCGGCCCTCTCTCTTCAATCTCACGATTATGCAAATCTGTCCGTTATCAGTATTCCCTCACTTGTGTTGTTCTTTTCTCTCCGGCCTTTTCTCTCCTCTCTCATAAATCCGTCTCCCCCCCCCCCCCCCCCCCAACTACACACACACACCACACACACACACACACACACACACTCGTGGGCTCCTACACCAGTGTTAGTGCTGAATTATTGATGTGGTGTGGGCTGGTGAGATGTCCCTGCTGTGGGCTTGTTTATTAGGCTCTCTCTCTCTCTCTCTCTCTCTCTCTCTCTCTCTCTCTGCTCTCTCTCTCTCTCTCTCTTCTCTCTCTCTCTGCCTCTCCTCTACCTCTCTCTCTCTCTACTCTCTCTTCTTCTCACTCTCTCTCTATCTCTGCCTCTTTCTGTATCTCTCTCTCTCTCTCCTCTCTCCTCTCTCTCTCTATCTCTGCCTTCTCCTCTCTGCCTCTCTGCCTCTCTGCCTCCTGCCCTCTCTCTGTCTGTCTCTCTCTCTCTCTCTCTGCCTCTCTCTGCCTCTCTCTGTCTCTCTCTCTCTCTCTCTACGTGAATGTGTGTGTGTGAGAGGCTAATCAGCGCTGCTGTGCTAGCTGCTGAGAGGCTAATCAGCGCTACCGGACTGACCCTGCATCCTGAAGGACAAATCCACAACTGTACGTTAATGTGATGATCTAAACATCCTGCGTTACACTGAACCACCTCAGTAAACACACAAAGAATCTCCATCGGAATCTCGGAATCTCCATCCGGTTCTTTCCAGAAAGTGCAGCGTAGAGCAGGTCGTAACCGTGGGAGACAGACCAGAGTACAGCATGCGTCCACCGGGGATTACCCAAGACGAACACATGATTAAATATACGCAGTGCTCTTAGTCAGCAAAGTATGTAATTTGTTATTTGGCAACCTAACAGTCAGTCTTCCTGAAGTACCCAAGCCTGAGCAGATGATTCACAGGAGTCACTTTGTCAAGGGGACCCATAACCATGCAGTCAATCAGCGTGAACGCAGAGGGAAGCCGGCCATCGGTATCGATCACACAGCTTTACGACGGCCCCTAACCTACCAGGATCACATTCACCATCGCTCTGGGAGCCCAGCGTCAACATATCCATTCTCAATCTCAAAGGCAAACCGACTGGTTTTCGGAGGACTTGGAACACAGATGTCATGCTGTGTGACGGGAGGAAGGGAGGGTGATGAGCAGCAGGAGGGGACAGACACAGATGACACCCCTGGATGTGATCTGATGATCTGACTGTGGGAGGGGGGGGGAGGGGATGCGATATCGTCATCATTAGACAAATTAGCGGAAAACTCATTTGTTCTGTTTGCTTGTGTGTGTTTTCACATTAAGCTGATTTTATGTAGGGATTTTTGGAGGCATGTTTAGTCATTGCCGGTAATGCTCTCAGGATTAGGAGAAGATCCGTGACACTGCTACGCTCTGTTTCTCCTGCTGGGGGAAGGTGTGGAGGGAGGCGGGTGGGAGACAGGGTGTGGGGGGGGGGGGGAGACAGGTATGGAGTGGGGGGCAGGTAGGAGGGGGTATGAGGGGGGGGGGGGGCAGGGTGTGGGAGGTGGGGGGGGCAGGGGGGGGGGGGGGGGGGGCAGGGTGGGGGGGGGGGGGAGGGTGGGGGGGGGGGAAGGGTGTGGGGGGGGGGGCAGGGTTGGAGGGGGGGGGGCAGGGTGTGGAGGGGTGGGCGGGTATGGAGGGGGGGGGCAGGGTGGAGGTGGGGCGCAGGGTTGTGGAGCGCACTCGATAGCCCGAGGAGCGACAGCACCAGGAGCAAGGACACACTAAAAGCAGGTTGCAAAAAAACACACAAACAAGTAAGAAGGAAACGCTGTCCTCTAATCGCTTTACCTCTGGAGGAAGGCTGTTCCAGATTACACAGAACCACATTACCTTAGAGCATGGCTGAGGAAATTAAATTGCCCCTATAATAAGAATAAGAATAATCAGAGTCAAAGGAATGGAGGGACGTTGCCTACGGTAACAGAGGACTGAGAAGGATAGTTCAGTCTTCGCTCTCGGAAGGCACCAGTCATTTTATTTTGTATTTTCAATATTTACATATTGAAAATACAAAAAAAATACGTATACAACTTTACCATCACACTGGGAAAATATACCTCTGACAAATGGCCCTGCTTCTCCCCTCACCACTGGAATCTCATATCCACTTATAAGCATACCTGCTAGGCATGCACACGCACACACACAACTACCCACACAATCATTTGGCTTTCTCAGTCTCACCTGTTCCCCAGGCTCTATAGTGATCATCCCCTGCCAACACTCCCATTTTAAATATCAGGATTCAGAGCAGAGCAGAGGCCCTGGTTCAACTGCTGCTTAATTGAGTTCATTCCAATCAGTAGTGGGCACACCTCAAGCTCCATCCATCCCACCCTCCCCAACCCCACCCCACCACCCCCCAGCCCACCTTGGAGGCCGCTAGCTGGGAACCCCCTGGCACCCGCTGCAAAAGGCAGGGCACCTGCGCGTCCGCCGGCGTTGGTCAAAGACAACAGCACAATACCGCTGGAGAAGTGTGAGCCCAGAATTAGAGGAGTAATCCAGTAATCCACGCACCACGCACAAACGTCAAGGTGCCAAGAGCGGGGCTGATAAGTGGGCCTTGTGACCCGGGACGGGGAAGCGGAGCGTGGCAGGAGCAGGTGTTCAGCACACGCCAGCTGCCGTCATGTGCTGGAGCCAGAGCCCCGGTCAGGCCAGCATGCGAGCACGTCCCGGGGCGCATGGGCAAACCCACCAACCAACGGAGCGGCTCCCCTCTCTCTCTCTCTCTCTCTCTCTCTCTCTCTCTCTCTCTCTCTGTCTCCCCACCGGGAGCGAACACGCTGCCCATTCAGAGCATGCAGGAGGCTCCATTCACGCATCCGGGAACATGCGCACGTATCACGCTTCCGTCCACGGACTCGCTCTCCCTCTCGTTAGCTCCCCCCCCCTCCCCTCCCCCCCACGGACTCACTCTCCCTCTCGTTAGCTCCTCCCCCTCCCCTCCCTCCCCCCCACGGACTCACTCTCCCTCTCATTAGCTCCTCCCCCCCCTCCCCTCCCCCCCACGGACTCGCTCTCCCTCTCGTTAGCTCCTCCCCCCCCTCCCCTCCCCCCCACGGACTCACTCTCCCTCTCATTAGCTCCTCCCCCCCCTCCCCTCCCCCCCCACGGACTCGCTCTCCCTCTCGTTAGCTCCTCCCCTCCCTCCCCCCCCCCCTCCCTTGTGCTCATCAGCAGGCAGGGCCCAGGTCCTGTTTGCACACTCCCCTGTTCTGAGTAAATGAGAAAATTAATGAGATGGAGTGAAGAAGAACAGCACAACCTTCAGAGTGAGTGAGACCCCCCCCCCCACACACACACACACACACACACACACACACACATACACACACACACACCCCTCCCCACCACCTGTCTGTCTGCATGTCTGTCCACTGCCATCACCTGCAATATCTGCAAGTCAGCCTATTTACCTCATCTACCTGCCTGTCAGTCCGCCTAGTCCTTTAGTAAACACAGAAGGCTTTACAGCTTGACCCGTCCCTGCTCCGTCGTGTCTGCATGTTTGTTCTGCGGGGCAGCACTACGTGGAGAGGCGTGCGCATGAATACCAGAGCAAGACCGTGATGAAACAGACTGTCAGCCATGGGCAAACACCGGGAAACCCAAAAGGGCCGACCGACTAATCTCTTATACGCGCTGTACTCCCACTATACACCTGCACAGTAGAAATGAAACGACATGAAACAGGAAGACTACATTAAAGTGTCATGTCAAGTAATGACTGCAGCTCCGACTGCTGAAACATATCGAGGCAGCGACTGCCTTGCGGTGTATTTTTGTATGCGCTGTAGCCAAAACGAAATGGAAGCAGTTCCTCAAGCTTCGTGAAGGTGGACAAACAGTCAGAGTGTGTCCTGTTTACTCAGGGCCTGAGCTGCTGTTGGAGATTCATTACCTCTACTGGGGCTCAGCAGGGAGGGACACAGCAGCACGCTGAATTCTGAGAAGACATCTTTGTCGGCGACACACACACACCCGCCTCCGCAGAAGCACAACATACACACACACGATCTCATAACAGAAATAAACAAGCTGCTCTGCAAATCGAAAAGCGCGAGTCCAAATTCTCGCAGTTTCAATAGAGAGACGAAAATCATGTTTACAGCCCGAAACCCATCAGACACGTCCTGCCTGGTCGCTCATCCGGCCTCCGTTTGAAGTCTCTTCACAGGAGCGAGTGTGTGCTCAGTATATGGGTTCCCCCCGGTGTGGCCCATTCTCCTGTATGAGCATGTGTAAATGAAAACGTGTACAGCACGCTGAGGCAGAAACACCATCACAACTCGACCAGTGCAGGCTTTTATGTCGGGCTAATGACTGAATGTGCCCTTTGGGAAACATAGTCACACAGGGCGTCTTAATCAGCCTTTACAATAAACAAGCCGTGATGATAACATCCCGGGCTCTGCCATGCCATAAAGACACGAGCAGGCCGGCAGGAATCACATCACCTGACATATTAGCCGTGATAAAACTAATGCTGTTTGAATGTGTAGTAAGGGGCGGAGTGGGCGAGACAAGATCTTAATATGAAAGGTCCAAAGTGTGGGGCTGGGGGTGTGAGGAGGGGCACGCTGGGGGTGTGAGGAGGGGGGGGGCACGCTGGGGGTGTGGGAGGTGCTACGCTAGGGGTGGAGGAGGGCACGCTGGGGGTGTGAGGAGGGGCACGCTGGGGTGTGAGGAGGGGCACGCTGGGTTGCATCACAGGCACCTCGTGGTGGAAGGTTGACTGTGCACAAACGCACACACACGCGTGATTCGTTTCTGCTGGCGTATGTTGACTTGCCTGTGTTAGGAATTAGGAGGTTACAAATTATATTCTTTGTCGGCGGGCAGGCTTTGTCGCTTGTTGGGTGGGGGGGGGGGGGGGGGGGGGGGGGGTGCTTGCAGTGGCTCAAAGATGATGAATGACAGATGCAGTGGGGGGGCGGGAAGGAGGTTTGGGGGGAGGGAGGGAGCTGAGAAACTGACAAACTGAGCTGAGATCACACAGGTACCATGCTGTGATAGCCGTGTTAGCGTGTGGAAGTGTGTCAGTGTGTGTCCATCCACTGTAACGAACCGACTAGAGGTGAGAGGTGTGTGTGTGTGTGTTGTAACGGTGGCAACCCCAGGTAGTGTAAGTTCGGGTGCCAGGGCAGGCCCAAAATCCTGCCAATTAACTGGGGTGTGATGCCGTCAGCAATGAAGGTAAAGAATATAACGAAGGCAAATCAGCTCAGCTCAGAAGGTGCGTGTGGTGGTGGAGCGGCTTGAAAGTCGCACAGCTTAATCCACGAGACGAGCAAGGTGTTCTCCAGTCTGGGCTCACGGACACGTTAGACGCCACGGATCTGCCCTGGTCCTCATGAAGGTAGAACGGCAGGTTGGCGGTTCATATTGACGACCACTTTCGGATCTCCGTGTGTGGCCAATCCGACCTTTTCGGTGCCGGGTGGTTTCTCCGTGTCGCGTCGGGAGGTCTTCACCAGACCACGGACTCCCGCACTTGCGGTCGGTAGGCAGCCGTCGCTATGACTCGTATTCGTACTTCAACAACTGGATAACTCCTTCAGGCACTCCTGTTCTGTGTCTGTCTCCTGTGTCTGTTTCTCGCTCTCTCCTTTGCCAATCATTCGGAGCACCCTAATATACGCAGGGACCACTCCCACAATTGACGTGAGTGGAAGCCGCGTTCCTGACGTGACCCGTATAGGTTACAGCTGGCGGCATGAATTAGGCACCCCGCTACAGTGTGTGTGTGTTGTGTGTGTAGTGGAGGGAGTCCACGGGTTATGTCCTGATGGTGCCAGTGCTATCTAGGAGGCCCGCAGGGACAGACACGCCCTCTGACGAGGACAGGTCGATGACACAAGTCTGTTGTTGGCACAGGCATCGCCCCGGTGACAACTACCTCCACAGCCCAAGGTGAGGCTGGGAGTTGTCCTGCCATCTGTCAGAGCAGTGAGTGATTGGGAGGGGTTGTCATACACATGGGTGACAGGGCGGTACCCCCGGGCGGAGCCTGATGAATGCCCCTCTTGGCTGCAGCTTCAATCATCCTCCAGGACTGAATCAATAGTCCCTGCAGAGCTGAGGAGAGGAGTTGAGGGGGGGGGGGGGAGGGGGAGGGGGAGAGGGAGAGGGAGAGGGAGAGGGAGAGGGAGAGGGAGAGGGAGGGGGAGAGGGAGGGGGAGGGGGAGGGGGAGGGGGAGGGGGAGGAACCACACGACAGAGGAAAATCACTTCCACAGCCTTGGAATACCATTTGTCGGCAGTCACACTTTGACCAGCGTTGACCTTTAACTTTTCCAAGTCCCTGTTATTCACTACGGCAAAGTAAGTTCACAAAAATTCGATCACAGCGGGCAGCCTGTCAGAGGCTCAGACGATCTCCTTCACAACCTTGAGGAATATCACCTGGGAAACACGATGATGGATGGCTACTGTGGGATAACACGATGGACGATGAGAGAGAGAGAGAGAGAGAGAGAGAGAGAGAGAGAGAGAGAGAGAGAGAGAGAGAGGAGAGAGATAGAGAGATAGACGAGAGAGAGAGAGAGAGAGAGAGAGAGAAACTAAGAGATAGACAAAGAGAGAGAGACAGAGACAGAGAGAACTCCAAACTCTGGCCACAGACTCCAATCTATTCATCATGATCATCATTAAATTGCTACACGTTCGGCAAAAGTCCAGTTAGCATAGTGCACAGCCAGGCATAAAATGGATAGCTAAATAGAACACTTCTCTCCATGTCTCCCCTCATTCTCTGTCCATTATTCACACCCACCCTCACTACATAGTGTGTGTGTGCACAAGTGTGTGTGTGTGTGTGACAGAGAGAGTAAGACCATGGCTCCCACAACCCAAGCTGGTCTTCAATTACAGCAAAACCATCAATAACTAACGACAGCAAGAGAGTCAGTCAGAGATCACCGAGACCTCAGACTATTCAGTGAGCATCTTGCATCGCTAGGACTGCGTGCTCATTAGAAGAAGCACTAAGCAGCACAGTAGAGCAAGGTCACGTCTCTGTTCTAATGAGGGAGGAACGTGCCTCTGGTACTCCTCTGCACCACTGCTTTTCCCAGGCGTACAGGAATATAACATTCTCACTGCATGCACTGGGACTGCATGCACTGGGACTGCATGCCCCGGGACTGCATGCCCTGGACTGCATGCCCTGGGACTGCATGCCCTGGGACTGCATGCACTGGGACTACATGCACTGGGACTGCATGCACTGGGACTGCATGCCCTGGGACTGCATGCCCTGGGACTGCATGCACTGGGACTGCATGCACTGGGACTGCATGCACTGGGACTGCATGCACTGGGACTGCATGCCCCGGGACTGCATGCCCCGGGACTGCATGCCCCGGGACTGCATGCCCTGGGACTGCATGCACTGGGACTACATGCCCTGGGACTGCATGCACTGGGACTGCATGCCCTGGGACGGCATGCACTGGGACTGCATGCACTGGGACCTGCATGCACTGGGGACTGCATGCACTGGGACGCATGCCCCGGGACTGCATGCCCCGGGACTGCATGCCCTGGGACTGCATGCCCTGGGACTGCATGCACTGGGACTACATGCCCTTGGACTGCATGCACTGTGACTGCATGCAGAAGCAGAGGCAGGAGGAGAGGAATGGAGCCCGAGTGGTAGGATGTGAGACAGAACTGGACCTTCATAGAGAGAGAGAGAGAGAGAGAAGAGAGAGAGAGAGAGAGAGAGAGAGGAGAGAGAGAGAGAGAGAGAGAGAGAAGAGAGACAGACAGACAGACAGAGAGAGGTAGGCGAGGGAGAGACCAGTGAGAGACAGAGAGACAGAGAGAGAGAGAGAGAGAGAGAGAGAGAGAGAGAGGTAGGCAGGGAGCAAACACTGGTGAGCACTAAGCCGGAGCAGTGCTCCATGGGAAGGAAGGTCACGAGAGCGTCGCTAACATCGTCTAACCCTCTTCTCCTCTTCTCCTCTTCTCTCCTTCCCCTGTCTCTCACGCTTCTCATCCCCCTCTCCGGTCCCTCCTCCCTCGCTCCCCCTCGCCTCCCCGCCGGCTTTAGGCTCCGCCCACCAGAGCAGACTCTGATGGGATGACACCACAGCGTGCCAGCCTCGCCAGCCAAGATGCCGGGCGCTATCCGATTCAGACGCCCTCACGACCAGCCAGACCCTAACCCAAACCCCACAACACACTCACAGCAGAACATGTGGCACAACAACCCCGACCGCACAAACAGCGTGCTTAAAAGCTTTTTCGTATTCATGTGTCAGTTTTCCTTGCAATCAGCGTCGTGGTTTAAAATAATCCACACGCTTCGATGCTGTCAATCTCTGCATCCAACCCCTCTCTGTCCCCCTCTCCATCAGTCTCTCACTCCTTCTCTCTATCATGCCATCTCTTTCTTCCTCTCCACAATACCATCAGTCTCTCACTCTGTCATACTCAGCTCTCTCTCTCCCCCATCAGTCCTCTCTCTCCATCATACTATCAGTCTCTCTCCTCCATCATACTATCATCATCTCTCTCTCCATCATACTATCTCTCTCCTCCTCCCCATCACAGTGTCTTCTCCAGAGTAGCAGGGGGCCGGAGAGAGGCTGCAGATGGAGGAGGGGAGGGGGTGGGGGGGTTGTGGAGAGGGGGCGAGGGGCACACAGAGAGAGTGAAGCAGGACGGCCCTCTCTCTGGTCCTGAGTGGACCCTCTGAGTGTGGAGCGTCTAGCTGCTAATCCTCTCTCTGCCTTACCGCCCAACACAGGAACTGGCA
Source organism: Thaleichthys pacificus (assembly GCA_023658055.1). Lineage (NCBI taxonomy): Eukaryota > Metazoa > Chordata > Actinopteri > Osmeriformes > Osmeridae > Thaleichthys > Thaleichthys pacificus. The sequence goes on along the minus strand of CM042862.1, from coordinate 3,054,735 downwards.
GACCTCCCGTCTTCGACAACACTAGCTCTGAGATGGGTGTGTGTGTGTGGAGAGTGAGTGTGGAGAGAGAGAGAGAGAGAGAGAGAGAGAGGAGAGAGAGAGAGAGAGAGAGAGAGAGGAGAGAGAGAGAGAGAGAGAGAGAGAGAGAGAGAGAGAGGGAGGAGAGAGAGAGAGAGAGGAGAGATAGAGAGGGAGTGTGGGGTGGGGCTCTCAGTAACACGTGTGAAAGCCTACATCTATCCCCCCTACCCCCCCCCCCCCCCTTTTACACAGAGATTCCTTTCGTTTGAAGAGAAGACACCCCCGTCTTCACGCAAAGAACATTTTCCACCCATTTTCACCCTGAAAAGCTCAGCCAGGGGGGGGGGGAGGGCTTCACACCCTGATACTTCCCGTCCTGCGGCTCGTGAGCTCTGTGGAGCGTGTGTTCGTCTGTCTCTGGGTTCCTCGCCTTGGGCTCCGTGTCCACTGGCCTGGCAATTAACGCCGCCGCGCAAGGCCCCCGTTCACAACAACATGACTCCACTCGCGGCGAGAGTCAAACGTTTGTGCGAAAATGGAAACTTTCGCGCGAGGGGAGCAAAAATTCATTAAAGTGACAGGCATCCACGAGAGGGTTTTTAGATTTGGGTTTTTTGATTTTCATATATTCCATCCTGAAAGACAGTGTTCTCATTTGAACACAAGCTATTCATAATTCATGTCTGGGAGCTGTTTTTTCCTGCTCTCGGCATGACAGTCACGCTAAAACACATTCGGCTCGTTCTCTCTAGCGCCCACCTCGCGATGGAAGCAGAAATATAATTATTAGAGTGGCTCTACTGATTAAAATACGTGGATGAATGCTTGCACACGCCCCCCAGTGTCCATACAGGGCCGTGATTAATTCAGACTCGGATGAGATTATTCATCTATGACAAAGACTCGACACACAGACAGGTAGATGGACTGCAGGAGGAAGGAAGGAGTACTGAAATAGAGGTGGATTGAAAGATAGCGCTTCATCAGAATGCCAGGGCTGATCACGTCTGAAAGCTCATGTCTGAAAGCTCATGTCTGAAAGCTCATGTCTGAAAGCTCTACCTTTCCTCCAACTCATCATCCCATTGGCCCAGCCCCAACACCCCCCAGCACCCTGTCACTTCCTCCTGTTTCCAAGGCCGAGGTGTGATGAGAGGACAGGAGAGCAGAGCAGTGAGTTTCTGCTGTGAGGCCCCTTGTGGCCTGGCCGGGGGCCCTGCCTCCCCTCAGCCGGTCTGACAGACGTCATCAGAAAACAGAGCGCCGCCACGCACAGCTGATCAGGGAGGGCCGTTGGCCACGCATAGCTGATCAAGGAGGGCCGTTGGCCACGCACAGCTGATCAGGAGGGCCGTTGGCCACGCACAGCTGATCAGGAGGGCCGGGGCCACGCACAGCTGATCAGAGGGCCGTTGGCCACGCACAGCTGATCAGAATCAACTCGATCACAGGTCATCGGGGAGCATGAGAGCAGAGCCCTTGTTATCGATGAAGGGGAGTGTCTGGAGACCCCAGGGGACGGCTGCAGGAAGCTGCGGCTCACATGTAGGTCATTTAGCAGACCGCTCTTATACAGAGCGACTTACAGTAAGTACAGGGACATTCCGCCCCGAGGCAAGAAGGGTGAAGTGCCTTGCCCAAGGACACAACGTCATTTTTCACGGCCGGGAATTGAACCGGCAACCTTCTGATTAATAGCCCGATTCCCTAACCGCTCAGCCATCTGACTCCCTTTACGCTGGGAAGCAGGTTGTAGTGACCCACGTTGTGATACGCCTCCTCCTTCAGCAGACTGGGTCAGCTCTGTGCCAGCTGTACGGCCCTCACTAACAAGGACACTGTGGAAGATGCTGTGTGGAAGTATTGCTGGAATACACTGAGATCATTTTGGTTCAGTCTGTGTCATCCTTCACAGAGGATATTCCTGAACCATACACACACACACACACACAACACACACAGGTCTGTTAAAAGGGGAGTGTGTGAAACAGCTCAGAATCTCATTATGTGGAAATGCTATTCCGTCTCTCTTATTTGGGATGTTCTGGCATCACAGACATGGACTCAGCTTGCTTTAAGCACACGCACCCCTTCATCTCCCCATCCCCTCCCCTTTAACTGACACACTGAGCTTCCAAAGACACCCAGGTACCCATGAACTAAACCCAATGAAGAGACAGAGGCAGTGTGATTGAAGAGCCTGGGGGAAGGGTGCGAGGAAGAGATGCAGCCATGATGGATGGACACTGAGACAGACAGACAGGCAGGCAGGCAGGTAGACAGAGAGACAGACAGACAGGCAGGCAGGCAGGCAGGTAGACAGACAGACAGGTAGACAGGTAGACAGGTACCAATACATGAGATATCTGGTTACTGTTACATTTACAGAGCTGCTGGACATTACACTGTGTAAACCTCATCAGCATAGCTTTTCCAGATCCATATTAGTGCTAAGGTTGCATTCCATATTGTGTAATGCAAATACTTTTGTGTGTGTAATAGGCTAGTTTTGATGAGGGGCCGCTCAAAAACTATGGCCTATTTCCTGTTCACTAAGGTTGTGTGGTCTGCAAAGATTAAACAATGAACCATACATTAACAATGAACCATTATGGCTATTCCTGTTTATCATTGTAGTCCACCACCTCAGCAAAAGAAACAGAAAGATGGCTTATATTAGGAGTGTTGAATCTGCATTTTGGATGTAGTTGGACACACAAACTAAAACACACCGAGTTTTTCAGGCCCTGGTGGTTCCTGGTCTTGGCGCATCCTAACAACCACTTAATTTGATGTAATAAACTTTCCATTTTGTTCCCAGAGGGCCTCTAGCTAAAAGCATTCCTGTGTAGTCGTCCTTGAGACGAGTCAATGTTGTTATGGCTTTTTTAACTCATTTTTTTTATTCCTTGATTCCTTGATTCCTCCTTCCTACACTTCCTTCCTTATCACCTCTTTCCACCACAAGCTACAGTACGGCTTGCTTGTTCCCGACATGACCTTGTCCCCTCGTGCTTCCTGTCCCTCATCCTTAGCCCCCCCCGCTCATCTCTCTCTCTCCTCCCCCTCTCCCCCCTCTCCCTGTCTCTCCCCCTCTCTGCCCCATCACTCTCTCTCCCCCCCTCTCCTCCCTCTCCCTGTCTCTCCCCCTCTCTGCCCCATCACTCTCTCTCCCCACCTCTCCTCCTCTCCCTGTCTCTCCCCCTCTCTGCCCCATCTCTCTCTCTCCCTTGCTTTCCCCCCTCTCCCCCTCTCCCTCTCTCCCCTTTCTCCCCCTCTGCCCCCCATCTCTCTCTTTCTCTCCCTCGCTCTCCCCACTCTCCCTCTCTCTCCCCCCCCCAATCTCTCTTTTTCTCTCTCCCTCTCCCTCGCTTTCCCCCTCTCCCTCTCTGCCCCCCCATCTCTCTCCCTCTCTCTCTACCTCTCTCCTCCTCCCCTCTGACCCCCCCCCCCCCCCCCCGCTATGGTGTTCACCATAGCGGGGGGGGGGGGGGGCTCTCAGTCTCTCTCCCCTCTCCTGAAACCACTATCAAACTTGTTTGTGCAGCTGTGCGCGCTCACACACACACGCACACAAACCACATACTTGCATGCATACACTGCAAACGCAAAACACAGACAAACATACACTTGTCAAATTATTGACAGCATGTACTTAGTCATTTTTACTTTTGTGGTCATAAAGAATCCTCTCTGATGAAAGAGAGATGTGGGGAGAGGGAGTGGGGAGCTTGCATGCTGTCTGATGAGATAATTGTGTGTCATCAGACTGCCTGAAAGTGAGGAAGAAAAGAGGAGAAATGTGTGTATGGTGTGGGTGGAGTGGTAATTGGAGAGGATGAGGGTTGGAGTGGGAAGTTCTGAGTTGGGTTCATCAGACTCCTTGAGTCACTCTGCGGTGGCAACAGCAAGAATCTCTCTCTCTCCCCCTCAGTCAATATTTCATTTCTCTTTTTCCCCTACCGCGTCTGCCTTTGTCTCCTCTTCTTTGATTGCTGTACTCGGTTTTCCCAGTGTTCCTCTGTCTAATTATCTGCTTTCCATCCTCTCAGTCACTCACTTCATCCCACCCCATCGTCTCTCTCTCCTCCCCCATCTCCCTTTCCCCCCCCCCAGGAGGGCAAGACATGTTGTTTTCAGCCATAATGACTGTCTAGTCTGCCATCAGCTGAGAGAGGATCCTGCAGGCGGGGAGGCTCCTGTCTCATGAAGCAACAGCTAGTTCTGTAGTCTGTCCTGCCAGTAGTACGTGTGCTGGGTTCTCTAACTGGGGGGAGGGGGGGAGGGAGGGAGAGAGGAAGAGGAGAGAGAGAGCGAGAGAGAGAGGAGACTGAGAGAGAGAGAGGGAGAGAGAGAGCGAGAGAGAGAGGGAGGGAGAGAGAGAGGAGAGAGAGAATGAGAGAGAGGAGGGGAGGGAGAGACGAGAAGAAGAGGGGGGGGGGGAGGGAGACCGGAGAGGAGAGAGAGAGACGAGACGAGACGGAGAGAGGGGGGGATGGAGATGAGCACAGAGACAGAGACGGAGAGAAGAGGTGGGGAGGGAGGAGGAGACGAGAGCAGAGACGAGAGAGCCTGAAGAGCTGAGAGAGAGAGAGGAGATCTTAGAGAGGAGAGAGGAGAGAGAGAGAGAGCGGGAGAGAACAGAGAGACATGAGACGACGAGAGAGAGATGAGAGAGCGAAGAGAGAGAGAGAGAAGAGGACGAGAGAGAGACAGACGAGAGAGACAGAGGAGAGGAGAGAGAGAGAGAGATAAGAGAGAGAGAGAGAGAGAGAGAGGAGAGAGAGCGAGAGAGAGAGAGAGAGAGACTGTTCTGAGTGAAGGAAGGCTGATGAATAACACAGGGTGACAACACACATCCAGAAATCACAGTCCCTCCCAAAAACTCTCCATCCTTCTGCATAGATGAATAACGTGTAACGAGACAAGCACAAAAAGATATACAGTATCCAATCCGCACTCCCAATGACGGCTAGTGATTCAAGGAGCCCTATGGCTACGAGAGCGCGTTGGCAAACACAGATTTTTCTTGCAATAAACAGAGCAACATTTAACCACACCTGGCCCGGAGCGTTGTGTTTGCATAGCGCTGGCAAACATTTATTTATTTTTTGCGCACGCTGTGGAGGTTTAGGAGCTCTGTAATTGAATAAATTAGATGCATTAAGAGTATTAAACATCTCCTGGCGTTGCAGCGGCTTGTTGAGTGCAGGGATCAGGGGGAGGGATGAATCCTCCACACTGCCAGACACTGCCCAGACGCTCCACACTGCCAGACGCTCCACACTGCCCAGACGCTCCGCACTGCCCAGACACTGCCCAGACGCTCCACACTGCCCAGACGCTCCACACTGCCCAGACGCTCCACACTGCCCAGACGCTCCGCACTGCCCAGACGCTCCACACTGCCACACTTGCCCAGATGCTCCGCACTGCCCAGACGCTCCACACTGCCACACTGCCCAGACGCTCCACACTGCCCAGACGCTCCATACTGCCCAGACGCTCCACACTGCCACACTGCCCAGACGCTCCGCACTGCCAGACGCTCCGCACTGCCAGACTCTCCGCACTGCCCAGACGCTCCACACTGCCCAGACGCTCCATACTGCCCAGACGCTCCACACTGCCACACTGCCCAGACGCTCCGCACTGCCCAGACGCTCCGCACTGCCCAGACGCTCCGCACTGCCCAGACGCTCCACACTGCCCAGACGCTCCACACTGCCCAGACGCTCCACACTGCCACACTGCCCAGACGCTCCACACTGCCCAGACGCTCCACTCAAGAGCCCTGAGGCTGGGGAGAGCGATACGGCCTCTATGACCGACTTAATTTGACCTTTGACTTATATATATACCAATTATTATAAATATATATTTAATACAATCATATATAGTGCCTTAGGGGAGGTGGTGAAGGTGTCAAAGGGAGAAAAGATGGTTGGGAGAGAGACACCAGGGTTGGAGGAAGAACTAAGAGGAGAGAGACAGGCTGAAGAGGAAGTAATGGGAGTCAGATGGCTGAGCGGTTAGGGAGTCGGGCTAGTAATCTGAAGGTTGCCAGTTCGATTCCCGGCCGTGTCAAATGACGTTGTGTCCTTGGGCAAGGCACTTTGCACCTACTTGCTTCGGGGGGAATGTCCCTGTACTTACTGTAAGTCGCTCTGGATAAGAGCGTCTGCTAAATGACTAAATGTAAGTAAGATACTGTGGTGAATGCGGAGCTGAATCCAGGTAAGCAAAAGGCCGTAGCCTAGGTCACCTTGAAGAGAGAGGCAGCAGCTAGAGAGATGAGGCAGCTTAACAAACACCTTCCAAACATCCCTCACTCTGCTAAAGCACATAAAGCATGCTAGGTCTTCTACAACCACTTCCTCTCTCACCCATGGCAGCGTGGGTTAGGGTTAGACGTGCCTGACAGACTGATACTTCATGTGGACACACATATGAGATATCCTCCAAAGATCTTTGGAAACGAATCTGATTTCAGAAATAATTCCTTGTCATGTGGTGCACTGGTTTGACAGGAAATGTATTTAGTCATCATCGTACCTGATGGTTCCCGCTGCAGCTAAGCTAATGACCACCGAACACAGAAGTAGGACACACACACGGAGGTGTGAAATAGGCTCATGTGTTTTGACGAAATCTCATAAACATATGTTAGCAAGTATGTGTGTGTGTTGGTGTGTGTGCCCAATGCTAGCCTCATCTAAGTGTTTTAGGGTTATATAACAAGTGCGAATGTGAATTATTTCTCTCTCACACACTCTCTCCCCCCCCCCCCCCCCCCCGGCTTCTTAGATCTGTTTCATCTCTCTCACATACGTCTCTCTCTTTCACATACATACAGATTTCTCTCCTTCTCTTGCTCTCCCTTTCACACATTTGACTTTCTTTTTACTTTCACTCACTCACCCTCCACTCCTCCCCCCCGTTATCATTCAGTCAGCCGGGTGAGACGGCACTGCTTGGGTGTGAGTGGCGCCTCAGTGCCTGCTGTTACATTAACACACAAACCCTGTAGCATTAACAAGCATGCTGCACTCTGCCCTCCCGCCTGCCTGCCTGCCTGCCTCACAGCTAAGGATCGGCTCAATGCGAGCATCCTATTGTTGAATATCAGATTATAAAATCATGGAGGAACACCTACTGTATAGTCCTCTTATCAGCTAGTCTGGATAGCATCGACCACGTCACTGACGTGAGCCCAGGCTGACATCATCCCTTCAGTGGCGCCCCAGGGTATTTTGGGACTGAATTGGAATCCAGATCCATGTACCTCAGAGCAAGTGATTCTTTAATAATGGAGGGGGAGGAGGAACGAGGCCACAGCCAACAGGACAAGCATGAGCGGTAATGCTAAAGACAGAGTCGACAGTGTGCAGTCTAGGCTGTGTCCTGCGGAAAGCTCTTGGTCTTTTCATGAATGATAATATCTGGAGAATTGGTTTTATCCAATTCTTTAGCTAATCCATTCTTTTGAAAACAGTCAAGCCTACTTTTGGGGGTAGTTGGCGTTGGAGAACTGCTGGTTTTAAACTACGTTTGGGACCTGGAAGTGCTTCTTAACCAAATTATTGTTTTGAGAAAAGCACAAAGCTACAACTTTCAAGGAGAAATTAGTTTTTTTTCTCAAATATAGTACGTGAAGAGAAGGAGTTCAGTCTGAGCAGAAAGATGGAATCACAGTCTCCTGTGAATAGCCATTTGGTTCATTTTGAAGATAATAGCAGGATTAAAATTACATCCCACTAGATGCAGTAACACCAGAATGCTAGAAGCGGAGGGTCAAGCCCACTGCCTCAGCAGGGTGGAATACTCAAAAAGATCCATTTATTCAGGCCTACATTACAGGCACACCTCAATTTCAATGCACTGACAATGGTGACAACGAAAAATAGCACTCAGTGTGCTATCGATTGAGTTTTTTCCAGGTGTTTGGTTGTTCAGGCCAGGTGTCCCTATGGCGACAAGCTTTGTGCCGTTATTGAGTATGCCCTTTGAGAGACGACTGAGGTGCTCTGAAGTAAGGTCCCCAGGGAGAGAGGGAAGGGAGAGAGAGGCAGGGACAAAATGAGACCGAGATTGGGAGACATTTACGATTATAGAGCCGAGTGGCAGTCTAGACTAATGCCAAAACTCTAAACCAATTCCAGCTTCAGGAAAAATAAGAGTGCTTTCTTGTGATAGGAAGAAGTTGAATCATGCTGACAGCAGCAGTGTGCGATGCACACATGTTGGTACGGAGCAGCAAGGTGTGTTAACAGTGTTCTGGCTAGTCTTGGGTGGGCTGGGCTAGCTGAGCACTGGCCAATAGTCCTGAATACAGACAACATCCTCTCCCTGTGGAGAACCGGTCTGTGATGCTCCAGGCAGGCAGCCTGGTCAAAACACAGGGCTGGATCAAAAGCATGACTGGCTGGTGTACAAATTAAAGAGGGGGGAGAAAGGGGTGCGTGTGTGTGTGTGTGTGTGTGTGTGCAAGCAGAATGCAAACTCTGTTGGTCTGAGCTCAGTATGTGAGTTTTTGATGTTCATATCAAACACTTGCGAGCAGATTATCAGGGAAGGAGAGAGGGGGGGGGAGACGACGGGGGGGGGGGGGGGGGGAGCCCAGCAATATGGGAGAGAAATGTACATTCTTAGCAGAAAGAGAGACAAGTGATGCTGACCTGTTTAAACTCATCTGACTGTGACAATGATTACGGGACATCCAGCAGTGAGTCAGTATCCAACACTGGCCTGTAGATACGGAGGCAGTGGAAAGACGTTGATGGCTTATCTCAGGAAGAGATGCAGCTCCAAACCCTTAGGCAAAGATACTGTCCTCACAGGCACAGCGCACACACATCAGTAGTAGTGTGCCACAGGAACACACAAACAAGAAGATTTACTGAGACGGTATAGCACAGTGACAGACACATACAATCGCCCGCACAGCACACCCAGTACACACCCTCCAGCATTCTGAACAACAAACACACACACACACACACACACACTATCCCCTCATTCAGTGGCCATGATGTAGCACGTCTCCAGGCAGACTGCTGAGGTAATGGGCCATATTCATCTTCTCTCTCTCGCTCTGTCTCTCTCTCTCTCGCTCTCTCTCTCTCTTGCTCTCCCTCTCTCACTCTCTCTCTCTCTCCCTCTCTTCCTCTCTCACTCTCACTCTCTTTCTCTCTCTCTCTCGCTCTCGCTCTCCCTCTCTCCTCATCCCTCTCTCTCTCTCACTCTCTCCTCATCCCTCTCTCTCTCTCTCTCTCTCTCTCTCTCTCTCCTCATCCCTCTCCCTCTCCCTCTCTCCCTCTCTCTCTCTTCCCCTGCCGGTGTGGACTCAGGGACCAGCTCGGCTTCTCCCCCTGCTGACATTACGTCTCCTCTCCTCACCGACTGACAGGTGGATCCACCTCTCATCTCTCCTCCCAGACTCTCTCTGTCAGTCTCTCCCCTGTCTGCTTACTTACACCCCGGCATCTCTCAGCCAAGCTCCCGTCACTGCACAACACCTCTGACAAACAACAGACCGTGGCCATCATCATGCTACTGTAAGCCCTCCTACTCTTGAAAGACTACCGTTGTCTTTCAAATACCTCTGCCGCTATCAGCTAATGTGCTAGTGTTCCAGGGCACACTAGCCTCTCTTTGGGGGTGTAAGCAGAGGACAGGAGGCTGCTCACACTCAGTCCTTGCTCCTGGAACGGTGTGGTAATGTCGCATTAACGACGAATGCATCCATTTGAGTCTGCACTTAATATGATGCAATGGCCTTTCAAATGAAGTGAAAAGGACCAATTCGAAATTGATAAAGCGGTTAGTGAGCTGAAACAAGTACGAGAGGAGGATGAGATATTTACAAGCCTCTTGGTCACTCTAAGGGGAAATAGCAGCTAATCTATCCATGCTATAATCATCCAGCCTGGTGATTAGGCCACAGGTTGGTTGTGCTAGTGTCTAATTACAGTGATGAGAACAGACAGCTACGTTACTGTATGTGGTGTTGTGTTGGTGTTAGTCAGATGTAGGGCTAATTAGCATCTGCCAGTGTGATATACAGTGTGGTTCCTATCAGTTCTCTCATTAAAAGTAGTGTGTGTGTGTGTGTGTGTGTGTGTGTGTGTGTGTGTGTGTGTGTTGGGCCCACGCCTGGCAGGACATCACCTGAGGAGAGTGCTACTGTGGACTGTCACGTTGTTAAGGGGGCATATTGGCAGACACTGATGTAGTCTGTCATTGTCATCAATCAGCTTTTAATCAGTGTCCTAATCCCACCCTGACCAACACAGCTACTGTCAAGATCAGGCTCACGTGCATTCTAGAAGTCACACACACACACACACACACACACACACACACACACACACACACACACACAGGCCTAAACTGACCTTCACGGTAAATCCACCAGTCCACATATGCTGTACTTTGTGTCCCTGTTCCATCACTCACTTCACACAGCTCACTGTTCCCACAGTCGTCCCTGCGGCCATTCATCACAATGTCACTCAAATGCTGACTCTGGTCCCTGGAGTGTCGTGCTAATATAGGTGTGTGTGTGCACATGTGTGTTGTCCGAAATAAATATATATATATATACACACACACACACATACATAATGCTTTTGCCAGATTAGTAACAGAAAAAAATACTTATATGAACAAATTGGAAGAGAGAAATTAGAAAAATGGGTGACCAGGGCAACAGGCGGAGATTCAGACAGTCACTTCTAGTGGGCTGTCAACTTGATTTGCCTCCAGCACAACATTCAAAAGGGCGTCGCATTACATGAATTACTAAAGAGATGCTCCAAGGGAGAGCTGAGACATAACCAGAGCAAAGAAAACTAGAAACTGTGGGCAGTTAGTACAAAGTGTTTCGAGTTCTCCACTTCCCCCATAAATGGACCGAGAGCATAGGATAGCTCTCCTTACAGATACAAGCTACACCAGGCTAGAAATCACCACAGAGGGAGAAGAAAACCACCTAACAGGATGCCAAGGTCTTCCTTTAGGCTAGATAATAAAAAGCCAACACATAACATGCCACCGTTAAGGTACTTTTCTAATTAACACGAGTGCAGTGAACTAGAGATGAAACGTGAAGATATCGGTGCTCCTGTGTGTACAAAAGCAGGACACCTGACAGCCTTTCCTCAGATGAATCCCAGCTGCCAGCTAGTGTCCTTAGACACAGACATGTCTTTGTTGTTCTCACTTAAAGACAAGAGTGCTCTCCTCAAACACAGACACTCATCAAAGCACTTCAGAACCCACAAGAACTTCTAAAGCCGAGCCTGTGTGCTAGCATAGCTGTGGAGCTGCAAGTGAACACCAACAAAGGCAAACACTGATTAGCCACAGCCTGAACATGAAGGCTCATTTCTTTATTTGCTAGAGAACAGGGAGCTAGGATTTAGAGCTTGCGGCCTGAAAGCCCACCTGAGAAGATTTACATTTACATTTAGTCATTTAGCAGACGCTCTTATCCAGAGCGACTTACAGTAAGTACAGGGACATTCCCCCCGAGGCAAGTAGGGTGAAGTGCCTTGCCCAAGGACACAACGTCATTTGGCACGGCTGGGAATCGAACTGGCAACCTTCAGATTACTAGCCCGATTCCCTAACCGCTCAGCCACCTGACTCCCACAGGTTGATGAAGATGATTAGGCCTTCGTCCTAAAGACAGACCCAAGGAGAACGGAGAAAAGGACTTGTTGGAGAAGGACCTGTTGCTGATAGTATTATGTGGAGGTCCCACTAAACACAGAATGGAGAGGACTAGGTCTACATTGCAACAACAAGGCACCTGCAGATTCTATCTGTGTTTAAAGTATACTGTTTACTCAAACCAAGCCGATATCCAGCTGTAAAGAGAACAGCCAGACCCTCAGTGGGGCTCCGGAGCAGGGAAAGACACAGGCCAGAGCAGTGTGGGTGAGCAACAGCAGCTATCAACAATAATCAAGTCAACTCGCCACCCAAGAAACAGACAGCCATTTCTGGAAGCTTCCACTCTCACCACAGGAGAAAACATGGCTCACACGGCACTGCCCTCGGTGCCACAATCCTCTGAGGACTGGACTGGGTAACAGCAGCATATAGGCTTCAAACCAGGACCCCAAGCACCTGGACTAAGGCAGACAGACTAAAACTGGACTCACGGTTTTGAAGTCGCGATGGCTGCAGTCCTGGCCTTGGTATCGACAGTAGAGCATCATCTCCTTCAGGTCGTGTCCCACCCTCTCTGTGAACTCGCGCATGCTGAAGGGCTTGGGCCGGTAGGCGCTGAAGTTGGCCTTGTCGCTGAGGAAGGCCAGCACGTCCGGCTCAGCCAGATGGGGCTCAGGGATCCTCAGGTGGACGTCCAGCAGCGCCAGCAGCTCCCCGGCGTGGTACAGGTCGTTGCGGGTGAGGCGGCTAAAGCGGTAGGCGTTGAGGTTGCAGATGGTGACGGCGGGGAACACCAGGCTGCCCGACACCACGGCGTCCAGGCTGGTCACATGGGGATAGGAGAGGAAGTAGGTAAGGCGCTCGCTGCCCTCCAGGGCCAGCAGTCCCAGGCAGGCCAGCAGGGCGGCGGCCCAGAGCAGGCGGCGCGGAGTGGGCCGGCCGTAGGGGAAGATGAAGCGGAGGCCGTGGAGCGTGCTGGTGTTGGCGAAGGACTGCCAGGAGGAGGGGCGTATGCCGGAGCTCTCCTGGCTCCCCTCACTGCCACAGCTCTCTTTCAAATCCATCATGCCCCCCCCCAGCCCTGCAGCCAAGGAGCCCCCAGTACACACACCTGCACACAAAGAGGAGCGGTCAGCACCTGAGAGACAGCGCTATACCCACGCCACACACCTGAGGAGAATCTGACACACAGAGAGCTCGCCTGTCGAACTACACACGCAGAGACAAAGCATGTCAGACATGGAGAAACGCACATTTTCAAAGCTAACCGACTACAATGCACTTCTGAAAAAGTATCTAAACACAAAATCCTACAAACAAACACCAAGAAGTCCAGACCCCCCCCCCCCCCCCCCCCCCAGTAACCACGCGAGATCAGCAGGAGCAGGAGGAGAGAGGGAGAGAGATGCTCCCACGGGCATCTCTCCACCCCCCACCCCCCCCACCCCCCACCCCTGTCCCTTGAGCGGATAGTTACAGTGTGTGCCAGTATGCCCGTGGCTCATCCTCCATGCTCCCTACCCACAGCCCACACCATCTCTCGCTCTCTGGGTCGCTTTGTTATCGTTGACAAAATCCCAGAGGTAAGTCCAGCGTGACACACAGAGCAGGAGGGAGAGGCATTTCAGCCACGAGCCAATCAAAGCCGCCTCTGTGTGTTCAGTGTTCCCACTTCACACGCACGCACACACACACACATTCCGCTATCTGGATCGCCCTGTAATGAGAAGCTTAAGCACCTCTCGTTCAGCCTAGCGATATGACATCCAGCCAGCGCGTGAGTGTGTGTGAGCCTGAGAGTGTGTGTCTGTGTGTGAAAGAGAGAGAGAGAGTAGAAGAGAGAGAGAGAGAGAGAGAGAGAGTGGAAGAGAGAGACAGAGAGGAAGAGAGACAGAGAGAGTGATGATCGGGGAGGGACGGACGCCGATGATCAGAGCCGCCAGTTAGACGCACGTGTCGATCCAAACTCCTCCCGCTTCCCTTTGGCCAGATGCATTTCCTCCGCTCCCTCTTAGCAGCTCATCCATGGAGGCAGTGAACAACAGTGGAGCCTGGAGAGACGGAGCAGCACAATCACACACACACTCGTACAGAGAGAGAGCGCGCGCGAGCGAGAGAGAGAGAGGGGGGAGAGGGAGAAAAATAGAGGGGGCAGAGCACGCACAAACACTCGTCTCGCTCTTTGGGCACAGCCAAGTCTCTTATTGAATCCGTTCCAGTTTATCCTTTTTCACTCCCTCATTTGTCTTCCTGAAAACTGTTTTCATATTCCAAATGTCACCAGTAACCGAGTGATGAATATAAGAGGAAGATTGTCTGAGAGATAGAAGGTGGATGGATATTGTGTACAGAGGGATGGACCCCCCACATATGTCGGCTTATCACCTGTGATTATCACCACAGCATTGTGTGTAGGGCAGAGAAAGTCTTTTGACCATCCCACAGAAATATGATGGGCAATCCAGGCATAGTGTGTCCATTGTATGTCTTGATCTGTGCAACCGTGATGAAAAACAGAATAAAAGAGGAAGGAGAACACATAGAATGAGGGCAAAAAGAAAGGGTGAAAGTACTTAGCAGAAGAAAGGAAGAAATGGAACGCTGCAAATGAGACGAAATTGAAACGTACAGGATCCTAATGTACTAGTATAAGTGGAAGAGAGACGGATGAATCCATGTATAGTATAGTGCGCATCAGCCCTCTCAGTCTGAACTTCGTGTTGTGCATGGTTGCCACCAACATTATAATAGGCGACATTATAGTATTGCCTGAGTCGGTGGTCCAGGTCAATATGTTCAAGGTCAAGATTTCAAGAAAACATTAGTATACCAAATGTCAACATTGTACTCTATGCTTTGCCAATGTAGACTAGGTCAGGGTTTTCAACAAGAGACTGTCAAGTTTTCGCTGTAAAACCGCGAATCTTGACGGTCACATCTCCTGCAGTCACTTTACAATGATGCTCCCTGCGACCTCGTTCAAGCCAACATAACGAAACAGCTTTTGGTGTATTTTCATCTATCCTGTATTTCTGAAGTAGCTCTGTGTGAAGACTCCCTGTATGCTACTCGAAAAGCCTACAGGATTTTGTGAATATTTTGTTCATCCAGGAAATAGAATCCTTCTTTACATACCTTTGACGTACGCGTCAAATTTAGGCTATTGCTTATTTCACATAATCTAGTCGAGACGCCACCTTGCGGTCCAGTCACACATTGTCAAATCTAATCGCACTGCCTATTGGAGCACACTAAGGCGTTCTCTCTCACACACCCGACATACACTTGATCATCACACACACACCCACACCATTTTCCCATGCAGCCTCGGGTGTGCAGGCGGTGACACCGGCTCCTTAACTTAATTAGGCTAATCTCCCCTTTCCAATTGAAGTAATGAGCGCAGGTTTGCAGGGATTATCAGTAGGCCTATCTGTAGTTGAAGATATAGGCCTACAATAAAAAAGTATTAGCCTATGCTTGTGAATCAAGCGGTAGGCCTAGGCTAGGCTACTCCTTATAGCCCCAAACGGAAAGCTAGAGTCCACTAATTGGGTGTTACAAATCTTCCAAACCAAAATAGAAGATTTGGTAGTTTTGTTGTCAGTTCAGGCTCAGTGGTCAACAAATATTGCTGTTATTAGTCATTATCTTAAAGGCAGAATACAGTTAGGCCTACCTACCCTAGTGCTGACTGCAGGGCGAAAGCTTATAGCTCTTGTCTCCTCATCCTATTTGCCCGTTTGACTACTCAAACGTTTCCTTGGTCAAGAATGTTGCTTAGTTACAAGTGGGCTATTAATCATTTGTTCTAGATTCCATCTCAGTCACTGTCAACCGGCGATGATAAACCAGCATTCCCTCTCACGGTTTAAGTCCTAGCAACGATGACAGATGCAAGCTGAGGGCTGACATTTTATCAAATGATTAATACAAGCACCCACGATATGCCTGTGGAGGTTGAATACATAATTACTGCTTCAAAACATCTTAATGGTTCATGAAAAATAAAAGATTTTTACTGGAGGACGATTAGCAAGATTACTCAGGCAGTGAGGACTCAGAGTGGGCAGCGTTACAACTATTTCTGCAGCGATATGACTGAGCCAACTAAAGTGGGGGGCAAATGAAATGGATTGGGGCCTCTTTTGGAACTGAGCTAATTAAATGGACACTGTTAGCATGTATTAGCACATTTGCACGTGATAGTAAGGGATGTTCAGTGATTCAAACACTGATAACACTCTTAAAATCGAACGTATACGCGCTTGCACGATTTTCCACCCAAATCACGAATCTATACAGTAACAGTGGATTGGATGGGGAAGCTACTGCCCTCTGTTGGTTATAATATGGATGCATGGATATTATTATGATGCGTGTACGGCACAAAGGGTAGAGTTGAAGCGTGACAGTGTTGGACCAGGCCCCTGAGCCTTAGAAGACCCCATCTCATCAGCCACCACTCTTATAGACACACAAGCCCCCAGACAGCTGGAGAAATGATTACCCCCTTCAGGAAGAACGTTTTTTACAGAAACCGACGACTGTAAACACCTAAGAATCCCAAAAAGGTTGACATGGTCTGAACGGCTGGAGACCAGAAGTCAGGGAGAGGAAATTGAGGCAAGGTGGGAATCGAAAGCAGAACCAGACAACCTGTTAGGGAGTCAGGTGGCTGAGCGGTTAGGGAATCGGGTTAGTAATCTGAAGGTTGCCAGTTCGATTCCCTGGCTGTGTCAAATTATGTTGTGTCCTTGGGCAAGGCACTTCACCCTACTTGCTTCGGGGGGAATGTCCCTGTACTTACTGTAAGTCGCTCTGGATAAGAGCTTCTGCTAAATGACTAAATGTAAATGTTACAGCTGATTCTCCCCATTCTGTCAACTTTCAAAGGGGACATGTCTTTTCACTGTTTCTGCAGCCAGTCCAATTAACAGAGAACAATAGTAAGGCACCAAAGCATCTCACCCTCATTTTATGTAACATTGCTCTAAATCTAATTGCAACCCACTAAGAGGCAATTAACCCCTCAGAACACAATTCGAAAAACCTCATTTTGAAAGAGAAAAGGTGTTAAAAGACTTAGACTGACTCCTCCATTCAGCTCTAAGTGCAGACATGTTTACTGCGGGTAGACAGCAAACCCTGGATGAAAGAAATAAGTGGAGAGCTTTATAAAAAGATTCAATTTTTCAACCAACTGTATACTTTTACTGATTATATACAGTACCTATTGAAATGGTTACATATATATACACACACACACACACACGTATATTTTGACAAACTAAACACTGATTCTCGATACATTTCTGTACAACACAAATGCATTGAAGGGCTAGGGTTAGAAAAGAAAGTATTGGAAATGGTGCTCTATGATAGGAAGAGAGGTTTTTGTCCAGAACATGTGATCATTGTGAGAAGGGGCATAAGAATGGTGTTTCTTTGGGATGAGGGTACGGCTGAAGTCAAAGGCTGTAGGATTCCACAGGCAACTCCACTAGAAGATCATCCAGGTCGTCATCTGGGAAGCAGACAAAAAGGGGTCCGTTGGACATTGCTTCTCAGAAAGCGTGCCCGCACACACACACACACACACACACACACACACACACACACACACACACACACACACACACACACGCTCGCACACACACACACACACACACACACACACACGCTCGCACACACACACACCTGCACCCCACGCCTGGTCTGGGCCTTGTAGTGCAGCTCCAACAGCCTCCTGGGAAACCCTGTTAGAACCTGATCTGGAGGCTCCAGCTTCCTCCTCCTCCTCCTCATCAAAGTGCAGCTCCATCTGAGACACAGGGGCTTCTGGGAAGTTGGAGGACCCACCGGACAACAGCAAAACGGGCTCCTAAACAAACAATCCCCCCGGAACACCAGTCAACGTCACTAACAGTGTTTTCCAGAGTGACCTTTAACCTTTTCCTTCCCTCCACGGGGTCGTCCTCTCACCAGGGTTAGGGTTGGCGAGGGGCGTGTGGAGCCCACGGCCACGCCGTCAGGTGGGTAGATCCTCAGCAGATTATTGGGCGTGACGTTGAGGTAGTGGTTACGATGAGAGGGCGAGAACACGCCCACCTTAAAATCGGAGAGAGCGAACGCAGAGGAGCGCAGCGTCACGTCGGACGTTCCGTGACATCACTTACCCGGCACGCGCGTTACATCCCGCGTCAGTCACGGATCCGTCCTACCTGTTTGAGAAGCAGCACGGCTCCTGCCTTCAGCTCCCCCAGTCTGTCCTCCAGAAGACGCCGATGCACCGTCCCCTGGATCTCCCCTGCAGGCACACACACACACACACAAAACACACACATCACCACCTCCTCAACAGCCAGCTCGCCACACACGAGCCAGTCACGCTAATAATCATAAACCTCCACATATTCCGCCAACATGAATGCGCTTGAAGAGGAGGAAAACTCCCCAGTGATCATAGAAATATGCTGCTGCCATTTACCAGCCTGCCGCCATTTACCAGCCTGGTCTAAGCAGCGTTTGATTGTGCTTGCCTTTCTTTCTTCGAGCAGTTTGAGTCACCGTTTTAGCGCAAACAGCACATAGAGACGTGAAGAGAAAGGTAGAGGGACTGGAGAGCAACAGGAGGAGAACAGGGATGAAAGACAGAGGCCCACAGGAACCCAAAACAGACCAGATGTCTTCCACTTCCATCTGCTCACATAGTGTGTGTGTGTGTTTGTGTGTGTGTGTGTACCTGTGGGGTCCCTGAACACTGCCTTGGCATCAGCGTGTGTGTGGATGATGCTCTTCAGTACTACAGCCATGTTAGGGACCTTGTTCTGGGCCAGCTGTTTCAGTGCAGCCTGAACACAGAGGGAGGGGAGAGATGAAGGGAGAGAGGACTACACCTCACTGGCAATTATCAACCTGTCAGTTACTACATACGCAAACGAACACGTGGAGATAAATGATTCATGCACACCACATCATTAGTAGGAGGCACATTACCACTGGAGAAACAACAGAACTACCATTACAGTGATTGATGAGTGATCTCATTGGAGATAATAACTACCAACACATCAGGCCATTTGTTATGATTATGTTGATAGAGACCTGTTGTGGAAACCAGCTCCGTAGAAACAGAAAAACAAGATTCCCTGAATACAAAACGTAGACTCACAAAGACCCTATTATGCAAGCAGTGTTCCAAATCTATGCCCTATTTAATCTGCTAATGACACTGTATAGCGCTAACACACGTAACTGCTAATGATGCAGTTACCGGTAATGGCAAGAGGTGAACGGTGAAAGAGACTGTTGAACAACTGAAGGTATCAAAAAATTAAATAAATGCTCAGTCATGGCCACTGACCTTGCGTAGCACCATGACAACACTGTAGGAGTGGAGGAAACAGGATGGGTTCCTTTCATCCAATCCCATCTCGGCCTTCATTGCCGCCCAGGGGCCTCCGGTGCAGT
The DNA here is from genome assembly GCA_023658055.1 of Thaleichthys pacificus. Taxonomy (NCBI): domain Eukaryota; kingdom Metazoa; phylum Chordata; class Actinopteri; order Osmeriformes; family Osmeridae; genus Thaleichthys; species Thaleichthys pacificus. The sequence continues at coordinate 3,035,562 of CM042862.1, read as the reverse complement.
CCTCTTCCTCGCTCTGTGAGCTGGGAACCTGGAGCGGCACAAACACACACTGAGAGATTGATTTGTGTCTTTAAAACATCAGTGCAACCAGACACGACATATCTCAAGGAACACAAACATCAAATGTCAAAAATCACATCAACTGCTTCTAAAACTAATGGCCACAAACATGAAGGATAACTAGACTAAGACTTATGATGAGGTAACGTGAGCCTTTGCTTTGATATAACCGGTCACACAGTGGTGAGTCTTTTCCTACCTGGCTAGGCAGTCTGGCCACAGCACCATGAGCAGGAGTCTGGGGGAGGGCCACTACAATGTCATCCAGACACTGGCCTTGCGGCTACAGTGGGGACACACACAGTCATGTTCAGGATGCTACAACACAGGAGTCAGGTGGCTGAGCGGTTAGGGATTCGGGCTAGTAATCCGAAGATTACCGGTTCAATTCCCGGCTGTGCAAAATGACGTTGTGTCCTTGGGCAAAGCACTTCACCCTACTTGCCTCGGGGGGAATATCCCTGTACTTACTGTAAGTCGCTCTGGATAAGAGCGTCTGCTAAATGTAAATGTACAACAACCCTATGCATTTAGCAGACGCTTTTATCCAAGCGACTTCCAAGAGAGAGCTTTACAAAAGAGCATAGGTCACTGATCATAACAACGAGATAGCCCCAAACATTGCGGGTAGCCAAACATGAAGCATACATTGTGAAAACCAAATAATTCCCAAAGGGAAGAACCATAAGAGCATGTAGTTAGACAAGTTACAATAAAACAGCATGAACCTCAAAAGTGCAAGAGTGTACCTGTGGAAAAAGCAAGCAACAATAATATATTTCACAGCGAGGACAAATCATTTTAAGTCAAGTTACAGCTAACCAACAAGAGCAGCAAGTCTCTCAATAAGACTCATTGTGATCCTGGAGGAAACTAACACATGGACGTGGGGACCAGACGGGGGGAGACCCACCTGCTGGGGCAGGAGGCCGGCGGGGCCAGGGAAGCGGCGGGTCTTGGGCCGGGCATGGTCAGAGCGAGGCCTCCTGGGGCTTCGGTTGGAGGCCGACACCAGCTGGACCAGGTGGTTGGTGAGGACTGGGGTGTGCAGCGAGCGGGGGGAGGGCAGGGGTCCACCACACCTCACGGAGGGGGCAGGGGATATGGCGTCAAACAGGGTCTGCCCGTGAGCAGCAGGGGAGGCTGTGGGTCGGTGTAGCTGCTGTAGTCCTCGGGGTGGTCTAGGGGTCACAGCCCTGGGGAAGTGACTGGAGAAGGGGGGAGCACCAGGGACCACACCAGGGCTCTGGGCTGGAGCTGTGCGGACAGGACGACCAGAGGAGAGGGAAGGGACAGGGGTGGAGGACCTGAGGGGTGGATTACTATTAGGAAGGCCAAATGTTTGGTTTGAGGTACTGAATCCTCTGAGCCCCACACTGGACAGAGTTTGAGCCCCACCACAGGCTGAGGGACACAGCCTTTTGGCTGAGGAGACAGTCTTATCTCTGGCTATTGCTGATGCTGGGGCTGTGAACACCTGTTTGACTTGGGCTTCGTGACCCAACTGTGGATCAGCTTCATCTAGCTCTGCCAGGTCGAGATCCCAATCATCAAATTCATCCTGAGGCAAGGGAGCAACTCCTTTCCCCAGGTGATTTGGCTGAGATTGACCCTGGCATGGTACAGACTCTGCAGATTTATCTTTATCTGTTTGCTTTGACCCAGGTGTGGAAAGCTGTCTTAAAGCCACAGAACCCTGTCCTGTCTGCAGGTTCCTCAGGGAAAGTGAGCCTTCAGTCTGTAACTGACAGGTGGCTTTGTTGTCCTCAGGATGCGCAGTGTCAGAAGATTCTGAAGCCGCGTTGGCAGGAGCAGAAACGGAAGGAACAGACCAGTCTGCCTCAAGTAGATCCTAAAAAATGCAAACATTTAACAGACAACAGTAAAATTGCAGGTGTTGTTGGCACACGTCAACAACCATAATGAACTAAATGAGATTCAGGTGGTTCTAAAATTCACCTCATCATCGAAGTCCTCGCCTACATCAAAAAGTCCATTAAACTTGCAAGTCTGCTGTCACGAAAGAAAGATGAAAACAATGAATAAAAAGTATTATTTACAACGCTACTAGCTACATGCTGCTGCTAGATCTGATAGTTAACTCATTTTACAAACTAGCTAACACGCTATGATGAAAATGCTACACAACCCTGAAAATACACGCCCTTACCATGATCGCAGTCATGGGATCTTGCGAAAGAAATCTATAAGGTCATTGGTTATGTCATTTGTAATATAGTTTAACCATCTTGTTTTGGCCCTTGCACTGACAAAGTTAGTAAAGGGGGTAGCTAACTATAACTGTTACTTCGACTTTGCTCGCTAACAAAACTTGCTCGTATTCCGGTCAGTGTTGGCGCCGCCACGTTTAAGAAGAACGTGCCTACGTCAGCAATGTTTACATGCGTTCTGCCGAGAAAGCGTGCAGTGGTTCTCAACCCTGGTCCTACTTGCTCTGCATGTTTTAGATGTTTCCCTGCTCCAACACACGTGATTCAAATGGATATCGCTTTATCTATCTCAGCAGAAGCCTAGTAACGACCATTCATTTGATTCAGGTGTGTTGGAGCAGGGAAACATCTAAAACATGCAGGGCAGGGGCTCCCTGAGGAACAGGGTTGAGAAGTAAGTTTCTGTAACAATGTCGCCACCTGTAGAGCGCGGTGGGTAAAACAGTGTCAAGGTGTCGGCTTGCACTGTCTAGGCCAGGTGGTCTAGGCTATTTTTAACAAGCTCTAGGGTTCAGTTGTACTAGACAACAGCATTTCGGGACTGTACGTTTCCAGGACGGATATTTGGACGCTTGAGAAATTAAGGAAGTTAATGCGCGCACGTTCAAGCACCACAAGAACTAGGTTTCAATTTAGACTTACAACCTTCAGTACCCACGTAAACGCCAGCATTTCATGGTGAGTGTAATGGCCTATTTTAATTAGTACTGCTAGTTATTTAGAGACTGTGGAAATGTTGTTTAGAAGCTAAGAGTGACCTTTTGATGTCAGAGAGTGCTGTACACGTTGATGCACTACTCTTTCCTTATCTAGTTATGTGGAATTGGCTTAGATTTCACCTTAGTCCAACCTCATATCTGTCAGTATTACTCTGTTAGTAATGGACTTTCTATTGGTGATTTGCCCCCAGCTTTAGATGTTGTCATGGCCAGGGAAACGTTTGCTTTTTCCTCTGCCTCCCTGCGCTCCCTGAGGGTGGAGCAAGAGTTCCAGGACTGGGAGGACACACGACGGGCATTGGCTCACAGGAGGGCGATGACCAGGCCACCTGTATCCCGGCCCCCCAGGCCCCCTCCCAGACAGCAGCGCCTCCAGGAGGTCCGGGCCCCCCCGCCCCCTTCTCGGTGCAGAGACACGGCCGTCCACAACACCTTCATGTGTGGGGACATGAAGGGAGTGCATGCCGTTCTGAAGGATCCCACCATGATCAACGCTCTGATGGAGACCGTGCATGAGGAGATGGTGTGGGCGCCCGAGATGGGTACGTATCAGAACCCCCACATCCGTATGACCATCTGCCCGAATGACAAACCAGAACGTCACGGCCCCCCGTGTTGCAGGTATGTGGACCCTGAGCTCCAAGACGAAACAGACGTCGGCGTTGCGCTTGGCCGCCAGCAGGGGGCATTTCGGCTGCGTGGAGGAGCTGCTGTTCCGTGGGGCGGAGGCGGATGCCGATCCCGGTGGCAGCGCTGCCCTTCATGATGCCTGTGTAGGAGGCCATGCGGTCTGCGTACAGCTGCTTCTCTCCCATGGAGCAAGCCCTGATCTGCTGTCTGCAGAGGGAAGCGCACCCCTCCACCTCTGCACCTCTGCCCAGTCATTCCAGTGAGTGACATATTAAAATGGCACCATTACATCCTTTCTACACACAGCATATTTCCAAGATACATTTTGTTCTATAAAAATGGAGTATATAACTGGTCCCTGATGTACAGGCAACACGTGACTCTACAGGAGATATCACGCATTGTGTCTTCTGCGTTGGAGCCCAAAGCTTGAGTCTCAAGCAACCCTAAAAGCTGTTTGTGACAACGCATGTAAAAGAGCCACGCAGAAAAAACACTGTATTTCGATTCAGCGGGCGGTGACTGTCAGCTCATTGTGTCTCTGTTGACGTGTAGGTGCGCCGAGCTGCTGTTAACAGGAGGGGCAGAGGCCAACGTGTCTACGGCCGAGTCCAAGCTCACACCCCTGCACGTGGCAGCCCGGCGGGGCTTGGAGGAGCATGTGGAGCTCTTCCTCACCTATGGGGCAGATGTGTTGGCCAGGAACCGCGAGGGAGAGACGGCGTTGAACGCGGCCTGCTCTGGGGCCGAGAGGCCTGCTGAGGCGGGCCGCTACCTCCGCGTGGTCCAGATGCTTCTGGAAGCCGGCGCCGATCCCCGCACAGCAGGACGGAAGCGGCACACCCCCCTGCACAACGCCTGTGCCAACTGCAACCACCGCATCGCGGACATTCTCCTGCAGCACGGGGCTGTTGCTGAAGTAGAGAACTGCGCTGGCTACACGCCCATGGACTGTCTGCTGCAGGTGGGTGTGATGGGGTCTGTGTGTGTGTGTGTGTGTGTGGGGGGGGGGGGTGCTTTCAGGACAAGCACAATCACATCCTAGTGCTTTCCCGTGTTTCAGGTTGTGGAGGACTATCCAGACCAGCAGCCTGAGGCAATACTCCGTTCCCTCCTAAACCACGGGGCTCAAAATGCTTCTCCCAAGGTAGAGTACAGTACCATGCGTAAGCCAAGCTCTATTCCCTGCCATGATTCTGAAGCTGTGCTAAGCTATACGATTGCTGTCCTTCCCATAGATGCTGAAGCTCTGTGTCCTCTCCCCTGCCACACTGGAGGTAATGCTCAATTCTTACGCTGTCGTCCCTGCCTATGAAGAGTGGATGGACTCCCTCCCAGTTGAGATCCATAAGGTTGGCCTCACATAATGAGATTTTGTCACAATACTTTCCTCTCCTTTATCAGGTCACAGTCTGATAGTATACGTTACTCTATACTTGTTTTGTTTGTTTACTTCTAATCCCAGGAGCACCAGTCTTTCTTTGACTCTGTGAAGCAGATGAGCGGGAGTCCTCGGTCCCTGCAGCACCTGTGTCGCTGTGCCCTCCGTCAGCACCTGGGAGTTTCATGCCACTCAGCTATAAATACACTGGACATTCCTAGCTCTGTGAAGGACTACCTACTCCTTTACAATTGTGGTGAGCTCCGCTGAGAACAGTGAAGCCCATGGGATAGCCTTTCGGCTAGTCATGTGGAAGTGAAGAGGATAGGCCTGTACTGTCACAACAGGGCATGTTGTTAGGCCAGGGGCTTGTGCGTTTTCTGAATTTACCAATAAACTTCATGTTACAGTTTCTTTGTCTGACATTGTGTGAAAACAAGGACTATATACAAGTAGGTATGACGTTTTAAAATGATTTGCTTTTCTGACTTGATCGAGGTCAGTCAACAGGGCTTTTGACATTCCACTCTTAACGTTCGGATTAGTACGTTCCAAGTCTACGTAATGTTGACGTAAGAACGGCTGTGTTTATGCGGCCCCGTGGTCGGAGGTTTTTCATACTTTGGGCTGTGGCTACATAAGCACGGTTGTTTGTTTTCCAACATGGTTTGATCACATTGCCAGGTAAGTAAACACATATAACCTGTTATCAAAACTACAAACTATATAACACACTTTGTATGTGTATTATTTTGCGTCACTTGGCAATGTAGCTCGCGTACACACTAGCACAATGATGGCTAGCTAGCAAGCTAATCTAGCTAGCTAGCTAAATAGACCAAGCTGGCAAAGGTCGTACATGTTTTGAGGCTAGCTTACAGTAGCTAGCTAACTAGCTTTCAACGTCTACGATCTCATAAATGGACGTTCTATCCTTGTCTAATGTCCACAAATACCCTCCACTGTTTTACCCAATTATATAAACAAGGACTGATTACTGACTAGGTAGTGTTCAAAACATCAGTGACACAACACTCTTCTTAATACTGTAAGTTAGGTAGCTAGCAGGGCAAGTTAGTCCACACCATATTGTATATAAGTAATCAGTAATCCTTTATATAGCCTAGTCCACGTTAGCTAAGCTACCTCGCTAAAGCCAGCTAATATATAATAGTGTTAGCTAACTCGTGCTAGCCTGCCAGACCTAGTTAGCTTGAGCACACAACATCCAAGGACTAGATTACATTGACTGCAAGAGCCTGTTATCACTCTTATGTTCATGTCATATTCTTCCCCTATGCACTTGAATGCTTCTCTGTTCCTCACAGGTCTTGAAGACAGTGATGGCGGTGTGTGCACTGACCATGTTGGATGGGATGGGCGATGAGGTGACGGCCGCCGGAGGCGTCTTGTTCCTGGTCTTGGCCCTGGTCTTGGCTTGGCTCTCCACGCACGTGGCCGACCGAGGAGATCACATCCTGGGCACCATCCTCACCGTTGGAGCTCACGCCTCCCTGATTGGGCTTGGGGGCCATGAAAGTTACGGCGGTGGACCTCCCAGTGTAGACACACCGGAGCAGCAAACGCCTCAGAACGCCCAGGAGAACAAGCCGGAGGAAGGCCAGCCGGGGTCGGAGAGGGCCGACGGCGAGGGGACAGGGGAGGGGACTGCAGGAGCAGGTGCCGACCTGCTCTTGAACATACAGAGTAAGAAACCTCATCGATACCCTTCTGAGGAGGAGGAGGATGAGGAGGAGGACGATTACGAAGAGGAGGAGGAGGAGGATACCGACGAAGAGGGAGATAAGGTCCTGAAACGGAGCCCGATGATATCCACTGCCAGCATCGCTGTCCGTTTGAAGTTCCTAAATGACACGGAGGAGATAGCAGTCCTGAAACCACAGGATACAGTAGGTCTACTGAAGAGGTTCGTAGGCCCTGAAGAGAACCATAGAACCCTTAGATAGGTCTTCCGTTTCCATATTGTTTAGTCGTGCACCAAGGAACACGTGGCTGTGTCTATTCATAACAACATTTGACATTTCTGTGTTTTTTTTCCTTCCAGCAAATACTTCTCTGGTCGGGAGCGTCAGATCAAGTTGATCTACCAAGGCCAGCTGCTCCAGGATCCCAAACGGACCCTGCTGTCCCTCAACATCACAGATAAAAGTGTGATCCACTGCCACGTCTCCCAGGCGCTCAGGGAACCCCAGCCCCGAGGAGGCAGCCCCTCTCCGGGGCAGGAGCCGGCGGAGGCGTCAGAGCTAACAGGTGTGGCACTGAGCACCAGTAGTCTGGTGGTGCCTGTGTTTGTGGTGATGCTGGCCGTAGTGTGGTACTTCCGTATTCAACTACAGGCAGTTCTTCACCGCCCCAGCTACCATTTCCCTGGTGGGAGTCACTGTGTTCTTCAGCTTTCTGATCTTTGGGATGCATAGCCGTTGAAAGGATGAGAAGCATCACTAAATGCATGAGGAGAAGCATCACTAAAGGATGGGGTTGATTGTGGACTGGATGGAGTTACAGCAGGCGGTGGATAGCGAGGGACCACACAAGACACGGGAGGCCTTGGAACTAACGCCACACAGCGGACTGGGAGCCCCCGGACTGGGAGCCCCCGGACTGGGAGCCCCCGCGTATGGGTGTGCCAGTGTCTCTGCATGCACCTGGAAACAGCATTTTATTAAATATTATACAATGTGCAAAATATCAAATAATTCTGTGTTAGTTTAAATTTGAGGAATTTGAACAGGGCTGTGATTAGCTTCTCAGAAAAAGAGTGATTAATATGTGTCAACAGGGTAGATTAGAATAATTCTCATGCCGGTAGGTTAGATTTGTTTACATTATGTCACTAATTGTTTCTGGTCAGTTGGTTTCCGCACAATCTTATCGATTGTGAAAGAATAATGCTTTATTGTGGAACATGGACACATTATTTCATACGCTTTATCATAGTGTGTATTGAAGTGGAGAAAAATCTTAAATTAATATTTGAATTTCTGGAACATCTCATAAACCATTCACTGTGTGCTGGTTGTCTCTGTTCCATTTCTAGTTCTGTGGTGAAGAGAAGGTGTTCTCTGTTACTACGGTAATTGTTGCCTAGACTGCAACGACTGCCTTACTTCCAAGGCTGATATTTTCTATGGATACATGTGGCTGGAATCACAATGCTAAAGTTATCTTGATTAGGGATACTCTAAATATTATAACATGCTGCAATGGCTGATCATTGAAATACTCAACATACATTTGTTTATGAACAGAACTATGTACATATAATGTATTTACTGTATATAAAATCTCAGAAGAAATCGAATGAAGAATCTGGCACTTGAAGAATCATTAGGGGATTATCCCATATCAGACTGAAACAGTCTTTAGAGGTCTCTCTCCCCCCTCTCTCCCCCACTTCAGTGCTAACTGAATAAAGCTTTTCAAAATGAGGCTACTTGTTTGCTCACTTGGTATAGCCACAAAACATTCTCTTGACAGTGCCCAGAATGACGTGGTTTAATTCTGACACATAAGACAACCCCTTTACACAAGGAACTGTAAGATAAAGAAAATAGTGTATCATAATTCTTCTTACTGTATACAATAAACATATTTTCACATGCACATATACACGTGCATGTGTATGAAAAAATATTTTCGTTTGTGAAAATTCACTTTGTATCTCGTCTTTTGTCCGCACTCAGGAGACACACATTTACATAAATGTACAGCTACTCGTGTTACACCCTTCCTCTGCCCTGTTCTTAAAGCCTTATGAGTCGTATCTGAAGGAAATTACATTTATAATACATTTTATGCTCATGATTATCTTACAGAGCAACTGGAACTACTTTGAATAAAAACAGGAAGCATTGGTAATAGTTGCGCAGTTTTTTTCCCCAGTATTTGAAAGTATTTTGTATACGATCGACTAATCAGCCAGAATAAACAACTTGCACAATGGACGTAAGGTTACCAAGGTTACCAATTCTGATAGACGCCAGCCTGCCAGTGCTGTTAAAAATGTATATGAAAGCGCTTATGACTATGACAACCAAATGCATACACCCTGAACACAAGATGATCACTTCAGATGCAAGTCATGCTAGTCAAGTCAAGCGAGGCTTCTTCGCAGAGGCTTATGTAAAGCAGATAGATCAGTGAGAACTCGTTGAAGGCAGGCATGTTGGGTATTAAGTTCAAGTTTTTGTCATACAGGATGCTATGTGAGCACATAATGTTCTGTGTGTAGCGACCAACGCCTATCATATATATATATATATAAGTATTATGTCTTATATAGAAAAGGAAATAAATAGATAGGGCTACATGTGTAAAAGCAGGTTCAAGACAGTTACAGTTATGTCAGAGTTTCAGTTGACAGGCAAAAGAAACATTGCGTGTAATGATCTATGGAAAGATGGAATATATTTTTACATTTATAATGGGAAACAACTGAATCATGATTTTCTTTACATCAAACACCACATACATTCATAAAAACACAATAGTTCACACCATGATACATAGAAAATCAGCATTTACACTTTGTTGTTTAGAGACAAATCAAATACTCTCACTTGAACACAGAATTGCACATTTAAATATATATATTAGTCAATGTAAACAGAAAAGTCAAATATTTAAAATGGCACACACATACACACCCCAATGGCACATTCAGAGGTGCATAGTCATCAGAAAACACACTCATAACATTAAACTTTCAAACTTCCATGCACACAAACAAAGTCTTGTCTCTCATTATCTGACACACATACACACTACTGTGCAATACAATGCTATCACTGAAAAGCCACCATTTGATACTTAACTCCAATGTACTGTAGGGTAAACCACAAAATGGCACACTTGTTGGACACACACCAAAATAAAATCTAATCTCAAAAGAGTTTGAAAAAGCATGATTGGTCCCATGCCTAGACAGATGACAGTCTAACTGACTCATCCTATTTCTCCTCTAGGTTATGATGGGGAGAACAAGCTGCAAGGGAGGCTGAGGGGAGGCTGAGGGGGGGGCTGAGGGGAGGCTGAGGGGAGGCTGAGGGGGGGCTGAGGGGAGGCTGAGGGGGGGCTGAGGGGAGGCTGAGGGGAGGCTGAGGGGAGGCTGAGGGGAGACTGAGGGGAGGCTGGGGGGGGGCTGAGGGGGGGCTGAGGGGGGGCTGAGGGGAGGCTGAGGGGAGGCTGAGGGGAGGCTGAGGGGGGGCTGAGGGGAGGCTGAGGGGAGGCTGAGGGGGGGCTGAGGGGAGGCTGAGGGGGGGCTGAGGGGAGGCTGGAGGGGGGGGGGCAGAGGGGCATCTTTGCTAGTTGAGGTCGTCATAGATATTAGGAACAGAGGGAGCTGTGAGTTTGGGTCTCTTCTTTCTGTTGGATAAGGTGAGGTTACTCTGGGAACTGCTGCCCCCTCCCCCTCCACTCACACCACCTCCACCTGCAGCACCAAGCCCTAGAGACAGCTTCTTCTTTTTCTTCGGCCTCTTTGAGTCTGAATTGTTGGTGCCTGGGTGACAGAGGGACAGAGAGAGAGAGAGAGAGGGACAGAGAGAGAGAGGGACAGAGAGAGAGAGAGAGAGAGAGAGAGGGGGGGAGAGAGAGAGAGAGGGGGAGAGAGAGAGAGAGAGAGAGAGAGGGGGAGAGAGAGAGAGAGAGGAGAGAGAGAGAGAGAGAGGGGGAGAGAGAGAGAGAGGGAGGGAGGGAGGGGTGGAGGGAGAGAGAGAAAGGGGGAGAGAGAGGGAGGGAGAGAGAGGGGGAGGGAGAGAGAGGGGGAGAGAGGGGAGGGAGAGAGAGGGGGGCAGAGAGAGAGGGCAATGGACACAGAAAACACGAGGGTGAGATTAAGACAACACGGGAGATCAGCTCGCTAATTCCTTCACCATGCGTAGACATGGAGGAAGGGTTTCCTTACTGGCTTTGGAGGAAGCGGAGTCGGTGGGGGATATGTCTGAAGACCCATCCCACTGCAGCCGGCTCATGAGGCCCTGTCCGTCTGAGGCGTCGTAGCCGTCGCTCTCCACCACAGAGTCTGCGTCAGGCAGGGACGACCTGCCAGAGACAACACCAACACTTCCTGTCAGACCAACCAATACAGCACCGTTTCCTGTCAGACCAACCAATACAGCACCGTTTCCTGTCAGACCAACCAATACAGCACCGTTTCCTGTCAGACCAACCAATACAGCACCGTTTCCTGTCAGACCAACCAATACAGCACCGTTTCCTGTCAGACCAACCAATACAGCACCGTTTCCTGTCAGACCAACCAATACAGCACCGTTTCCTATCAGACCAACCAATACAGAACCGTTTCCTGTCAGACAAACCAATATAGCACAGTTTCCTGTCAGACCAACCAATACAGCACCGTTTCATGTCAGACCAACCAATACAGCACCGTTTCCTGTCAGACCAACCAATACCGCACCGTTTCCTGTGCTAACAAACCAAGAAAAAAAAAAGTATGTACGATAACTATGGCTAAATAAAGAAATATATATATATATCGGGCTAGTAATCAGAAGGTTGCCGGTTCGATTCCTGGCCATACAAAATGACGTTGTGTCCTTGGGCAAGTCACTTCACCCTATTTGCCTCTAGGGAATGTCCCTGTACTTACTGTGAGTCGCTGTGGATAAAAGTGTCTGCTAAATGACTAAATGTAAATATATATATATATATATGCAAATGCTCTTTTTTTTCTTCTAACTCCATCGCTGTATTTCATGGAACCAAGTGAGGTGTCAATGCACACATCGCTGTCAGAATCTAAACATGAGAATGGAAGGGAACTCCACAGTGCTCCTGGGTAATGTCAGTAGGATCTGTGTCTGCCCTCAGCTTCCACCAGACTGCTCACAGCTTTACTCCAATGGTACTACGCAACTGCACTTGTCCACCTCGCAAGAAGCACCCAAATCAGGGAAACACTGAATGCAACAACGATTCAAGCAAAATCCACAGTTAGTAGCACAGCATACACATGGCTCTGCATGACAGAATATTGCACTGATTGCACTTAATGACGGGTCTAGACGCCGCTGGTGGCCAAACCGTGGACAGGTCTGAGGGGAGGGAGGGATGGGGGTTAAGGGGGGCACACTCACGCGGACGGCCCCAGGAGGAACACCCTGACTGCCCTCCTCTGTTCGTCCGTGTGCTGGGGGCAGCGCTGGGACCTGGCGGGACACAGCGTGGCATTACAAACTTGATATATTGTTGGCCACGACTACTTGACTGGCTCTGATAGAACCCGTTCATTCAGAGCTTATAATGATTCTAAAGCAGCCTTCTCTGCTAAAGTTCTTCTGACATGGATCATCCACTGAGGGGCTGTGTGTGTAATGCAGTCCTTACCTAGTGCACATCTTCTTTGTATGCTCTGAGACCACCCCACATTGCTGTTGAAATAGTGATCCGTCCAGTTAGACAGGCATGCACACCGCATAAATACACTGAAGAGTAGGAACAGCTGCACTGATGAAATGATGAGTAAAAGGAGAATTACTCACTGTAGTCAACAAAGATCTCAGTTCATCAGGACCTAACGTTTCGTAACTGATTCCCGTATTATAGTTGTACTGCAGTAGTGGAAGAAGCATTGAGAAAGAGTGGATGTCAAAAACGTTCTCGTCACAAATGCAATCTCATACCCAAGCAATAGGGAACTTCTGTTACCTTGTATGGGTCTGTGTTGACAGTGTTACTAAGTTCACCTGAAAAAGAGAACCACAAACTGAGCTTTCACTCATTGTAAAACCATACGGCATCCTTACGACTTCTATTCAGTGATGACTTGAACTAGGCCAAATCATAATTAGAGGACTGCTTAACTTGTCTAAATGCCAAAAACACACACAGAAGGAAAACATTTAATGCCTCGATCATCATTCTATGATTTGAGACAGCTCCCATTTCTAGGAAACATGGTGTTAAGTTTTGCTAGGGGCCAAAACAACACATGATGTGTGAAACAGATGAGGATTGCATCATCTCCTTTATTCCACAGGATCTAATGGTGGTGTAGAAGGGAGTCAGATGGCTGAGCGGTGAGGGAGTCGGGCTAGTAATCTGAAGGTTGCCAGTTCGATTCCCAGCCGTGCCAAATGATGTTTCCTTGGGCAAGGAACTTCACCCTACTTGCCTCGGGGGGAATGTCCCTGTACTTACTGTAAGTCGCTCTGGATAAGAGCGTCTGCTAAATGACTAAATGTAATGTAAATGTAGAAGGTTTTCCTAAGCCCTTGTAGGAAAATAGCATCACCAATTTTACACATGGTACATTATAGGCTTGAACAAGATTAATCACATTTTGAACACAACCACAACACTCCAGCAAGAAACATGATTAAAGTTGTTTTAAAACAATACTGATGGAGAAAAATAAATAATTATATACAATATTTCAAGATATTGGAAAATGTACAAGGGTCACTTGACAAACCAAACTGCCGACTCACTGTTAGAAATGTGTGTGTAGTCAGTCATATGCAAAGTAGGACGATAATTGAAAGATGGTTTCACTCTAGCTGATAAAATTAAATCACCTTATTCAACACAAAATAAAAAGAACAGGCATCATAAATCTGTAAACTTGAAAAATTTCACATAATTTATTACACAACATTTAGTCAAAATGATCCTTGTATTGATCCTCTAGAGCTCTCCAGCAGTCCATTACCTCTATCTATTCACTGGCTTCTGATGCATAACTTTGGGTTATGAATTAGAAGGAAGTGTATAAATCAGCATTTTCCTGTCACTGAGGAAATGCCTCATTTCCCCACAACACAAAGGGACTTTCCTGATCCGCAACACAAGGCAACACAACCCAGCACTGCTAGACAGACCAGAGAGGTTAGACAACCAGTACCAGCTCCAAATAAATACAGAACCTATCTACAACATCGATACCTGTAACTCACCATTTTTATGCTTTGAAGATTTTGATCGCCTGGGTGAATTTGGATTCTGAGGAAGACAAAAAGTAAACCTCATATTATGTTACTTTATAAATAGGATTACAAACTAAACATATATTACGTTGCATCAAATCATGTTTGATCATTTGTTTATTTAAATCAATGCAATGCTGGTGTGTGGATAAATCAGTCAAGCATATGTTCGACTATTGGCTCTTAGTTTACAATGGTTGTAATACAGGGCCACATGCACAAGAATGTAAGTGCTACTTACCAAAGTTACATGTTGTTTTAATGAATGTAAAAGTACCTTATCTGATTTTCTTTTCTTGGCTGCGACAAGAAACAGAAAAACAGGCAAAAGGAGAGAATTTTTTAAATAAAAATTAGGATCAACAGCATTTTTGTACATCTCTCAACAGATCTGTTTATGTCACTTTTTACCTTTTTTTTCAGACCCATATGACCAGTCATTGTCATTGACGTCATCGTTATCTTCCTGATCACTCTCGGACTTGCTTGTGTTGTTATTGGTGGCTATTCTGTGAGGAAGTAAACAGAATACTTAAGTACTCTTTTATTTAAAAAAAAAATTCAAACATTTTTTTTTTTTTGTTACATAAAAAGTCCTGTATGGTTCAGCCATGGTGTTGCGTTCAGGTCTCTTTCTGACCTGCGGTTGGCAATGCGACTGCTGTTGCGCCCCATGCCCAGACATTTTTCCAGATGAGGAGCAAAACGGGACGCCGCAATGCTTCTGCTGCAGTTGGGACACACGCATTCCTTGTTCTTCCACTGGTTGTACACTTGCCCAAATATGTCCACCCCTGGTTGGTCCACAATTTCTAGAAGAGGTAACGAAACAAAAGCAAAACAGATTATGAGAATGACAAGTTTTTCAAAACTCAAAAATCTCACCCCTTTACCATCTCTTTCTTCTGTGTAGTCTGCCATAAACTTATGACAAGACTTTCTATATTTAGCCATGTTAGATAATGGATAATGAGAATGAGTGGGGGTAATTCGCAAAACAGCCTGAAAACAATGGAGAAAGCACCCAAAAACTAACCAAAGTCCTTCATGCTCTCTTGGTCTGTGTCATCCAAGAAGAAATAGCCCTGTTTAACAGCACGATGCACCTCAAAGCAGAGACCCAGACAGGTGTCCTCCACCAATTCTGAGTAGATGTCATGAGCCAAGGCCTGCAAGGTGAGACCATTTCAACACTAGTCAAAAGGTTTCCTTAAGTCTCAAACACTGCACACCACCATCCAAAATGAGAGCATGGTAAATAATCAAATGATGCACATCACTACGGGGGGCACTTCACCTCTAGCTTGGTGTTGTCCAGGCCTGACAGAGACATATCCTCCATTTTCATTTGCAAAAATGTTTGGGAGGATTCACAGCCACATGGCACAGCAAGAGAGATGTAACAGCACTACAAGAAAAACATAAAAGATCAGTATTAGTAGATACGTATGCATTATATTACATTTGCAGAGGTCAACCATTACCAGATTAACCATTAATCACTGTATATAATTTGCTGATTCTCTTGTTATCTTGTTGGTCGTTTCTCAAAAACAAGTTAAGGGTCATGTGTCAGTATGGGGCGATTTGTATGATACAATAACAATGGGGTCATAGCTGAAATGTAACAACTGAGGATACTGTACCTTCTCCGGCACTTTTCAAATAAGTCCCATCAAGACTTTTTCACGGAATGGTTGGTTTGAATGGCTCTCTCGTTGTGACACTGCCGGGAAGTGAAAGTAAACAAACGGGCTAGGTTACTGCTAGGCTATCCTCCTGGCGTCGGTGATACTGTAGCATTGTAACTCCACCACACCATATAATTTTTCCGACAAAGACGGATGCACTGGTTAATATTATACCTACATTAACGTTAGACACACTGTACGAGAAAGTGGGGTTGCACACTTTTACCAACGCAGTCAAAATAAAAACCTCACGGCCAAATACGTACTGTACTTACGAGCTAGCCACCTTCCTTATCAACAGTAGCTAGCTCTGTACTATAATAACAAACATGCAATTCGGTTAGGCTAGGCTAGCTAGTTAGATAGCTCCAGTTCTAACTAACGTCAGTACAGATCGAGCGACTTTATATACAGCTAGCTTTTTTTTTTTGCTAGATTATTATTATCAGCTAAACTAGTACTATAATAATTAATAAAATAGCTAGACTAGCTAGAATAGCTAACGACGTTAACAAAAAAGACATGTCAATTAGTACAGTACTGTACACAAAACGAATCGATAATTCACACTGTACGAATAGCTAGAGCTAGCCGGCTAGTACAGCTGTCATGTCGAAAAAGGTAGATGAGGTCCCGATGTTGCAGATTATTCTGACACACTTTACAATCACTTAGCAAACTGTTTGCTAGATTGATAGATTTTCATTCACTCACCTCCACAGCTAGCTCCCCTTAGTTTTGTGAAAATAAAGCACTGTCTGAACTGACGACGCTCTGCCAAAGCAGGCCAGGCGTCATAGACGCCAAATTATTTTTTTACCAACAGGCATTTCAACAATCTTTGTTTCCTTTCGTCCAGTCTGTTTAATGATGCTCCAAATTAAATTGCTAATAATTTTCCACGGTGAATGCGCACTGGTTGGAGAAGTTACGAGGAATCCAATTTACGCAGAAAGGACAGCCATTTTCTTTATATACAGACAACATAAAACGATCGCCGAGGTGTTCCTTCTTCGCCAAATCTGATCTGTGGTTGATTACTTTACAAAGCGGAACAAATCCACATCCAATTCGTTTATTGCAAAAAGTGACTGAGCTCAGTAATGCATATTACCCCCGAGTGTGCTTAGGTTTGTGATTAGTCCTTCAAATACTGTTTTTTCTCGGCTACCTGAATGCAGTTATTTGGCTCACTAATACAAGTACATACATTGCATTTTGTTAAAGACCAAGTTTATTTGCCCAAATATTTAAATTGCAGGGACATAAGAACACCCTTAGCTATAGAAAACATCAAAATGTGTCAAATGATCCGCAGTACAAATTTGTAAAGCTTTTGTTCTTTTTTTTTCTTTTTTTTCGATATCTCTACAAAGAAAAAAACATGGGGAGATGTAACAACTAAAACCGACAAAATTAAACTAAAAACGTCTCCCATGTAAGCAATGGGCTCACTGGCCTCAAATGAAGCCAATGACAAGGCTTTGCCAAATAAAAGTACTACTCAAACAATAACCACTCAATACAAAAAAAGCAATATTTACAAATACCATATAACAATGTTTACCCCACTTTTCCATTGGCAACTCACCCCCCCCCACCCCCCCAGTCCCTTTTCCCATGTCCTGACATCATGCTTTTTCACCCTCGCTTGACAAACCATAAATAGCCCACTATGCTGGTTTAATTTATTTAACAATATTTAAATTCGTAATTGTCAAACTCAGTCTTATCTAACGTTTTTACCGCATTCTGGTAGATGGTATTTAATTGGAGGTCAAGTCCAAGACACTAGAAACCCATGAAATAACCCGTGGGTCATTTGTATATATGCTGGTAACAATCCGACAGCACTGATCAGCTGAAATCTTTCGCTTTTAAACGGAGGCTTAATCAATATCTACATTCATGTTATTGGTGTGGCGTTCGGATGTGTCCTCGCGCAGGAACATTCACACTACGTAATCATAAACACGTAACAGAGTGCTCGCTCGTTTCTTTCTGACAGACAGGGTAGGGGCAGGTTTACATTAAGTGCACACCTTCTTTCGGGATACACATCAGACTAAAAACATCAGGCTTAAATTCAATTCAATTTGAATCTATGTCAAATGAATGGATTCACTGAAAATACAGACAACTATAAGCATTTTCTAAATCCATCTTAATGTTTCAAATAGAAAATTAAAAATCAGCAAATCATCAATAAATCAAGTGTAAAACAGTGGTTAAAGGAAGAAATCAACACCAAGTTTGAAACGTTCCAGCAAGTCAAGAAGAACTATACTCCATTTGTGGAAAGCAAAAACTGAAATTGCTCATGTCCACCAACAAACATTCAGTTTTACAGTCTATTGATGAACATCTAAACCTCAAAAGCAACATCAGAATCAACATGAGTCAAAAAGAATTGTATTGGATTTGTTCTACAAAATTCTGAACTTTCCAAAAAGGTAGGTCATGTTATATAAATAAATAGGCGTCAGTTACCTTTGAACTTTGACACCAGTCAATGACAACGGAAAGGCATTTTAAAAAATGCACCTAACCCCACTCAAACTGTTAGCTAATTGTTACATCTCTGATTTTCCAGCAACAAAAAGACATTCATAATGGCTTAAATTTTTCCTGAAGTTACCACCTCTGTAAGAACCAAACAATAAAAATCACATCAACATTTTTAGCAGAAACAAAGCAGAGGCGCCAAAGAAGAATTGAAAAGAGAGAGAAAAAAAAATAAAAACATTCTCAAGAGTGCAATTATTTGGTCACCTGCTACCTCCCACCCCAAACTAATCCACCAGAAAACATAGGTTCTTTGGCTTTGTGAAGCCTCTTTACAACACCCCTACTCCAATGCGTGGTCGAGAAACCGCACACTTGATCAGTCAGGATACACATAAAAATGTGGGTTGTGGGGCCAAATTCAAATCACCAACCGAAAAAACAGACAACCATTTCTAATATTTGCACCCATGCAACTTAAAACTATCCAAATATACCCAACTGCCCTATCACAAAACCAGAGCCTCAACCTAGGGTAGCCTAAGACCAGATGGGCAATGGAACCGGTTAGAAGTGAAAGAGATAATGGACAGAGGGCCTTAAAGAGCAGGGTATCCCCCTGAATGAACAGTTAACCACTACAGGGGAAATGAGGGACTTGTGTGAAATGGAGGTGGGGGTGCAGGAGCTCTCTCTCTGGTGGTGGGAGGACAGCAGGGTCGGCACAGTGGCAGAGGCTCCCTGGACTCTTGGCTCAGCTCAGCGCTGTTCAGTCTATCAGGTCAGAACCGACCCTTATTAGTCTGAATCAGAGTCCGACGTCTCAGCAGAGCTCGACTCGCTGCTACTGCTCTCAGACTTGTTCTCCTTGTCTTCCGCCTCCTCCTCGTTCTGCAAGTGGAGTCCAAACAGAAACCGTTAGCCCTGCATCGCCATGGCAGCTCGAGACACCGAAAATAAACAAATCAGCAGTGAATGGCACTAGAAAGCCAGACCGTGCGAACACTAACATCATCGTCGTCGTCGTCGTCTTCCTCTTCACTGTCGTCTGCACTGGAGGAATCAGCCTCGGAAGAGGCCTTCTCTTCCTCCTCCTCGTCGTCGTCATCATCATCTTCATCCTCCGATTCCTAGGGGGGGGGGATTCTGTGATGAGTGACCAGTGTTGAGCTCAGCAGTGTACCAGTCTATCAGTGCTGAAACGGAACGTACCACTTTTTTTACTGCCTTGGCTGGAACTTTGGCATTAGTGCCTCCTGGTTTTGCTGTGCTCTTTCTTTTCTGAGAAGCAAACAGGAAATGCATTAGCATTCTTTTAAAGAGATTTAGTACTGCATGACATACAATGTCAATCAAAAGGAATTCATAGAACATGCATGACTTACTTGCGAGTTGTATTCCTTGTAAGTGGCTCTCTCTTGAGGAGAAATACTCTGTAGAACCAGGGAAATAAGAGTTAGATAATACTTTGTAGGTTGAAGATGCACATGAAGCACATAGGACGTTTAACTTTTGAGAACGGCGAGATCAAATCGAGGAAAGTGTACCGCTAGCCACTGTTCCAGCAGGACTTTGTACTGCCTCTGCTTCTCCTCAGCAATCTTCTTGTAGCGGTCCTTCTCCTTCTGGGTCTGCCTCTGCCAGCGGCCACCAATCTCAGCCATCCGCTCCTTCATGGGGAGATGGTTCAGCTCACCGTTGGACAGCATTTCCTGTGAGAACTTCTGATAGCCATTTCTGAAAGAAAACACAAATGATCAAAATGATGTAATCTTGAATTGTCGACCATACATTATTTTTTTTAAATTTGATTTAAAAAAACAACACTAACGATGGTGGTTTCTTGGGCTCGCCCTCAAACTTCATCTTCTTCCCTGAGGCGATGATGGTGGCAGGTGAGCGCATCTCACTCAATTCCCTCTGTCGGGAAAGAAAGAGAGGAGGCAGTGAGTCAGCTGTATCACCTACACTGGTCTACATCCTGTCCATTCAGCAGATCAGCCTGATTCTTGTTCCAACTGCCATTTCTGCTTACATCGTATCTTTTCTGGTCCTCTGCTGCCTTCTTGATCCAGACAATCTTCTCCTTCTTCTCCATGGTGTTCCACGTTGCTTCCATGGCCTTTTGGGCCTTCGGTCGGTCGTTCTGTAAAGCAACGTGTGTGATGTTTAGACAGGCAGTGACTTTGAAGGTGTGTGGAGTGGACTTGGGGCGGTGAGTTTAAGCCAAACCTTGAATCTGGCCAGGTAGTCTCCTATGACGCTCTGTTGCCAGATGTCCTGAGCTGTTTTGGGGGTGTCTGGTAGCTGGTTACGATCCTGTTTTCCTTTCTTCTCAGACTCGGCTTTCAGAACAGTCTCAAGCCGCTTAAACTTCTCCTGAAGGGGCAAGATAACATCTTGTCACCACGGTCACCATGCCATGTAACCTTCAATAGCTACGCTTGCCTGCTCTTTTCTACTGTATAGTGAGCTGTGCAATTATGTTTCTCCAGTCAGTGAATGCCATCCCTGTTTGAGCTCTGGACAACAGCACCATGCTGTACTGTATTGCACAACGGTGTGCTATTTTCAAAGGTATTGTACCTTTTTCTTATCTGAGAGGTCATTCCACATGCGTGCCAACAGCCTGGTGAGCTCGCTCTCAGACAGGTCGGATCGCTCCTGCTGCAGTTTAGGACGTTTTTCTTCTGAGAAGATGAACATGGCTGAGATGGGCCTTTTGGGCTTCTCTGGGCTGGCCTACAAGTCACAGAGTGGTGGAGCATTATGACAAGACCCAAGAATTTAAGGAGCCCGCTCCAGCTGCCCTGGAGCTCAAACTAGCTGATCCCTCGGGGGTAGTGGCGGACATTTTGGATCAGGTGCATAGAGATGTTTACCTTTGCTTTAGAGTTCTTCTTTTTGGCGGCAGTACTGTTGGCTCCATTGCCTTTTTTAAAGCCTAACATCTTTTGCTCGCCCAAGACGCGCTGCTGTTCCTCCTCTGACAAACTCTGTGGACATACACACCAACAGCTTGTAGAACAGAACGTTTTCCAATGATCATTAAAAACAGGTCATTTCATTCATAAACCCCCCCCAAAAATAAACAAGACTTACACAAAGAAATCGGTTCATCTCAATTTCGTATTCTTTCTTCCTCTGAAAAACAAAACACGTATTTTAGAAACCTTAACTTGAGTAAAGACAAGACTTAGGGACCATTTGAAATGCATCTTCACAGACGGGTAGGTTGCTTACCTGCTCACAGCGTTTCTGGTATCCATCTTTTTCAGCCTGCTTGAGCAGCTTCCACTGTTGGCTGCACATGACCATGCGTTCTGTGCTTGGTACGTCCTTCATACTAGACATCAACTCTGCACAGAACATGGAGTAACCGTTCCTGAAACACACATGCAAAGTTCAGGAATGCACAGTATGAGCATTTTATTTCCTACCCGTCTTTCCATAGGAGAGATCAATCAGTAACAGTAGTGAACAAATGTTGTCTTAGACGGTCTACTCACGGAGGTGGTTTGTCCGGCCTGCCATCAGACTTGTCTTTCAGATGCCTCTCAGCCTTTGTCAGGGTCGACTTCACAATGTTCTCCTGGGTCATGTTCAGCTCTGGGTGTTGTTGAATGTACTGCCGCATTGTCTCCTGACGAACAGAACACCAAAAGAATTCACACCCACTTTGTTACTGGACTGACACTTGTATAAACTCCTATGATTGAACTTCAATAAAATAACTTCTCTCACCTCATACAGTTTCTGCAGTTCCAGAGACTTTCCGATCCACTTAAGTCTCTTTTTGTCAGTCAGCTGCGTCCACTGTTTCCCAAGACTATCTTTAATGTCTTTGGTGGTCGCCTGCCATTGAAAGAAACCAATACTGAGATGTTGACAAATTGTATACAGCTGACAGCAGTGAATGCAAGGTTCCTTTGCCAGTGCTAAATAGTCGTCTTGGAAGACAGAGAGACTGTGACTCACATCTGGGTGTGTTTTGAGGAGTGCCTTTTTCTCATGGTTATACCACAACTGCTGAGGTGTCCTGGGCTTCTCTGGCACATTGGAACCTTTCTTCGTCATGCTCTCCATCAGGTCTGGGTGCAGCTCCCTACATACGCAAGGTACTTATAGGTCACAAACACAGATTCACCATAAATATGTTACAATAGTCAAGCATGATGACATGAAATCTCACCTGAACTTCAGCATGCTTTGCACAAATGTTTCCTTGTCTCTCAGGAAGTCTTCTACGTATTTTTTCTGTGTTTAAAACGCAGAGGACAGAACAAAGCCGTACATGAGAAAATGACCAAAAAGATATATTCTCTTTATATCCATCTGACTTCTCCCCTCTTTGACTCTCTGTGTGTAACCAACCTTCTTCTTGTCTGGAAGCTCTCTGTACTTCTTGGAGAGAATCTTGGTGAGGTCCAAGTTGCTCATCTCAGGGTGCAGCTTGGCATACTTTGCTCTCTTTTCCATGAAGAACCGGAAGTATGGGGTCAAGGGCTTTTTCGGAAAATCTGGATGCTTCTGTTTAACCAAAAAAAGGAAATACTGTGTGAATATGTTTGTAGGTTTACATTATGTAATTTAGATATTCCTTGAGTTATTGAAATGCTTAGAAAGCTACTATCGTTATTTATATATATTCATCTAGGGAGTCAGGTGGCTGAGCAGTTAGGGAATCGGGCTAGTAATCAGAAGGTTGCCGGTGCGATTTCTGGCATTGTCAAATGACGTTGTGTCCTTGGGCAAGGCACTTCACCCTACTTGCCTCGGGGAGAATGTCCCTGTACTTACTGTAAGTTGCTCTGGATAAGAGCGTCTGCTAAATGACTAAATGTAAATGTATATGCTTGACTTGGTAAATCAATGTTTATGCTGAATTAGAACTCCTTGTGCCATCCCTAATGGGTAGACTCATTCACTCTAGCCACTCAAATTTTTCTACTAATGTACCAGAATGAATTATTTGTATTGCTTTCAATGAGATATCTGACTTCATCAGGATTCAAAGTAATTTTTTGACTGTATAACCATCTCCAGCTGAGTGATCAATACCTAAATCCAGTCAACAGATTTGATGCAATTTAAAGACTTTTTCTTCCACAATAGATTAAACTTTCATTGTCATGCTGTGAGTAGCCCTTTGTCGAAGTGGAATTGACAAAATTCAAGCATACCTTAAGCTTCTTGCCTTTGTAGGGATTCTTAATGTAGTCTTGGGCGTCAAAAATCAGCTCTGTTAATGTACGAAACTTACGAATCTGTGGGGGAAAGAATTACCGACATGCTTACACAAAAGACCACAAATCAGATTTACACATCTTGAACTGCGCTTTAACATAGTGCAACAAGAACCAACACCACCAAACTGCTAGAAAAAAAACTCAAGATTTTTCATCAATTAGGTCAATGGTGTCTCACCTCCTTGGAGACCTCCAGCCATTTCTGTTTACACATCTCTGCTGTGTAGGAGTTGAAGGCTACCTTTTCCCAATCAAGATGTGACTCAGATGTTTTATACTTAGTCAGGTCTTTCTGAGGGAGGTTCACTTTCATGACCTCCAACAGCTTAAGCAGATCTTCCTGTGGCCATACTACAAACAGACAAAAAAAAACATTTTATGTTTAATAGGACATACTCAAATTATTAAAAGTTATTCACTGCCAAACTATGAATGATCACTATTAACACTGAATAACACCACCGCTGAACATACACATTATCTCACCTATATCTTTGATGGACGGTTCCATTTCCCCATTCATCTGTGCGGTATTTTGTCTGCATAAAAAAAAAATATATATAAATGTGGTGAGAATTAGGCTACTGTTATTATCAAAATAAACTACAATGGTAAAAAGGTTGTAATAATTCATATGAATATAGGGTTAAAGCTGCCATAGGTAACATTATAAAATAAATTCCTCTAGCCCGAATGTGGTTCCATACAATAAGCCAAGAAGGGGGAAGAGGTGATTGGCTGGAACAGGATCGTTGGAACATAATTGGATGGAAAGTAGCAGGCGCTCCCCAAAAAATTGAAATGCCACTGGTATTGAGCTGTCTTTGTTGCTAAACTCTCGGTGGGACTCATTAGCTTATATTTATAGGGGACAAAACTATTAATTGTTATACCTACGCAATCTTATATTTTGTACCTTAACTATAAAAATAGCATTCATACAATAATGTGTGTAGTATTATATTGTCTCAAAAGTTATAAAAAAAGTTCAAACAAATGCAGTCGGATTGTACCAAGTTAAAATAGATTCGATTATTAAATCAGTGGTATCTGCGTAACAAACTCCAGCCTATTCAACTCGTAATAAAAATCCACCTCGACATAATGGTTGATGTTCATTACACCGCCCCTAAACGTTTACGCTACATCGTGAGGCATAGGCTGTTGCTTGTGACGGGTACAAATCTCAAATAACACTGCAGAGCTTCAACTGACACTCGCAATCGCTCCGTCGACCTATTTGTCTGCTGGAATCTGATTTATTCGACGAAGTGTGTCTCTGGACGCACCAGTGTCGACCATTTCGTTTCTCGTGCCGTCGGTAATGGAGTATTTTCGTCGGAGTGGTGGTGGGGAGGTACCACGGAAGGAGGAAGAGAGGGTTTAGACACAGGCAGCTGTAGGCAACCAGCTGACCATGGACGGGGATCTGCTTTCGGTCTCCGACGAGGGGGAATGGTGGCCAGGGAGAATTACAGCCAAACGCGCCACTCGAAACGGCCTCACTACAGACAGGGAGCTGGATGCGAATAGCTCCGCCATGAATCTCTAATCGCTTGCCTTCTTTCTAATGCGAAAGAGAGAAAACAACACGTCTTTCCATTGAAAAATTGATTTGTACAAACTGTACGGATCGCAACGTTTGCCTTTAGTTATTCGGTTAAGAGACTGACAAATTACTCAACCAAAAATTCGAAGGGCATTCTTTGGCTAGGCGTAGCCGCGCTCGAATCTTGGCGATTCAGCAGTCAGCATTCTTGGTAGTCGTTTGCTCTCTGGTACTTTTTGGTACAGTTGTTGTAAGACTATAATAATCTAGAACTTGAAATACTGTAGCCAGAGTATGTTGTCATATACTAGTTTCTAGGTGTATCCATTTGAATTTGGTACAAATAATATAAAATAAGTGATTAAACCCATTAGCTCTATCATGCCCAAGGCAAAGCAACATAAGCTGCTGCCGCTTTGTGTAACCTGGCTGGGTGAAAAACATATGGCTATATTTGCAGCCAAATAATGACATTGGTCATTTATAGGTTAGTCTACAATGTAATTATGTATTCAAGCATTATATCGCTCTGAATGACTAATCTTTTTTGGCCCATCATGTCGCGCGGACGTAGCTAGCTTTTCAGCTTAACCCCTGGTCCCCGCATGAGGGCAACTCGTTCTCTTAAAACCTGAGTGAAATATTTGATTAGCTGCGATTAATATAGCTCATAGACTAGCAGTAACAATTAACATACGACTTAACGTTTCAATTTCTAGACTCACCGAGATTGAAGATCCGGTCGCTTAGCTACTTTTAATTGTTTTACCACGGTAGCTAGCAATGTAGCTAGCTACACAAACGGACAAGGCTTGTAGCTGGCTTGCGAAGCAGCCAGGGTCCTCGATTGGCGGTGAGCACCGACGAAATCAAGAAAACTGAAAATAATGTATATTCCGTATCGCTAATTGCTACAGCGTCAATGTTAAAATATTAGAAATCCTTCGTCACTCATTTCGTTGCATCCCACTGGTTTTTAGTAAGCAGTTCTCACTGCTCGGTTGGAAAAAATGTTACACCCGAGACCGTGACTGGTTCACTGGCACAACGACGGTTCTAGAGCCGCCATTCTAGGCATAGCGAGTCTGCGAGGATACCTACCGTGACAAGGTCCTTTGGCGCACTGTGTGCTTACCAACAAATGGGCTTAAAAAGTAAGCCAGTGTGTGCAAACTAACCAGTCAGTTCCAACACCATAAGCAGGACAGAAGGCGGGTTTATGCAGGTTGGCGTTGACGGTTCTAGCAGTCAGGCGAGAGAGGGCGAGTCCATACGGTGAGATATTAAACCGAGATCCCTGATGGCTAACCAGAAAGGCGGCTGGCTGTTCCGTCAACAGCCGCATGGAGGTCTCGGCGCGGAAATTGTTGCCGTTTATCTTAGAAATATAGACAAACAGCGTCTGGTATGTTGACGTTTTAAAATCTAAGTGACTTATAAGTGTTAAATGCAAATAATTGGATTTAAAGAAACCAAAACATGAGACTTAAGTCGAATTTCCTACCCGTGGCTATGGACGACAAATTCGGCTATGGCGACCTCGGAATATGGTCTCCTCTCCAGCAGTCAGTCACCAACTAGCTAACACGAGGTGATTTTGAAAAATATTTTAAACAAGAAAATAAAAACACATTCGCGTTATTTACGCGAATGACGCTTGAGGGTTTATTTTAATTTATTTATCGTGCAGTTGAATTGTGGAGAGAGGCGGCTGGTACGTTACCTGTCTCAGCGTGAGTCGATCTCGTTGTGGAATAAGGGGTGGGTTGAATGTTGGCCAGCACTGCGCTGTCGGTCCAGGGCACAGGCGCTCCAGTCCCCGCAGAGATGGAACTTCCCCCCGCCTCCATCTCACTTGCTTTCTCCCTCCACTCAACGCTCAGCTCTCTCGATCCAACCATTTCTCTTAGCAGAGACATCCGCATTTTCGATCTCTCCCCCGCTGCCTCACGCACGATCCAGAGAGAGCGGTGCAGACCAGGCTATTCTTTCACCACATTCAGATTCTCGAACCGGCGCAAGTCAGTCACCAACCGAGCCACCATATATTGTAATATCTCACATGTGTCCCTTTTTACTTGCTAATATTGAATCCTTTATATCAAGACTTTAAACTTTTTTTTGCCAGCGAGTCACCGAAGTGATGGCATGAATTTACATTTAGCCTACAACATCTCTTAAAAATAAAAATAATGAAAAACATGATATTTCATTCTAAATTCCCCTAACTTTGGAATCTCGAGAAGATTACAATTTTAAATCCGAATTCAATAAATGTACTTTCCCAGAACAGTGCTTCCTTTTGCAAAGTCTGAAGCGGTTGTTTGACAGCTTCATTTTGTCCCTCATGTAATTTCTTTCAACTCCACCTTGTCTGTTTGTGGGCGTAACCCTGCCGTCCAATCCAGTCAGCCAGATTCATTGAAAACAAACGACTTTCCAATGAGCGTAAAGCCACGTTATATAGAACTGGGTTGGCATCTTTCTCCTTGTCCCTGTGGGGCCGGCAATGTCTAACACCCTCCTTCCATTCAGTCCACAAATTAAATGATGAATTTGATCATTGAGTCACGTGAATGTTTTTAATTGATAAGGTGAACATCACAGCAGTTGTACAGTGATCCAAGCACACAGACATACAATAATGAACGAGCAAACTGGCCAATATGCATTACTGATGATACAATGGTAGAATACAACTAGATTTATGTGATAACACTAAGATATTTACATTGATATGTAGATACTGTTCAACCAACTGTCAAAGCAATCACTCCAGCTCCTTACCAAGTTTGCAATTCTGAAAGCATGCCCCATGAGGTGAATACATTCACTGGACACTCATTAAATACTTTTGGCTATATATTTACAGATTCTATAAAAGTATGGCAACACAATCAAACATAATAGCAATTTTAAGAACAAAAGGACCAAATGCATAAGTTCTTTTAGTTAGCAGACACGATCACAAAAAAGCTTGAACTAAAATTGATTAACAAAAAACATCTTTAGATATAAAAGGACTGAGTTAGGAAATTCAGTCTCATGAAATTCACAGATTTTGGAAGATAGTTTGATCTGTGTAGCGGTGTTAGATCTTTTTTTATTCTATATAATAATGTTGAGGTAATGGAAGCTTCAAGGCACTTTTGAACTATTGTATAACTTTAATATATATATTTCAGAAAAAAGTTTACATTCTCTCCTGAGAATTTTTTGATTGGAAAATGCAATATCGATGAAGTTTAGAGAAGAATATACCGATAGCAAAGTAATTAGATTAAGAACAGAACTACTCAAAGATAACTATAAACATTTTGGAATCCAATTTGCACTAATTTGTAAAAAAAAAAAAAAAAAAAAGCTATTCTTCTTCAGGTTAAAGGTATTTATGGCAATGGGGACTCATGGTACATGTCCTCTCCTGGCTCTTCTTCAAACTTCACTTTGGCATCATCAGCATCCAGCTGCAATTTAACACACAGTCACAGCAGGTAACTAAGCAACCATCATATAGACAGGTGGCACATTCTGTCAAATAACTAACATATTATTTATTTGACCACAATTTGTCTTGATTTCTTCAATTTAGTTTTCTGGGATCTCTCCGGGAGGATGGAGGATATGCCCTTGCTACAAGACACTTGTTCCCCCCCCCCCCCCCCCCCCTACACGTTTTTAAATATATGAATGAGGGGGAAAAATAAGTCAGTGGTACTTACACATTTCATCTCCGTGGCTGAAAAGACTCTACCAGTCAGCAGCATGCGCAATGGGATGGTGAGGATGATGACGAAGGGCAGGGCCAGAGAGAAGGGGCTCATCTTCACGGCCCACAGCACGGCCAAGCACACAACTTGGATCAAGGTGAACATGTGCATCCGCAAGGTCGTCACCTGCAACACAGTGGGGGGGGCGGGCGGGCGGGGGGGGGGGGGGGGGAGGAGGAGGAGGAGGAAAGAAACATTTACTGTAGGATTGAATACTGTATGACTGTATAGATGTCTGGAATAAAATACGAATTTGAAATAGTCAGACTGGTCCACCAGTTGAAGGAATCACAACAAGGCTGGGATAATTGGGTTGCTGTGGGGGGGGGGGGGGGGGGGGGCAGCATACCCTGGTGGCATAGGCATCCTGCGGAAAGTATTTCTTGGGTACAATCATCAGAAGAATGCGGTCCCACATCTGAATCCCACTGAGTGAGGTGATACCCATGTAGAGGAATATTCCAAACAAGGCAGTCATGGGAATCATCTTCAGGATGGGTTCCATGAGAATAGACACACCTTGAAAAGGAAGGATGAACAACGACAATCTTTACCGCCGATCGTATTATATTTAGTCATTTTGCAGACGCTCTTATCCAGAGCGACTTACAGTAAGTACAGGGACATTCTCCCCGAGGCAAGTAGGGTGAAGTGCCTTGCCCAAGGACACAACGTCATTTGACATGGCCGGGAATCGAACCAGCAACCTTCAGATTACGAGCCCGATTCCCTAACCACTCAGCCACCTGACTCCCCGATTGCACACAGTTGAAATGGTTCTCCTTTTGCCTCCAGGGATACCTGGCTGTGACACTCACCAACCATAATAGCCACAAGCATGCCACTGATTCTTTGCTCCAGCACCTTCTCAATCTCAGGCTTTGGGCCCTTGGACATGACAGTCAGGGCGTTGGCGTGGGTGACAGAACGCACAGTGGCAGCACTCAGCCACGGCACTCCAAACAGAGACCCGATGCCGCCCATGGTCACCAGTAAGAGGAGGTCAAAATGGAAACCAGAACCCTTCACCATCTTCCTTTCGGGTTTGCTCACAATAAGTCTGGAAGTCACCAAAGAAGGAGGGTTAGTAAATATAATGTACATTTAGTCATTTAGCAGACGCTCTTATCCAGAGCGACTTACAGTAAGTACAGGGACATTCCCCCCGAGGAAAGTAGGGTGAAGTGCCTTGCCCAAGGACACAATGTCATTTTGAATGGCCGGGAATCAAACTGGCAACCTTCAGATTACTAGCCCGACTCCCTCACCGCTCAGCCACCTGACTCTCTACGTTGACTCTATAATTGAAACAGTAAAAGGCGAGCTGAGGGTTTGCGGGACTCCATGACACGCTGACGCAGGATGTCGCTTACGTGGTGATCTGGGACTCGAGGAAGATGAGGATGAAGACGAGAATGGCAGGGAACGCAGCAGGCGAACATCATCCAGATGGGGAAAGGCTTGTGCTCTCCCATGGGGTTAATGAACCAGCCTCTGACCTTTGGGTTGGTCACCATGAGTCCCTTTGGCACCACCAATTTCTAAAGACAAATGGATGATGATGTATGTGTTGCCTGCATCATATACTGTGTATGCTGTGTTTTGAAAATCTCACAGTAGTACAGATGAGCAATATTATAAGCAGTAATAATGGTGTTCATTACTGTACTAAAATATGTGCTTTTTCTTTTAAGCTGATACATTTGACACAAATGACCCTGGTTGAGACAAGATAAACCTAAATACTATTTACCTGAGTGTAGGCATCCTCGATATTGATGTCTATAGCAATCATAATGAAAATAGCGATGGGAACACCAAAATCTCCGATCAAACGACGAATCTGTGGAAATGTTGTGAAAAGTACATGGTGACATTCTGACAAAGTCCATTTGCGAAAGATCATCCTATTCAATATATACTGGGTTATTAGCATCCACGAGTTTCAAACAAGGCAACTATTTTACACCACAATGATAGTCAGAATCGAAAGCCTTTGTGTGTCTTACCGGACCCGGAAGGAAGTGGCCATTTTTGAACATGCGGAGGAAGTATGCGATGAAGAAACATCCGAACATCAGACACATGGAGAGAAGAGCTGTGTTGGGGTACGCCCTCTCGATCTCCAGAATTACCGTGACGTTGTCACCGGAATGGGTTTCAATGTGCTCCGTAATCACCGGGTGGAAAGGGTTGTCATGGGTGTCGTTCAAGTGTTCGTAGTTCAGAATCAAAGGGTGAGCTTTGAAGATCTGAGGAAAAGGAACAGAATGGGGATAGTGGAGTTGGGGCAGAGGTAGAGAATGGAGACAGGGAGGTTGTGATCATAGATATATATAAACACTAGATGTCTTACGGCGGAGTCTAGAACGTCAGCGCATGGCGGCCATCTTGCTACAGTCGACTCGCTCACCCATAACATTGTGTTGATGCTACATGTACTTTTTAAATGACGAGCGAGTTGACTGTAGCAAGATGGCCGCCATGTGCGGACGTTCGACTCCGTTGTCCGGCAACGCGGACGAGACATCTAGTGTTTATATATATCTATGGTTGTGATTTCCAAACACATCTACAGGAAACGCCTGTAACTGGATCATGGGAATGAAATGGATGTGAAGATAGACAGGATGTGATGTAACAGTGTGGATCCTGTGTACCTTCATGAGCTTGCTGAAGGTCTCGTAGATGAAGATGAGGGAGATGAGGATGGAGAAGATCTCCTGGGTGAAGCGGGAGATGTATCTGACCAGGAAGCTGCCCTCGACAGCCACGATGATCACCACTATGATCACCAGCCACATACCCACCCAGATGCGGCCCACTATGTACTCCAGGCCCTGAGACTTGCAGAACTATTAGAAGGAATCAAAAAACGTTAATCAAACGATCAGAACATGACATGAGAAAAGTAAAGTAAGTAGGGCTTTTATCGAAATATAATAAATATTTCACCTCCATTGAAAATCACTGACATTTTTAATTGCTACAATTTAAACAAGGGCAAGGGCCAGAACAAGGTCAAACAACTACCCTGTAACCAATGCTGTGCAGATACTTACTACGTAGAAAGCCTCCTCAAACACCAATAGTGGTCCTGAGAAGCCGATGACCAGAACAGGTTGCGCAGAAATGAGGCAGAAGATGATGCCCTGAATACAGGTGGAGATCATGAGCTCTGACACGCCCATCATCTGCTCGGTCTTGTCAGCTACGATCATCGGTAAAGGGAGAGATGAAGAATGCAGTTACTTGTTATTTATCCGTCACCTAAATAGCCAGCTGTGAAAGTGATAGCTTAGAAAGGTCTCCAGCGCCCATGTGAGGGAGCCTGTGTGCTCACCAAGAAGTCCTCCGAAGGTGATGGCAGGAGATAGGGCAGCAAAGTAGATGAAAATGACAGCTGCCAAGACCTGAGGATTCAGAGCATCTGTGTAGTCGCTGATGTAATGGCGGTAACGGCGCTTGAGGTCTTTCACCATCCCACCAAACGGATAGCCTGTGCGTGCCAGAGGGTCTTCTCTAGGCTCCTCTGGACCCGTGTCCACTGGAAAGACATTGAACGTTTCTCATTTTTCTTTCAAAATTTCAATGGTTTAGGTTTGAAATCCACAAGTTGTGTTGTGTTTTGATGGGTTGTGTTGTGAATGATGTCAGACTGACCTTTAGCATCTCCACCCATGATGAGGCGGGTGTCATAGGGGCGGAGTCTGTCACGCAGCATCTGCTTCTGGAAGTTGATGATTGGCTGGAGCATAGTCTGGTCTTGGATCTCAGTGGGCGGGATGACAATGCTGCAGTCCATGAAGTCAGCGATGGCATTGGTCAGGTCCTTGTCAGTCTGGGCCAGGTACGCCTCAAGACTGAACACCTACACAACCAGACCAGTGAGGAAAATAAACATACAAAGCCATAATGCAAGATTTTTTAAGAATAGAATATTAATTTTTTAATCACAGCTGCTCATTAAAAGATAGCTGCTAGAATTACACAGTGTAAGTTTGGAGTTTACAACCACCTCCTCAATGTGCGGTCCTCCACCCCACCCCCACACCTCCCAACATACCCAGTCAGCCATCAGTGCTCCCATGGCTCGCCCACTCTCATGGTAGTCCAGGCCGCTCCTGCTGGGCCCCACCAGGACAAACACGAAGCGCACCGGCACAGGGACCTCCAGAACCGACTCCATCACCACAGAGTCCTTCAGCCTGACAAAGGCCACAGCAGGACTCTCCAGCGAGTCCAGGACCCCTACAAGGACCACACACACACACACGCACACACACACACACACACACACACACACACACACATGGAACACTAAGATTTCACACAAGCCAGACGTAATTAGTATTTGCACAAGGTTCTTCATAGCGTCACACACTCACCTGACAGGACGATGGAGGCTTCTAAACTATCAGATTTATCTCTCTGCAAAAAAACAGAAATATATCAGATAGGAGTTGTTTGAGTGAGGAAGACATAGGGCAGTGGGGTCGTTTTTTGGGAGTAAACATATTACCTGCTTGGTGACAGAAAACGTCTGCATCTCTATGCCTCCTGGTGTAATTTGAGCAGGTTGTCCCTCAGACTGACTGTAAAAATAATGTAAAAACACGTGTGCAATAATTTTGGACCATATTATAGTTTGGTGAGCAATTTAGCATAGACCACTGTACTACGCTAGGGTGAAGAGTTTGCTCAACAATACAGAATACAAATAGTTTGATATTTACAGGTAGTTTAATGTGTAAATGTGTGTATGTCTGTGTGTGTGTGTGTGTGTGTTACCTGCGTCTCTGCAGGAGAGCCCTCAGAAGGACATCTCGATCACTTGAGCGGATCTCGTTCTTGCTCAGCAGTTGATCAGCCACACTTTCGGCCACAGCAGACAGACTGCCTGCGTTGAGGTCAAGGATGACCACACCTGTACACAGACACACACAGCAACAGAACACCTTCAAGTAAGCAAAACGATTTCTTCGAGTAGAAAAAGTTCCTTTTCCCCACTTCACTGCATAACAGACGTCATTTACAGATCGAGCGATGTAGCTTACATTTACATGTAGTCATTTAGCAGACGCTCTTATCCAGAGCGACTTACAGTAAGTACAGGGACATTCCCCCCGAAGCAAGTAGGGTGAAGTGTCTTGCCCCAGGACACAACGTCATTTGGCACGGCCAGGAATCGGCCGGGAATCGATCTGGCAACCTTCTGATTACTAGGCCGATTCCCTAACCGCTCAGCCGCCTCCCTAGCTTAGCTTAGCTTGTCATTCGTCACATGCATTCTCATTGAGTGAGTGTGTGTCACCTGTGCTCATGGTCTTGCGGAGCTGGATCAGACTCTTGAAGGTGAGGTAGGAGATGTGGGAGGGGCTCCAGACACCCGTGGCTGGGTTCATATTCTCCTCAAAGCCCACCCATCGACCAGTCTCCTGCCAGGTGCTGCCCCTGAGCTCGTTCAGCTCCACATATGCCTGGAACACACACACGCGCCACACACAACACACGCACCACACACCAAACACACGCACCACACACCAAACACATGCACCACACACCAAACACACGCACCACACACAGCAATTTGGAACACACTTTAGTCCCAAGAATACAAGTGATGATGAATTGAAGAGCGTTGACAGATATGTATCCACTCACCTGAGCATCTCCTCTGGTGGTGGCATTGGTGTTCATGTTGAGAAAAGCTGCGAGACCGAACATATTGTTGCTCACGTTAAAGCATTTGAATTACGAGTTTAACAGAAGCTGATTTGGAATAGAGAGTTAGTGTTTGAACAGACTGATTGATGTAGCCGTTTTAGTGTCCAGTTGTGGGGTTGAGCTTACCCTCTGTGGCAGAAGGAAGGCTAATCGGCATGGGGGACTTGTTTTCCTCCTCCTGCCTGCTCATCTCCAGGTCGTAGCCGTACCGGTCTGAAGGAGTCCTAGGGGTGAGGTGGAGGGGGGAGATCATGGTTAGAGAGGGAGGCAAGCAGTCCTAGGGGTGAGGTGGAGGGGGGGAGATCATGGTTAGAGAGGGAGGCAAGCAGTCCTAGGGGTGAGGTGGAGGGGGGAGATCATGGTTAGAGAGGGAGGCAAGCAGTCCTAGGGGTGAGGTGGAGGGGGGAGATCATGGTTAGA
Source organism: Thaleichthys pacificus (assembly GCA_023658055.1). Classification (NCBI taxonomy): domain Eukaryota; kingdom Metazoa; phylum Chordata; class Actinopteri; order Osmeriformes; family Osmeridae; genus Thaleichthys; species Thaleichthys pacificus. The sequence goes on along the minus strand of CM042862.1, from coordinate 3,000,661 downwards.
GAGGGAGGCAAGCAGTCCTAGGGGTGAGGTGGTGGGGGGAGATCGTGGTTAAAGAGGGAGGCAAGCAGTCGGCCATGTTCAGAAACCTCTCTCCAGGTCTCCCCAGATCTCACAAACAACAGGGCAGGCAGCGATATTTCTGCTTGCATAGCACTATAATTCAGTCCTTATAGAGACAGGGATCTTGATTTGAGGTTGGGGGGGAAATAAAAGCAACTGCAATCCATGCACTTGTGGAAACTCATGAGTGGATTGTATTGTAGCCAAAAGGGGGCAGCAAAAACATTAATTAAATAATATGCCTGTGCTCTTGAAATAATATATTTGGTCAATGGGGGTCAGAGTTCTATCATCTATTTGTTTTCTTATCAGACAAACGGAATTCAGTAAAAGATGACTGCATTAAATATATTATTATGTAGATGAGAAAAAGTGGCATATGACATAAAAGAAAGGAATCACTTACAGCCTTAGCAGAGATGGAACGAGTGAATCATTCTCATCAGAGGACATGTCATTGTCCTGGATGGGATTAACAGGAAAGAAAAAAAACGAAACAAATGGAAGGTATTTGAGGATGCACTACACACATTTTGGAGTAACAAAGCATGTAACTTTGATACTGGAATACCTAAATACAATGCTATAATTCACTGAACATGTTTTTGCCCACCTGTCCGAAAGACAGATCGTTTTCCATTGGTGTGTCTCGGAGCTTTTGTTGTCAGTCCTTTTAGTGAAGCTTGTGCACACCCTGGAAAGCCAACACAAAAGGACAACACATTTAAAAACATGTATTAAGTCTGGAGGGGAAACTAAACAAATACTTTCAAGGACAAAATTAGGCAAATTCTCACATTGACAGATCAATCATAAAGGTTGCTAATAGACTCATGATAAATATGGAGCACATCTTCCTTGGGTGACCTTCTGAGTCTAGAGTCCTTCCAGTAATTGCTTTAGTAGAAATAATAATGGTCCAGAGTCAAATAAAGGGAGGCATTTTTCCCTCAACTCCTCAGATTAAACCCTTTTAACCGAACAGATTAGGTTCAGTTTGGTACCTAACAGAAACAGCCTGAGAGCACAGTTCTGGAAACACTGAGGCCCCTACAATCAAGATAGCGCCATCTGGTGTCCTGGCCCCAGGGAGACGCGCTCAGCCCCTCAGCCCCTGGCAGATAGCAGGCAGGCAGGCGTCAAGACGGTGTGACCATCTCTGTGCGTGGAGAAGCACATTGCCTTATCTCTTGGGTTACACCCTCCTTCCAGTAGAAGCTGCAGAGCCCCTTGGTTCCTCAGCACAGTGTGTCACTACGCCACCATCACCGTAAAACCTTCCTCTATGTTATGTATTCTTAGATGAACAACAATGTACCCCAAACAAAACAAAAAACTTTTTTTATTTTGTTTCTCAATGTAATAAGATCAAAGACAGAAGTCGGCATCAGACTTGATGCATATTTAGATACATTTTCAGTTTATCCAAGGTCAACTTTGAGTTGAGTGAATAAAACTGTGCAAATATGATACAATACTCGGCTATGTCTTCAATACGAATGTCATCACTACACAATATATTCTGACATCACAGTTTAACAGCAGTTATTGAAAGGAGAGATAAGGAGTCTCTGCTTCTGCTGGCTTTCAGACAGCTAGAACTCAACACGCTCAACTGACTTGAGCGGGTAAAGTCAACTGTCAACTTTTGACACTTGTCATACCTAAAGAAATTGTTGAAAGAATTGTGGTACTGTTGTTGTACCACCTCAGCAATGACAAGTTTAAATTAAATGAACTAGCTAAAGTTTGAGCTAAAAAAAATGTTCTACTCTTTTCAAATGTAGTACATTGCATTGACAGGTTGGTAAAAAAAAAAAAAAAAAATGTGGAATCATCTTAAATTGTTTACAGCTTCAGTGCTAATTCTACACCTGCTAAGAACTAATACTTTTTAAAATGATTTTTCTAATCCAACACAGTCTCTTAATAAATAGCTTGTTTGTCACTTTGAAGTTAAACAAAGCTTTCAGTACTGTTCTCTTTGCAAATCCTCCTTTTTCCTCACCTGTCCTTGACCTCCACAAAGGCCCCCAAACCCCCCCAGAACCACGACAGAATGACCCTAGCCAAGAGGCTAGAGACCACACCCTTACCTGTACACAGGTATCCGAGCCTGCTCTCTGGGCCAAGGAGAAGTTCGATCACCGCGTCGCCGTACCCAATGATAGAGTGACCCGAGACTGATGGAAACCAGAGAGAGAGTGGGCAGTTGAGGGAACACCCACATGAAGCTACGTCAACCAAGAAAACGCAGCACCCCACAAGCTCCAGGCAGCTCATCACCCAGGGGGCCGGGGGAGATAAGGCCTGATCTACAGACAACCAGGCCTATCGAAGCCAGACACCTTGACCCTGGGATATCCCAGCCCTGCTCTCCTCCCTCCACCCTCTCTGCTTGGACGGGGGCCAAGCCAGAATGCAGAGTCAGAGAGCAACCTGTATGGACCAGCAGGTCAGCATCACCATGTCTGAGGGAGGTTCGGAGGTCCAGAAGGGGGGGGGGGGCGGTCAACATCGGGAGGAGGGCATCTTGACTGCCTACGTCATCTTGTTTACACCCTGAGGATTCCCCTTCTGAGAGCCCCCCCCCCCCCGGCATAAATATTGTGAACAAGTTTAGATAACTTTTTTTTTTCTCTCCCACAAACAGCCTCCATCCTCGTATGTTCAAGACTGCAGTTATAGGATGAGGATCAATGTTGATCGTCTCCTTCAACCCCAGTGGCTTGAGGCTGTACCATGTGGTCACTCTCATCAAGACAGACAATGAAGTCCTCAAACACTGGGACATGTAATGCAACTGAAGCACGTGAAACGAATACATACAACATGAAGGGGTTTCTAGAGGACATGAATTCTGAACAAGAAGGGAATAGTCTGACTGCTCCTCTAATTTGAGACAGAAACTTGACTGTTGTACAGTAGTTACAAGGCCAGGCATTAACATGGGTGTAAAATGCATTCTTCATTTGTGGATAATTCGATTTTTCTTGTTTCTAACTGAAAAACTGTCAGTATTTTTTACTCTTGTGGTTTAATGTCTACTTTTCAGGTGTTACTTTTTGCAGGAGGTAACTCTATACCTATCAGGAACATTGAAAAGAGTACAGCATGTGTTTGTCCTTGCCAGAGGCCTGTCTGATAAGGAAAGGAGTCGCCCATATTCTCTTGACAAATGTTAATACTGACAGGACTTTACCCTTTCTTCTTAAGCTATTCGGTAAGGAACCAATACATTACAGTAAAACACTTGTAGTATTGCTAAATATCCACTGGAAATGTGTAACATTATCAAGTTCAGTCTGTAAATACACACACACCCAAAAAAACATTTAGTCGTTTTTTTTTTTTTTTTTTTTGCATGCAGGTTTTGAAAAGTTGAAAATTTTACTAAAATAAAAATGGAAAAAAATGTAACTGACAAAAGTGAATTGTACTGATCAAATGAGGATATAACAAACATAAATAGTAAAGAGAGAACTCTAACTTAACCATGGCAATGGTCTGTTATCATCAAATCAAGGAGGCCTATCTGTGGTGCCCATATGCCGGTGCTCTCTACAGAATTATCAAACAAGCAGGCACTCCCGCTCACCACAGGGAGTTCCCCCTACTACACTTCTCACAGTATCCTCTTAAGTCTCTGCACAGCCGGAAGAGTCATTTTGATGTGTTCAATTAGTTATTCAAGTTGAAAACGAAATGTGAACAGTAGTTTTACATCATAATTTAAGATTTAGAATTGACAGTTAGTGTTTTACTTCCCTCTCTCTGGTGGTGTTGTCAAGGTTACGAGGAAACTGGCATGAGGGTATTGAGAGGGTAGATGACAGGGTGCTGACTAGAGAGATGTTTCTCTGAACCTCATCAGGTGACGCCTATCTGGGTAACCATTGGACCATTTGGAGTGTGTTGCAACTAATTATGATGTCAATGAACAGAGGATAACACATGAATATAAGAATTGGATGTATAAGTTGAATGTACAAAGTGTACATAATGGGGACTAAAATACTGTATATTATCAGATCAAAATGTCTGAAAACCCTATTTATCAGCCTTGAGATGACGTGTATTTTGAAATGCCTTGTTTTTACGTCTTCATTCTGATTGGGAGGTTGAGACACATATGTTAGGGGGGGGGGGGGGGGGAGGGGGGGGGAGCATTTAGTCTTTCTAACCTCCTTGGTATAGAGAGGGGTTGTGGGGTGTCTGCTAAACTGAGAAACCCAGCCCACAGCCTCTATCAGTTTTACACCTATGCAGACTTGCATGAATTATCATCAGTCACCAGGGGCTGCACCCTGGACCCTCCTAATTCTAGTATGTCAATTAGACTACTTATTAACCACCCCTACTTCTCAGAAGCCTCATCGGTGTTAATAAAAGACAAATCTAACTATACTAATGATATAAAACATGTTCCATTATGTGTAGCAGAATAAAGATGAATTGACTATGGGTATGATATTTTCGTTACATTAAGATTGAGATAGGATCAGCTGAAAACATCTTTTTTCAGCATCCACCTCGTGTTAAACTAAAGTCTAGTGTTAAACTACTTAATAAAGTGTTTAGAAGTTGTAGCACGTGCCAATATGATAGATGCAAAACTGGACAAGACAACCAATGTCAATAGCAACATGAAAGTAATAGTTTAAATAATCAATCACTTTATTATAATATTAATTATATGCATTTATTGTGTATATTTACTGGCCTGAGTAAACAAACAGTTGTCTTCTGCAATTTTATCAATCCAAAACATTATGACATAATGACATTGCTGTTTAAAAGTGGCAGGAAACAAGGAACTTACCAGTCAAAACTATCTGCCCTTTCCGACGAAGAATCTCTTCCCAGTCTCTGATCCTATGACTATGAGTTGCCAGGACATCTTCTCATCATACCATCACCTTTCAACTTTAGGCTATAGTAATCATTAACGTCCTGGGACAACGTGATGAGATCAGAGAAGGGACAGGAGATCTCCATTATAACACGTAGAAGCTACTCTACCTCTGTATGGCCTAAACATGGAGCTGAATCAGACGGATGTGTGTCACTGATTCCTGGAACCTCGTTGGACCCGTCTGAGGGAGCAGAGCGACAGCAGGACCTGAGTGTTGCCGGTCACAGACTGGAGGGGAGGCAGAGTTATAAAATGATGCAAGACGGACGGCTTTTAGTGATCTTCTCCACAGGCTTGCCATCGAAAGCGTTTTGGATAGCCTCCCTCATCTGCGGGGATAAAAAGATACGATTTAACCCTTGTGTTATCTTCGGGTCATTCTGACCCATCAGTCATTGTGACCCACCGTCGTATTGCGACAAATTTACCTCATACAAAAACAAAGTGAAGCATTTTCTTTTAACCGTTGGGCTGTCTCAGACCCCCCACATTGCAAAGGTTAAAAGAAAATGATTTGTATTTGTTTTTGTATTGGGTAAAATTGGGTAAACACAACGATGGTTCGTTATGAACCTTTGGGTCATGTGACCCGAAGGCAGCACAAGGGTTAAAAGGCTGCCAAACAGCAAAGTTCACTGTTTGGCACGTGAAAGGGTGAGGCTGCTCACGTCATGTTCGTATGGGAAGCCTTTTGTCTCCAGTTTGGAGAAGACCACTTCCCCATTGATTTCAATCTCAAAACTCCCTGTGGAAACAACAGTTCAAATTGAACATAGTACGTCATCAATAAACACTCCTGAAAATAGTACGTCATCAATAAACACTCCTAATGATGTATATATGAGAGATGTATTCTTGGAACAGATATAAAGTAAAATAACTGTTAATATTATTATTAGAAGAAAATAACCGAACGCTTACAGACAGTCTATTTCATTTACATTTAGTCATTTACCAGACGCTCTTATCCAGAGTGAGTTACAGTAAGTACAGGGACATTCTCCCCGAGGCAAGTAGGGTGAAGTGCCTTGCCCAAGGACACAACGTCATTTTGCATTTGGATTACTAGCCCACTTCCCTAACCGCTCAGCCACCTGACTCCCTTTCCATTCACTCCACACCTTTAGACACGTTCTCATGTTCTTACCTTTCCTTCCAACGAAACCAGAGACATCTGCTTCATGGAACTCCGCTTGTACAGAACGTGAAAACTTCTGAAAGCGGGTCCCGTACCCTCATCCACCACTGAGGAAACAGAGGACCACAACACAACGCACTTCAGGACAGCCTGACATTCCAGGTTCAACGACAAAATCACTCAAATAACAATCACATTAGGCTACTGGCTATGTCCCAAAGATCTACCAATCTATGAGCTAGTAGCAGAAAAGTGTAACAGAATAATTAATCCTAAAGCCAATTAATCCGACAAGCACTGTAAATATAGATTAATCATAATGGCTCCAAAGACAAAACCCCTTACCAGAATTCCACTTTGATTATCACACCCATGGTTGAAGATCTAGTTTCTCTCTCGTGCCGTGGCTTCAGTCCCAACAACCACTGTTCCACTGTTTCTAAGGACGACGAGGAAGAGCTCTTACAGGAACCACACCCGTGTAACCACACCCGTGTAACCAAAACAGGTATGTGTCATCAGGTGTGCTAGCTCTACAGATACAAATAAATTTGATAACAGAGGAGCTGTCAACATACAGTACACCTCTACTGAATTATATATCAAGGCAAGGAATCCATTACACAATTAGGTAAATACAAGTACTTCAAAGGCTTACTTCATGACAGTTTTTTTTGTTATATTAAGAATCAATAACTGTAAAATGTAGTTTGAAGTTGAGCTGCTGTAGTCAGCAGTGCCATCATTGCAGGTGCAAGATACGAAATTCACAGAAACCTTTCCTGTTTAAGGTCCCTTGTGTCCTGGTGGCTGTTACCATGGCTGTCTCTATGCTCCCTTCAGGGAGGGGATTAAACATGTGACAGTGGCTTTGTGTCTTCATTTGGATATTACCAAATGGTCAAGGGAGCCATTACCATGAAAAACATGTTTAACAGCAAAGGGAGGGAAGGTGCTTCTTGTATACCCACACGTCCTATTATTAGAATATTAAAATGTTAGTAAGCAAATTAGTGATCCTATCAGCTGCATATGAATGCAGAAACCATGCAAACATTAATTTTAACTCAATGTATCCTATAGTGAGGACAACACATTAAATACACAATAAATAAATATCAGACGTTGGCATTAGATAAATAACTTCATTTAATGCCAGCAGTATTGCCTGCCCAGAGTAGACAAATATTACAGTATTCTGCGAGGATAATCTGTGCGTACAAACAGCAGCGGATGTTTCATAGTAGGAGCAGAAAGAACAGTGAGTGATGGCCTTCACAACTGCAACTGATGAACCATTTCCATGTCTGACCACTTCTACAGAGCACAGCAAGTCACAAATTAAATTCAACGGGTTTTTATATAAACTGACAGTTTATATAAAATGTACAACTTGTTTTGTGGCATTAACATTTCAAGTTTAAGAGTTAACATTTTAATGTTTACGCGGTTTGGCTATTGCATTAGACCTGCATACTCAGAAAAGTTAACTCCCTTTTAATAATCAATAATAGTTAAGTTAGCAATTAACTAAGAGTACCACTTAGTTGTCAGAAGACAGCATGGTAAGCATTTTGACCCATCTTAAAATCATGGCAGCGTGGCATAGTCAAGTTTGCAAAAACTTGTTTTTGCATTCCTATAACTTGTTGAGAAATTAATCCTGAAGAAAACAATGGAGCGATAATCAAACAGTAACTGCATGCCAGGCAATGAGGCTTAAGAATCTTCTAGAAGTTCACCCCCAACCTATCAGCCCATCCAACAAAGACCCTCTCCCCTGCCTCTCATCCCATAGACTGAGTACCGGGACAGGCCTCATACCATAACCTTTAACCTTTAGGATACAGTAGTCATTAATCTCCGGCAATAAAGTAATGGGATTAAAGAGAGAGGAAAGAAGGCACAACAGATCTTTATATTACCAAGCAGTGGCTACAGTGGTCTCAGGCTGTAACTCTGCTGGTGTTGTATACGTGGAGCCCTCTGCAAACCCTACGAGTACAAGTAAGGTGAGAGGTGATGGTGACTGGGCCACACTGTCCTTTCATCAGCATGTTACAGGTTGCAGATATAGGAGACGTGATTTACAAGATGACACAAGGTGGGCGGCTTTTGGTGATCTTCTCCACTGGCTTTCCATCGTGGGCTTTCTGGATGGCATCCATGATCTGTTAGGCAAATAGTGCAACGTTTAAAGATTGGACTCTCTCTCACACACACACACAATCATAGAATACCATAATTACTTACATCATCTTCGTATGGGAAGCCACTTGTCTCAAGCTTAGAGAAGACCAGCTGCCCATTGATTTCAATCTCAAAGCTGCCTGTAAAAAACAAAAGAGCAATTCTTTGATACAATGTAAAAGCTAAATTAGCCTACTTTATTGTACGTGTCATAACAGCTGATCGCCTGAAGGGAAACATGGGATTAGTGTAACAACTCATATCTGGACAGGGTGGTGAGAACATGTACAAACGATTCTTTTATTTTTAAATCTACTTTACCTTGTCTCCCAACAACCCCGACCACTTCCGCTTCAGTAAACTCGGCGGTGACCACCCGCGCGAGCTCTTGAAAACGGGGTTCGTACCCTCATCCGCCGCTTAAAATACAAACGCATAAATCCTCGTTGCGTTACTAATTGAGTAAAATGCAACTGCTCATTTAACGTATCTTACCTAGTAACAATGTGTAGCCATACTGACAGTTGCAGATTGTAACCAGCAGCAGTAGCTAGCTAAAACAATGCACGTGCCAGAACGGTGAAAAGCCAGGAAATTGAGCTAGCGTAACAGTGTGGGCTAGTTAGCCGGTCAAGTAGCAATTAAGCTAGCAAACTGATTTAGCAAACCATTCATCTGTGGAAATTAAAAACGACATACCAGTATTCGACTTTGACTTGCACACCCATGGCTTTTTAACTGTCTTTAGATACTTCCGTATCCTCGACAAAAATAATTTTGTTTGTTGCTCTCCAACCTACAGCTGCACAGGGTTGTTGTAACAGTGGGAGGAGCCAGTGGAATTTCTTACAGGAAGAAGTCACTGGAATACCGAGTAGGCTTCCTTTAGGAGGCGACCTTTCTCCATAAAAATAAAAAAGCTTCCAGGGCTTGTAATGTTATTTGCAAATTCAAATTGCAAATTTGTTTTGTTCGTTATATAATACTCTGGATGTTCTATATCTTATCTTATCCGTCAGAATATGTGACCCCACTGTAACTGCTTAAAAAGGAGTTAAACTTCAAAATATGGTTTGGGGTAGTTATGTGATGTCATCCCTTCACACTCATCTGGACACGTTTTTTATTTGGAGTCATCAGAGAGCCAGTACCACAGAAGTCCCCAAACAACAAAGGGATGACATAACTACCCCAAACCATATTTTGAAGTTAAACTCCTTTATGAAGCAGTTACAGTGGGTTCACATATTCTGACGGCTGTCAGATATGGTGACCTCTGTGGTACTGGTTCTGTGAGGGCTCCAAATAAGAAAACGTGTTCAGATTAGTGTGAAGGGATGACATAACTACCCCAAACAATATTTTGAAGTTATTATTAATAACTTCAAATTAGTTATTATTAGTATGAATGTTTAAGCCGTTTGCGTACGCTCTTCTTCGCCCTCCATTGTCTACCACGCACGGGCAGACGATGTGCAGCAGCGCCCTCTGCGGTCACAGTTTCTGATGGGTCACAGCTTTCGGTGCAACACTGGAAATACGCATCACTGTCCTGTGCGTATAGCCAATTGTTAGCTCTTTTTTACAGCATTTTTGTTAGCTCTATTCGAATAATCGAACCACTTTTACTGGAGATGAAAGTTATGCAATGTTGATTGTGAAGAGCGTCTGCTAAATGACAAAAAAAAAAGACTACATTTAATATTTTTTGATCAAATAAAAAATATAAATAAAGCGCAAGGAGAAACTTCCATCCCAAGTTACTTTCCTTACCTACACTTCCCTATGTTGTTAAATATAACTGCTGACTCAGAGGGAATTATAATTCCTGTGTTAAAGATACTGCAATAAATGGATTGCTTCTTGTGTATAATAGCTGATTGTTGTCGACCTTCAGACTCATTAAATCATAAATGTCAGAAGACGCCCTGAAGTTAGCTCCTTTGCAGACTTACAGCAACCTGATGAGGAATGTTTGTGTTAAGGACTCATAGGGCAGGACAATGGAAAAAGATTTGCTGTTTGGTTTTCTTCATACGTTTGGACTACATTTGACAAGCATTTTATTTTACTACAGAAAACTCGTCACAGATTAGAAAAGAAACATGACAACTGGAAAAATGTCAGCAAGCTGTGGTAAGTAATCAAAATATTTGGTAATCCTCAGGGTCCACTCTTGAATGTGTCTGAAATTTGTCAGAGACTTAAGGAAAACCAGCTCAACACCGAGATCCACAGTTGGCCAAATATATATTCGTTGATGGTTGGCCCATCTTCAAAACAGTGACAAACAGTTTTTATTGTTGCTTTTTTCCCTCCTCAAAATGATTTGAGAAATACAGTATGATTCTACTGGGAACAAACCTCTCTGTCTTTTTCAAAGGGTCCAAGGCACTCTTGAATGTAGTCCTTGTTGGTGGGAGAAACTCAGGGAAGAGCTCAGTGGGGAACATGATCTTGGGCAGGGAGGAGTTTGTCACCAAAGAGAGAACTACATGTTCCAGAAGACTAGGGGAGGTGGCAGGCTGGTGGGTGACCGTGGTGGACACACCTGGCTGGTGGTGTGACTTCACTGCTCAGGACACCCCACGCCTGGTCAAGACGGAGATATCCCGAAGTATCTCTCTGTGCCTCCCAGGACCTCATGTTTTCCTGATCGTTGTCAAGGCAAGTTCAGCGTTCTCCGAGAAACGCCGCAGGGCTGTGGAGGAACATCTCGCCCTCTTTGGTGAGAAGGTGTGGAGCCACTGTCTAGTCCTTTTCACCTTCAGTGACTGGTCAAAGAACCCCACGGTGGAACAGCGCATCACGACAGGGGGAAGGAGTCTCCAGTGGCTCAGGGAACAATGCAACCACAGGTATCATAGCGTCAACTTCAAAAGTCAACTTGGTGGTGCTCAGATCACAGAGCTGTTTGAGAAGATGCAGAGGCTGGTGGTAGAAAATGGAAGAAGGCATTTTGAAATGGACGGGCCGATCTCGCTGGAGGCGGAGGAAAGAAAGAGGAAAGTGGAGCGTTTGGCTCAAAAGAGATTTATGATGATGAAGAGACAGAGGACTCTTCACCAGGGTGAGTTGGCTTGGCTTTATTATTTAATTTCCCAGTAACAAAGTATTTCAGAGCAATCGATTTGGAAGTAATGAATTTGAATGGGTCACTGTTTACCAAATTCCTCTGCAGGGGAGTGTCAGCGTCTCTCTGAGGTTAGACTGGTGCTTCTGGGTGCCCGGGGATCTGGGAAGAGCTCGACAGGAAACACAATCATGGGCGGAGGAGGAAGTGTCCAGGTCAGGAGAACAGCCCAGTGTGAGACGAGGTCCGGGAGTGTTTCCGGGAGACATGTCTCTGTGGTGGACACGCCAGGCTGGTGGATGAACTACTTCACTGAGGATAGTCCTGCTTTCGACCAGCGGGAGGTGGTGCGGAGTGTCTCCACGTGTCCACCTGGACCCCACGCTGTGCTGCTTGTGGTGCGGGTGGACAGGGCCTTCACGGAGACCTACAGGAGAGCTGTTCAGGAACACCTGGAGCTCTTCACCGAGAAGCTCTGGGATCACCTCATGGTGGTTTTCAGCTTCGGGGATTGGCTGGGAGAGACGACTATTGAGCAGTACATCGAAAGTGAGGGAGAGGCTCTGCGGTGGCTGGTCGAGAAGTGTGGGAACAGGTATCACATTCTGAACAATAAAAGCAATGGAAATGGATTTCAGGTCACAGAACTGTTGCAAAAAATTGAGGAGTTGGTGGCCGCCAACCGCGGGGGTCACTACGAGTTTGAGCGGGAGGTTTTGCAGGCGTTGAAAGAGAGGATGGAGACCGAGGAGGAGAGAGCAGCTCAGAGACTGATAAGGACACAGACGCAAAGGACCCACGCCAGGTCTTTAATGGGTGAGTTCCTCGTGTTTCCGTTTAACAATTGATGTCATATCCTAGTCATTTGCTTGCAAGAACATATGTGATTCAGGGATTTTTGTTCCTTATAGGGGAGCTTCATTTTCCCTCAGAGCTGAGACTAGTACTGATGGGGGCCAGGAACGCTGGGAAGAGCTCAGCTGGCAACACCATACTGGGCAGAGAGCAGTTTGATGTGGGTTTCCAGACCACTGGCTGCGCTGAGGGCCACCGCCGTATTAGGGGTCAAAGTGTGACCGTGTTGGACACACCAGGCTGTCTTTCTGCCGGCCCTGACTTCCTAGTGTCTTCTCCAGCCTACGGAGCAACAGTTGTCCTTGTGGTCGTCAACATGAGCTCATCGTTCACCTTGTCTCATTGGAAAACCACAGAGAAACACCTCGAACAGTTTGGAGAGAGAGTGTGTAGCCGAGCTGTAGTCGTGTTTACTTTCGGGGACTGGCTGGGGGACACGATCATTGAGCAGCGTATCGAGAGTGAGGGGGAAGGTGTGCAGAGGCTTGTGGACATGTGCAGGAACAGATACCATGTGCTGGACAATAAGAACTGGGGAACCGGTGACCAAGTCAGGGATCTTTTGAATAAGATAGATGAGATGTTGGCGGAGGAGAGGCTGGAGGTTCTTCAGAGGGGAGATCAGATGAACCAGAGCATCCCAGCGATGCAAGACCCACGGTCAATGTCAAAACAACGGAAGGTGGTGGATGTGCCAATGATCAACACAGATGGTTTCCCTTCTGACTGTAAGCAACTAAGCATAACAGGAAACAGGAAGTCCTTCATACACGGCACACACATATGTCAGATAGTGTTTTTGTTATTGTCAGTCACACACACACACTGATCTTAACAGATTCTAATGCTGTCTTACAGTGTGTGCGGTGTCCAGTTCAGAGGTCCTCGCCCCTCCAGTGCAGTCAGAGGTGCACCTTTTGGGTGGCCAGGAGGTAGCCCTGATTGGGGCCACAGGAGGGATGCCTGGAGCAGATCTTTCTCTCCTAGACAGAGAGGGCCACCTGTCCGGCCTGGACTCTCTGCTCCAGGGACGTGAGAGTCTGAGATGGAGAACCACAGGCGGACACACCCTAGTAGTGAACCTCCCTGACTGGCACCATGCTGTTTATTCTCACCTCTACCTGAGCAAGAACGGTCAAATCCCAACGAGCCCCTTCTCACCAGGACAGCAGTCTCTCGTGGTGGTGATACCAATGGAGAAGCTGCGAGCTGAAGACAAGATGCTGTTGGAGAGGAACGAAGATGTCGTGGACGTGCGCTCCTTGAATCACCCTCGATTCAGAGACAGGGCCATCAGGGAGATGGCCCAATCTGGAGGTATTCAGGCCCTCATCGACCAGTGGGGGAACAGTAACCTGGAGGAACTGGAATCCTTCATTGACTCATACTTTGAGATGGTGTTGGAGGAGACCATGAAGACTGCGATAGAGGAAGACTGTGCCCCTGACGACTGCTCGGGGTGGAGCGACGCCGTCGAGGAACCTGAAGTCGAGGTCCTGTCATCCATCGACAGGAAGCTGTCCAAGTTGGACATGCTGGAGGACATGCAGCGAGACCTCCAGGAGCTAAAGCAGAGTCTGGAGAGGAGCTGGAAGATCATACAGCAGCTCTGTGACGGCAGGGCTGCGGTCCAGGAGCCTGAGTCTGGAGAGGAGCTGGAAGATCATACAGCAGCTCTGTGACGGCAGGGCTGCGGTCCAGGAGCCTGAGTCTGGAGAGGAGCTGGAAGATCATACAGCAGCTCTGTGACTGCAGGGCTACGGTCCAGGAGCCTGAGTCTGGAGAGGAGCTGGAAGATTATACAGCAGCTCTGTGACGGCAGGGCTGCGGTCCAGGAGCCTGAGTCTGGAGAGGAGCTGGAAGATCATACAGCAGCTCTGTGACGGCAGGGCTACGGTCCAGGAGCCTGCCTCGCCCTGTCTTTCTGGAGAGGAAGCTCAGGGAAAGTAGTGTGTAGAGTACATTATCAACATTCTGACCAAAGGCATTTACCTGTATCTAATATCTCCAGTTTTCAAGAACCATACCATATATTGAAACGTTTAATCAAAAAGACTGAGTGGTTGACTTGCACAGGAGAAGTAGTGTGCCATAGTCGTCTGTGACTGTGATCGTCTGTCTCCACTAGGGGGAGCTCTCTGACAAGATAATCCTATAATCTCTGTCATCACTGTGGCACGAATAAACTAAAAGTGATCATGTTGACTGTATTTTGTCCCATATTTACTATTATACATGCATTAATGTGCATTAATTCATGCATTAATATACAATTAAAGGTAATGAGAAAGGTACCTTGTGTTACAGTCTCGAGAACAGCAGCAGACAGGCTAGAACTGTGTGGATGTTGTGTATCTCTGGGGAAGCGACAGTGTGTGTGTGATGCCAGAGCACAGTCTGCACGATGAGTCACTCCCCGGCAGAACATGTGGACAGTAGAGGTACACAAACACCATGTATAGAGAGAGAGAGGGAGGGGGGGAGGGGAGAGAGAGAGGGGGGGGGAGGAGGGAGGGGGGGGAGGAGGGAGGGGGAGGGAGGGAAGGGGGGGAGGGAGAGGGGAGGGGAGGAGGGAGGGAGTGAAGGGGGAGAAGAGAGAGGGAGAGAGAGACAGACAGAGAGAGAGAGGGGGGGAGGGAGGGAAAGAGAGAGAGAGAGAGAGAGAGAGAAAGAGAGAGAGAGAGAGAGAGAGAAAGAGAGAGAGAGAGAAAGAGAGAGAGAGAAAGAGAGAGAGAGAGGGTGGTGGTCTTTCCTTCATGTAAATATTCATGACTTTTTCTATTTCTTCTTCACCTGTCAACTGGTGCTGCCACACGAATGAGGTCGGTACAGGAACACGAGACTGTGAGGGATTGTGTTGGCTGAGAGTTTCCTATTTACAACCTCCAGGATGACTCACTCACACTCAGACTACAGGAGGCCAGAGGCTTCTGTCTGAGTGAACAAACACTCAGGAAAGTCTGCTGTCGTCAAGGTCAACCGCTATACGCAATTATACTGTACAAAGACAGCTTACACCACCAGGAGACAAGTCAACCTCTAAATGAGATGACATCACAGCTCTTCTCTGGATGTTGGAATTAAACCATGAACAGTAGCCGGCGGGGTGACGTGTTGTGTATGTAGATCGAGGTACCCAGCTGATTCTGGTAGTTTGCTGATTAATGTGGTGGGATGGATATCGTGAGATCCGTGAACATGTTCTTAGTTGGAACAGTAGAGATTCCTGTCCTTTTTGGGCATCTTGCATCTTGGGTTTTCTTTTGAACATAAGATGTGTCCGTGGTTCAATCTTGGTGTATTATGCAGAAACCCCCGTCGTTTTCTGGGAGACTGGTAATCATCCCACCTGGTGGGCTCCAACAGCCTGCAACCACCAAGCATCTGTACTGTCCAATATGGGAGCAGATCTAGGGAGAAGGAAGATAATGGAAAATAAGTGATGAAAGACTAGAGAGATTGCAACTATTGGAAACCAGAATGGAATGAATGACTTGTCAAACAGGATTGGAGCCTGCTTGACGAAGGCACAGGGGTGATTTGTTGGCAATAATGATCTATTTGTTTTTTGTCAGTCTGTCTCCTTCTGTCTTTGCATTTTCCCCTTGTTGAATATCATGGCTCCTCTGCCCTCTCTGTGCTCTTCTTCTCTGGTCCTGTCATTCATCTTCTTCATGTCGACAGGTTTTCTTCCAGTCTATTTTTCCTCTTTCCCCATCTCTTTATTCTCTTCTACCTCACTACCTGTTCTTTTCTCCCCCGCATCGTAACCTCTCTCTCTCTCTCTCTCTCTCTCCCTCTCTCTCTCCTCTCTCTCTCTCTCTCTCTCTCTCGCTCTCTCTCTCTCTCTCTCTCTCTCTCTCTCTCTCTCTCTCTCCTTCCCCCATTCTCTGTTTGTCTTCAGTTGAGACAGCCCACTCATTAAAAAAGATTTGCAACTCTATCTCCTCCATTTCTCTCCCTTTCCATGTTTCTCTCTCACTCTATTTCTCTCACTCAATTTCGCTCACGCACGCACGCACACACACACACACACACACACACACACACACACACACACACACACACACACACAACCGATTGGGAGACAATTCTGAGACCATATCCATCTCCATTAGCTGGGCAGAGCAGTGACCAGGACGACCCCCACCTGCCACACAGGATCACATTTCCCTGTCTGCTCATTTTCCAGGTGGAGTGAGTGAAGACGAGAGGGAGGAAGGCAGAGAAGGAAAGAGAGAGGGAGGATTCAGACTTCAGATTTAACTAAAATAATGAACCATTCTTCACTTCCCCTCTTTGGTCCGACATCAAGAGTCTTGTGTCAGAGGTTGTAGTGTTGTGTTTACAATGCTACAGTGTAGGAGTACGAGAAGACCCTCTCTCCCCCCTCTCTCTCTCTCCCCCCTCTCTCTCTTCCCCCCTTCCTCTCTCTCCCCCCCCCCCCTCTCCCCCCCCCCCTCTCTCTCCCCCCCTTCCTCTCTCCCCCCCCTCCTCCCTCTCTCCCCCTCTCTGTATACATGTATAGCCAGCTGCTTGCAGTTTCACAATAGGCGGTAGATTCGGTCATAATTTTGTTTGAAGCAATGATATGAGTGCAAAAAATCATAGTTGCTTCAATTATAGGCAAATGTTGAGTTAAACAATTATAGAAAATGATTAATTCCATGTCTAATTGCATTGTTACATTATAGGCAACGATACAAAATAATCCTGGCATCGGTGATAAACAACATTCCTCATTTCACACCACCTCAAATCCATGGCTATTCCTGTCAATCGTTCTTGCCAATCTACCCAACATCAGGACGGTAATGTTTGCTATTACACTATTCCTGTGGGCCTCATTCTAGTGGTGTATAACGGGCACAACCAGCATAGCGAGGAGGGGGGAGAGGATTGGGTGTCAGGGATAAATCAAGTGTGATTGGTTGGCACCTGGTTCCTGGCCTGTTCTGGACCCCTACACCAGGATATACCAGGTCTGGGAAAACCTCAAGGGCAAAGTTCAGGAAACAATTACGCCAAATAATTGAGCACAAGTGACGGTGAGTTCCAGTTTGTCGTGAACATTCGTCTGTTTCTCAGGGAATGCTACTAAATGGTTGGCTCTGTGATTGCCAACCAACAGCAATGCTAAACTTGTCAACTTTATGTTTTCTACTCGACAGTGACAAGGTGGTTGCAGCGAATCCAGTGAGGAGATGGCTGTGGGAGAAACTGCTAATCAATGAGAGCTGGCTTTCAGCTACCTGACCCTGAAGTCTATTTAACCTTCAGACATCAAACCAAACACTCCTTCCAATCATACACTGTGCAACATGAAACTGCTGGCACTGCATTTTATTAAGCTCTATTTTGTAACGTCACTCCCAATTTGATCTTATGCCTGTGGAGTAAGAATGTAATCTCTGGTTGTAATTATACAATTTGTTGTTTGTTTATTCGCATTAAGTAAGTAACAAAGTCATTATGCAGTAGTTTAATGTATGCAATAACAGCTTTCACAAAGAATAAACACAATTTGTCGGTTTGCTAAAATTGAGAGGATGTTCTGTATCGCACACATGCACCCAAACACACACACACACACACACACACACACACATGCACACAACACACACATCCAGTTTGCTTGTTGAGGATTTCCAGGACATTAACAGGCAGCCATGTGTGCCGGTTGAATGAATGTGACCTGCCCACACAAGGATAGGCCTTTGATCAGCATCAATGAGGCAAAGAACATGATGGGACTGCCACGTGCAAACAAGTAAACACACACACACACACAAACACACTAAATACAGAGTAATCAGTTGCAATATTTCTCTTAATATTTTTTGTATGTCGTCATTGTTGGTTGTTTAGCATTAGCCAACACACAGACCCACATTTGTTAGAATCGAAACACTTGACTAAAGATTGCCCCGTTGTAGCTGCTTTGTTGCACCATTTTAAACCTCAGATAACGCACACACAAACGTTGACAATTATGTTGAATTAAAGTATTCATCAGTCAATATTATTTAATAGTATTGAGTTGTTTGAGGAAGTTCAGATCTCGGAGGGCTGGATGAGACCCTGGGAGCGGATCACATTCTGGAAAGGAAGGATGTTCTGAGGAAGAGGGAGAAGATCAGGTTAACTGACTGCTATTCAATACCTTTGCTCTGACCAATCGTGTTGCTCCGTGTGCTGTGCTTGACTGTCCACACTCATCGGTCAGATGTTCTCTGACCAATGAGTGCTTTTCATTTGTTCCTATTCATTTCCTTGCAAAGCCTCCTTCTGTCCCCCTTCTCATATTCTCTCTCTCCTGCACATCCTTCTCTCCTCTCGGCAGTGCGGCCGCCTCAGCGCTGTCTTGGTCTTAAAGTGGAGGACTTGACTCTGTGGTTGTTAGAGATCCCAGGACACTCATACAGAAAAGACAGGAGCTTTAAACGATGCTTCGCTGGCTTGATTCCCATGCTCTCCCTCACGGACATTCAACTGCTTTGATCACTCCACTGCCTGTCCCCCACCCCCACCACCCCCACCACCACCCCACCAACCCAGCCCACTGCGAAATAGTCCAACGCTCCAAATGGTTTATGTGGTTAAAATAAAAATAAAACATCTCATCTAAAATCATCTACATAATTCCTTTGTGTGCTCGTGTTCCTCCCCTATAGGAGTCCCATATGGAGGTGCCCTCCACACCATCAATAATCACAAGGAGCAGACCATCCATTTAGCTGATTGGAGCGGCTAACTGAGGCAGAATAATTAGTGGGGGGAGGGGAGGCAGGCGAGGAGGAGGAAGGAGAGAGCAGAAGACCTCATCCATCCACTGCGTAGGGATCTGGTGAAACGACGGTTCACAGGTGGTTAGCCTGCTACACTGTGAAATGTTCCAGCCGACCAATTTCTTCATTTTCTCCACAAATCTAACGATAACAAAGAGAGCAGTACACCAAAGAAAACATATAATAGAACTGTATCAAAACCACAATGGCAGAAGTCACCACTAAAGAAATGTTTCATCATGCCCCGTCAATGGAGACCAGATGCTGTGGTCATTAACTGAAGCTGCATGCTAGGAGACAAGCTCCCTTCTCCAGCTGGAGGATGTCTGGTTCTTTTGGACTTCCTGCAGCTTTGGCTAGGACCTGACCCAGGAACAGGCTCGCTGGAGCCCCAGCGTGGACCTCCGTGTCCCACGCCCTCTCACCGATCTGGCTCAGTGCTCTCCAGGCTGAGCTGTTGTATACAGTTGTTTCGAAAATCACCTGTATAAATACATGCCGTCCTGGTCGTGGTGGTGGTGGTGGTGGTGGTCCGTGGTGCAGGGCTGGCTGCAGCAGGTCCTGAGGTCCAACACGAAGACCTCCTCTGCTGGGTACTGCTGCTTCACTGCCAGTCCCCTGTGCACCTTGCCGCTGCCCTGATGGCTGCTTCTGTTTGCTTTCGTGCCGCTGTCGTTACACGGTGACCACAGGTGGGCTGGGGGGGGGCTGGGGGGGGGGGGCTGGGACACACACACACTCCTATCATCAGCTGTATGGAGACAGGAACTGAGCTGAAAGATTTTAACAATTCCCCAGGACCATGACACGGCACCTGCCAGCTTGCATCATTGCCACCGGCTCAGAGATTCAGTTAGTTAGAACAGAGCTGCTTCAGTGTTCTGAGGGGGTGTGTGGGTCGGGTCACTGTAAATACACTGAACCAAATCCGGCCTGTCCTGAGCCAGTCACTGAGCTCAGATGCTTTACAGCTCCCCTGTGCCAGCCAGGACTGTCCCAGACAGACACAGCAGATCGTACACCTTCCTCCCCGGGGGCCATAACTCCAGCAGCCTTCTTCCTCCTCGGTCCCACTGTCTCCCCCCCCCCCCCCCCCACACACACACACAAGCTCCTGGGACTGGGTCAAAGTCTGGTCAAAACAAGGGCCTCCTACCTGCCTGTCTCCCTCCTGCTCCCACAGACGTGCAATTACGATGACTCACGCCATGCGGAATGAGTTTACACTTTTTTGGAGTATAGCAACTTAATATGTGAGAACGTAAAGCCGGTGTGATGAAACGCATGAGTCTTTACGTTCCTCGTTCGGCTTCCCACTGTGATGTCATTTGGATTCATCGCCATTGTCAGTCAGAGGAATTTTTGCATTGTAAAACGCAACGTACACATGACTTCAGTCAAGCAACAGCGTTCACAATGTCCCTCACGACACACAAAGACACATCCACCCTCGCACGCACGCACACCATAAATGAATCTTTGACTAAAGAAACGATAGAGCAGGACAAGAATGACCGGCACATTCTTCATGGCCACAGGCTGGAAACACAGGATGATCATCCATCATACAGCCCCTTAGAGAGAGAGAGAGCTAATTAACATATAACTAATGCATTTAGCAGAACATTAAGAGTGATGGAGGACAAGATGGAGAAGAATCTCTCAAGAAGTAACAGCCCCCTTTACTGTCTCCCTCAAACATCCAAACATGCCTCGAACCACTGGCCCTGACAGATCTCATCATTAGTTAGATTAGTTCCTACTGCAGAGATGACTTTGCATAAAAAACAATCTCATCGATCTGTCCGTTAAATGTGCAGTGGACCTCTACGTTTGTGTTGAGCTTCTATGATTACATGCCCTGTTTAATAATGATGCCAGCACTTTGGAGGGCTGAGCATTAATTTAATGGAAGCCTTTTGGCCACGGATATTTTACCTTCAAATTAACTCAAACTTCTTGAAACATCTCTTGGTATTATACATGGTATGTGATTTTGTAAACTTGATCTGTGTATCTGACGCTTCGAATAAAGTTCTAGAATATAGCAAGTAATGAAGTAATGTTCTATAATCTAATCCTTATACTGTCACAGAATACATAGTGGCTGTGCATCGTGTGAATTGCATAGACAGAGAACAGCTTCAGTAAGCTTCAAGTAAGCAGGGCTTTCCTTCCCTCACCTATCTGGGTTTGGGGGAACGTCATTATAACGACCAGCAGAGTGGTTCTGATATTGGACCACATATCAAAAGAAACCTTCCAGTTCTGGTCATTGGTCATCTGGTCATTGGTCAGGTTCCAGACAGTCTGTCCAATCATCGGCCTCTGAATAACCAAGTTCAGAGCTTATTTTACCAACAAAATTGGCTGTGTGTTCACGATAAAAAAAGAAAGCATTTTATGTTGCATGTGAAGTCTGCATTTGAGATTTGACATGGAATGAAGACACATGAACCATAGTTACTAACCTTCTGCTTCCCATGATATTGTTATCAGGGGGGGGCTGTTAAATGCTTGATAGGACTGTTCGCTTGTGCATCAATTTTATTCATCCCTTTGAACCTCTGGAAAGCGATCTGAACAGTTAAGGCTCTATCAGTCAGGGTTAAGGTATACTGAAGTGAAACGCAACAATGAATGTGACAACACAAAAAAGAGCTCCGCTTTGAAAAACGCTCGTCCGCCTGAAGCCTTGGCTGATGTCCACATTTCGACATATTACTCACATACGATTTGTGAGGGGCGAACACCACTCCTTCCCTCTCCTTGTACGGAAACCATATTTGCTTGTTTTTAGAAGTCGGCTTTTCTGTAACTGTTTGCAGGTGACCGTGTTCTGTACTTGGCAGTCAGAACACACATGTGGTGTCCACTCTCCCCTCTCTCTCTCCCCTCTCTCTCCCCTCTCTCTCGTCCTCTCTCTCTATGTCCTCTCTCCCCTCTCTCCTCTCTCCTATCTCTCTCCTCTCTCTCCCCTCTCTCCTCTCTCCTCTCTCTCCCCTCTCTCTCTCCTCTCTCTCTATGTCTCTCTCCCCTCTCCCCCCTCACGCTCCCGTCCATGCTGCAGTGCATGTTGGGACACGGCCCATGCGGAGACCGTCCATCTCTCTGTCACGGCCTTCCTGTCAGTCTGACCAGCAGGGCGCTGGGGCTCTGACCTCCAGCCTCACCAGCCCCCTGTCCCAACCACGCACAGACTTCTGTAAGAGACACTGGAGAGTGTGTGGAGATTCAAAGTGTGCGCAGGCTGGAAAGCGTAGGTCAAAGAATGCACAAATGGAACAAATTCTTTGACATCTCAAGCATTCCAGTCGAACCCCCTTTTTCATCTTTACTTTGTGGATGGAAGATTTGATTAAAACCATAACAGTTAGAAGGCTCAGCCCTGGCTGAAACCTTCATTAGGAATTTATCTTCAGAGTACCCTTGCTGCGTGAGATGACATTGCTTTTTGCTGAATAATCATAAAGACAGGAAAGTGATATGTGCGTTTGTGCCCGAGGGGGGTGGGGCTGGGGGGTGGTGGGGGAGGGGGGGGGGTGGTGTAGGGGGATAATAGAATGCATGTTCCACATAAAGCCTTCTCAGCGTAGCGGCCACTAAGTATCCATAACATCACCTGAAGAGATCAGATATAATGCTGTTTCTATTCCTGGTCTGTTTGATGGACAAATGAGTAGAGAACCTGTGTTTATTCCTTTGTTGTCCTAATCCCTCTGCTCTCGTCACCTCCTCCACTTTGCTCCGTCTGCTACTCAGCCTGGAATCACTGTCGGTCGCGGACGACCACGTCAAAATGAGAATCACCATGAAGCCACGAGGTATGGTGCATCACACAACAGAGGCGGGGGTCTTTCACAGAACTCCTGCAGGACCAGAGAAGGCATGTTTATGAGACAAACGTGCAGTTTGCGGCCTTCTTCTCCGTTACTTTGCCTCCAGCGACTGTGAGTCCTCAGAATGGGGAGTGGGCTCCGGCCGTGTTCCAGAAGCCTCAAGGGAGGAGGTAGGAAGTGGAATTATTGACGTGTCCTGAGATCAATATAGGAGATCCTTCCACCAAATTTCACCAGTGTAACCTAATCACACTGTCGTCCCCTCCCCCCCCCCTCACACCAACATCTCTTCTTATAGGTGAGGAGTGGGAGGAGCTAGCACGAGGCCACATCTGTGAGGGAGGTAAGATGGAGAGGGTTCGACTTCAGCAGGCCAGATTCTCGCAGATCAATATCCATCAACACGGGTTTTCCTTAAGTGTTGGGGCTGATTGCTTTAATGAGACACAGTTACAGTGCTCAGGCATGCATTAGTGGGCTTTCAGTGGTCCTGACCAACTTCTGCTGTGGTTTCCCTTCAGCTGGTACAGTCAATACAGAACACGGCCCAGAGCTTTGTTCATATTTGCAAATGGCTCAATGTGGAATCCAAGCCTGCTCTCAAATCCTCATCTATGTCTCAAAATGTATAATATAATACAGTGTTCAAGTAATAATATGGTATTGAGCATGCCTTGGAATGACATTACACATTACAGCATGATGGAATATAATAGGTTGTAAAAAATGGGTCAATAGTAATTCAGTTTATTCATTCATGAAAGTAGGCATCCTCGATCCCTCTGTCAATTGACTTCCCTGTAAGACAAGACAGCCTCATCACTCTCAATTAAGTTTCAGCTAAAAATCACCACAATTCGTCAGACCAGTTTAGTGCAGTCGCCCTCTTGTGGTATATTCTACAGAACGCTTAGCTAAGTGCCTCGTGAGTCATTACTGTAAGAGGGAGAGTAAAGACAATCAGATGCTTTCTCACTTCTACAAGCTCTGAATAACAGCATCGCGTATCGCACGTGTTTAAATACAAGACTGTTTGACTTGCGAAACCGTTTAACCGTTTAACTTTTGAGATGTAGCAAGACTTACCCAAAAAATGAGTGAAAGTTGATTCAACCTGCGATTCACTCTGCAGGTGAAGGCATGAGAGAGAGAGAGAGAGAGAGAGAGAGAGAGAGAGCGAGAGAGAGAGAGAGAGAGAGGAGAGAGCGAGAGAGAGAGAGAGAGAGAGAGAGAGAGAGAGAGAGAGAGAGAGAGAGAGAGAGAGAGAGAGAGTGACTCGAGGTGAACCTCAGATATTTCCTGCACAAATCGCAGGAGTCTTCTGCTGCAGGAGACACAGTGGTGGACGTGCCCCTCTTCTAGTCGTGCACGACTCTCGCCTCCGCAGTGCACTGCTGGATAGCGCTTAGTACAGTACTGTCGGTCTGCGCGTGGACGCGGCACGCACAAGAGACCTGCCAAAGCGACGCACCTCACTTCAAATGTCCCGAACGCCACAGAGAAGCGAGGAGCATAGGAAATAAGCCGCGGGGTCATCGATAAAATAATATTGTCTCTGGAATTAGGATGAACAGTTTGCCTTCTCGTATCCACTTTGCATGTTCTACTTAACAGTCCGTTTGTTTATGATACTCTCGGGAAGCTAGGCATGATGAGAACCTTATCGCTGCTGGTGGTGTTTATTGTGGTGAGTGGACTTGATTTATCTGATTCATAGAAATGTTTGTTCCAATATGTCTGCATTTTCCCTAAAAACAAAGGCTCTTTTTTTCGTCGTATTTGTTGAGATACAGATAGTTGATAGTTGAGTCGTGTTGAAGCGACTTGCTTTAGTAATGTCCCGCGTGTTTCTCAAAGTGTTGGTGAAGTGATGGTCGTCAATTATCACCGTAGCTATCTGAGATTAACTAATGCTACGAGCTCATAGTATGATGGTAATTATCATCGAGGCCTTATCATCGTTCGCAAATCAAAATAGGAACATAATTGAGTAAAACCGGATATCTGCATAATCTGTACCGTGTGTTTCATGGATTTACTGTGACTGCGTCTAACAGTAGTGACAGGTGCGTACTATAATACAGAGTTGTAGTTCCCCTGTATGATCACATGTTCATTGCCCTTTTGCATACAATCTGATCAGATATTTTGACCTGAAATATCCGTCAATACACAGTAGCCATAGTGTAGAGACCCGCTCAGAAGTTATCAGTTTTATTCGGAGTTATCAGTCAATGGGCTTGAGATTTAGGAAATAATCGAAGGCTGTAAAGTGCTGAATCAAAGTGACGATGATGGCGGTGATGACCGTGATGAAGAAGATAACGGTGGGGATGATTGAGATGAAGATGATAACGATGACGTGAGGTATCAGTCCTATAGTAGACCTCGTGGTGTGTCCAGGGCAGCTGGTCACACTGAAGCGCGCTCTGTCTCACAGTCCATATGAGGAGCTCCGTATGGCTCGGACCAGGCTGTTATGACAGCTGCTTTACAGCAGGCTGCAACTGCTGGACACTCCTGGAGTTAGATTGACAAATAAACGTTCAAATTGACTATGAAATTGAAAGACTACAAAACACACAGGCCAAGTCTGGGTGACCTTGTGTGCGTGTGTATATATGTGTGTATATATAAATATGTATATCCATGCGTGTACACACGTGTGTGTGTTTTACCTTGTGTGAACTGAAGGAGAGGTTCAATGACAGGACCCACCCAAACACTGGAGGCTTAAGTCTTAGGCAACATTCTTAGTTTATACTCTTGTGTCATCCACACCCACAACCACATTCAAATCAAACCTGTTCGGAGCCAATACTTTAATGGATACGTGGATATGAGAAGGTATTGATGTGTGTTTGGCAGTGCTGTGAGCCAGTCTAGGAGATGGAGACATGACGTAAAGATATGGAGGTGATGAGATTAGGAGGAAGGTTAGATAAAGAAGACAGAGTGATAAAAGGAGATATACAGAGAGAGAGAGAGGAGAGAGAGAGAGAGAGAGAGAGAGAGAGAGAGAGAGAGGAGAGAGAGAGAGAGAGGGAGAGAGAGGAGAGAGAGAGAGAGAGAGGGGAGAGGAGAGAGGAGAGAGGGGAGAGGGGAGGAGAGAGGGAGAGAGAGGGAGAGAGAGAGAGAGAGGGGAGAGGGAGAGGAAGAGAGAGAGGGGGAGAGGGAGAGGGAGGGAGGGAGGGAGGGAGGAGAGAGAGGGGAGGAGGGAGAGGGAGGAGAGAGAGGGAGAGAGGAGAGAGAGGGGAGAGAGAGGGAGAGAGGAGAGAGAGAGGGAGAGGGGGGAGAGAGGGAGGGAGAGAGGAGGGAGAGGGAGAGGGAGGAGAGCGAGAGAGAGGGGGGGAGAGGGAGAGAGAGAGAGAGAGGGGGAGAGGAGGGAGGGGGAGGGAGAGAGAGAGAGAGAGGGGGAGAGGAGGAGGAGGGAGAGAGAGAGAGAGAGAGAGGAGAGAGGGAGAGAGAGAGAGAGGAGAGAGAGGGAGAGGAGAGAGGAGGAGAGGGAGAGAGAGAGAGAGAGGGAGAGAGAGGGAGAGGAGAGAGAGAGGGAGAGGAGAGGGAGGAGGAGAGAGAGAGGGAGAGAGAGAGGGAGAGAGAGAGAGAGGGAGAGGGGAGAGGGAGGGAGAGAGAGGAGAGAGAGACAGAGAGGGAGAGAGGGAGAGAGAGGGAGAGAGAGGGAGAGGGAGAGAGGGAGAGGGAGAGAGGGAGAGGAGAGGGAGAGGGAGGGAGAGAGAGAGGGAGAGAGACAGAAAGAGAGAGGGAGATGGGAGGGGGGGCGGCCTCGTCTCTCGATGCATCTGTTTTTGAATGAAAGCAGGGGCAGAGAGGGGAGGGGGGAGAGGGGAGGGGGAGAGGGGAGGGGGAGAGGGGAGGGGGAAGAGGGGAATGAGAGCAGGCGTCTCAGCAAGCAAGAATGGTGAAGAAAAAGAACATTTTCTGTGCAATGCCAAAGTCATGAAACATGAAAGCAGTTTAGTCAAATGAAGCTAATGTTTCTTAACTTGATGTGGTTTGCATCTTGTATGCTTACATCAATATATTGTACTGTTTCCAGCATACTTCCGTTTCTATGGCATTTATAGTACAGCTAAATAGTTTGCAAATCTCAGGAGAGACCGGTCAAGAGATGAGAAAGACAGAGAGAGAGACAGAGAGAGAGCTTAATAGAGACATATATAGAGAGAGAGCTTGATAGAGAGATAGCTTAATAGAGAGATAGAGAGAGCTTGATAGAGAAAGGAGTAGGAAAAATGCATAAAACTGAATAATTACAGGGAGGGAGGAGATCAGTACTAGACTGTCATTGGTAGGAAGGGTGTGTGTGTCTTTGCTGTGTATGTGTTAGAGAGACATAGAGAGAGAGAGACATAGAGAGAGAGAGACATAGAGAGAAGGAGAGAGAGAGAGAGAGACATAGAGAGAAGGAGAGAGAGAGACATAGAGAGAGGAGAGAGAGGGAGAGACATAGAGAGAGAGAGACATAGAGAGAGGGAGAGAGAGGGGGGGGGGTGGAGGACTGTATGTGTACAAACTGAGGTCTGGCAAACGACTACATTGGAACATGGCAGTGTTGCAATGTTAAGTGCTCATTAGTACAGTATCAAGAGTAGATATTTAAAGTCCAGCGGGTCAACTGTGCTGGAGTAACTTGGCAGTCAGAGCAGACATGCAGTGAGCCCTGCTAGGGCCCCCTCAGGGTCTAAACTGACCACTCTGTCTCCTCCAAGGACAGCTGAGTTTGGCCTCAGAGAGATAAGCTGTGCAGAGGTCTCCCACCTGGGCCTCCGTCTCAGCCAGAACACACAGAACATGCCAGAATACTACAACTTTGAGGAGGAAAAAACACTTTGAAAGTGATCGGAAATGCAGGCATGTCCCACTGTGGCTCGATGCTGGGGCTGAGGAAAATGAAAACAGTTCTTACTTCCTGTATCTGTGTATGTGTGTGTGTGTGTGTGTGTGTGATGTTCTGGAGGTGGGAGTTGTCACTTGGTCTTAGCCATGACCATTAGGCTGGGGGCAAATTATACTGTGTGAACATCTGTTTCATGGTAGTTGGTTTGAAGTACGTGGGTTTTTTTTTGTTGTCGGTGGAGCTCTGAGGTACTTCGAACACATGAACTGCTTTTGGCCATTTGGGTGAAGAGAGAATGATTTATTGCAGTTCACGATAGGCTTATCTGAAAGAAGAACACGTAGCAAAGCTGGGTGCCATTCAAGAGCGTCCGCACCTCTCTCTTGCTGTGTGTGTGTTGTCGAGTGTCCCGTGTGTAACCTGCTGTCTCTGTGCTCGTCCGTGGCAGGTGGGGCTGGTCCTGAGCTCCAAGACGGAGCGAGCCGTGCTGCAGCCCTGCGAGTCGGGCCAGTACACCCGGAGCGGAGAGTGCTGCGAGGAGTGTCCTCCAGGGGAGGGCGTGGTTCAGCCCTGCGGGACCTCCCAGTCCGTCTGCTCCCAGTGCATGGACAGTGAGTAGCATGGACGTACAGAGAGAGTCAGGTGGCTGAGCGGTGAGGGAGTCGGGCTAGTAATCTGAAGGTTGCCAGTTCGATTCCCGGCCGTGTAAAATGACGTTGTGTCCTTGAGCAAGGCACTTCACCCTACTTGCTTCGGGGGGAATGTCCCTGTACTTACTGTAAGTCGCTCTGGATAAGAGCGTCTGCTAAATGACTAAATGTAAAATGTAAATGTACAGCACAAACACCAAACACGCAGGGCAAACGTGTTGGTACGCTCCTGCGTGTGGCCGCCGCGGAGACACGCCTCACGAGCACGGGCGCGCCTCATGCATAATGGACACGTCTCTGTGTTCGCACGTCCGAACGAACGGACAACTCGACGACACTGAAAACTGAAGAGAACAGAATGAGCTAGGTCAAGTCAAATGCTGTGGTTTTATTTCCTCATTTGCTGTAAAAAAAAAAAAAAAAAAGAGAAAGAGAAAATAATCCTAAAACTTTTTTTGGGACCCTGTCATTCCACTTCAGGCATTCCGCTGGTGTTTTTGATGTACGCGGATACAAATGTGTTCACTTACAGAGCAGGCTGTGAAACATTAGCAGTGATTCCAGGGGAGGACAGGACGGGAGGAGTGCCAACAACATGATGTCTCAGAGAGGGACGTTTCTTCACAAACAAACTTGTGCTCCTCATCCCAGACGCTTTAATATTCTCTCAGCCTCTCTGGTGCCCTTTAAGATGGTGCCCTACATACCCTGACAGAACGCAGAGTCGAAGTCAAAGAACATTTCATATAGGTCATTTTAGGGGTGAAAGAGCAGAATTTGCAAACCTTTAATCGATCCTTTATGTATACAGAGCTTGATCCTTTTGAGACCTCTTTTTAAAAGACGTCCTTTAAAAACCACCGCAAATGGAAAATAACGTACGTTGCAATTTTGAAGTGCTCACTGTCTTCAGTTTTACCACACACTTGACCCGGTTTCTGGCAGAGAATGCAAAAAGACCATTTCAAACCATAGTGATTGATTGAGAGCTACCTGCTGGATATTGATTTCTTTGAAGCATGCAATTTGTTGTACATCCAGCCACACAAGATGAAACCGAAACGATGGGAGAGGAAAAACAGAGATGGTCGTGGACGGAGGATGGAGATTAATTCATAATTATCAGTCAAGTGATATATTACAATAGGAAATTGTGAGGAGAAACAGATACAATTTATAAATCTTAGGAGACTGTAAGATTGACTCGAAGCCCAGTTTGTGTCACGTTTATGGCATATTTTGCCTAATTCCCTAGTAAGTATAGCAACTTTCAGACTGACTCTGTCTGCTTGGTTGCAGAGTACAGCCCGAGTCTGTGACTGTCAGCCCCCCACCCCCCCCCCCCCCCCCCCCCCCCCCTCTCCATCTCCCTCCGCCGGCCCCACAGCACATCACTCCTCCAAACAGACTGTGTGACTCATCCGCTGGTCTCAGCACCAAAGGGCAGGGCCTGCTCTGCTCATTCATCATGCATAGCGCTACATCAATGGACCTGCACTCATTTGATCCTGTTAATTACGCCATATTGCAAAGCACATTGTGCCTCCGATGGAGAGCAATTACCTTGAGCTACTGTACAGAAACAGTAGTCAGTGGCGTTAACACCCAGCAATTAAGATGGAATACCCAAGAGGTGTCAGTCAATTTCCACTGACTGAGTCTATTTGCGTCTTGTTTTCGCAGTTTTCCCTTGATAAAATTGGGATGTACCTGGTGCAACTGAGAGTAGCAAACTGGTTTGGAGACAGACTCTAAGAGCATCTAAAATGGAATGCAACGGACGTCACTGACCTTTACCTGAACAACAAAAGCTATAGTGCCTCTTCCTCCTAAAGTGCAGATATAAATATTTGAAACGTAAAAAAAATAAACTAAAAAAAAAAGTGCATCCATTTCCTGTTTCATGGTAATTATAGGTGCATCTATATTTACCACTTCCCCCTAATACTCTACTTCCTGTAGGAGTAACCCTCCCTTCCCCCATGGCCCCCCCCCCCCCAGGTCTAGACAGCTGCCAATGTCAGGGCTGAAATATTTATCAGTCATTTCCTCCCATCTCAACCCATCAGGGATACAACATGAGCAGAGGCTTCCTCAGCAGAGCCGCAGATAAAGGAAGGGTGCCGCCTGGGGAGGACCGGGGAGGACTGGGGCTGGAGACAGGACAGGAACTGCCCCACCAATCAGAGAGGGGGCTCAGAAAGACCTCTGACTGATTGGTTGTCAGGGGGGGATTTCAGGCGGACAGAGAAGCGTAGCTCGTCAGACAGTGAATTGTGTTCACTGTCTCCAGCTGATTGTGAATCAGTAAGAGAGAAGAAGAGAGATAGAGACAGAGAGAGAGAGAGAGAGATAGAGAGAGATAGAGAGAGAGAGAGAGAGAGAGAGAGAGAGAGAGAGAGAGAGAGAGAGAGAGAGAGAGAGAGAGAGAGAGAGAGAGAGAGAGAGAGAGAGAGAAAAAAAATATATGCTGCACCACTCCACTGACCCCAGACCAGTACAAAGCAGCATTATAAGGGATAATTCCGGATTGTCTCCAAACACTATGAGTTTCCCATTTAATGTCCTAATAATTACATTAATAATATCCTAAACAGATGTTTCAAAGCTGAGGGGAAGAAAGAGGAGGGGAATAGTTGAAGCATGTCAGTAATTGCACGCAGCCTTAGCGATGGTTAAACTTTACAAGACAAAGACGTTTTGGGAACATTGTACTCAGCGCTGCGGGAGCGAGCGGAAGACCAGTGTGGGCTGATGTCTGCATGGACACACCAGATCTCCACTCTGGAAGCTCCCGGCCGGAATGTGCTGATTGCGAAGAAGAGGATGGACATTGGAGATTCTCAAGGATGTCCAAACATGCATTATTGATGGCTGTAATGGGACTGAAGCTCACCAGAGTGTTTGAGTAGAGGGGCTTCTCATGCTGAATTGGCACATTTCTAATGCACTTTTCAGCCTCAAACCCCCACCCCACCCCCAGCCCCCCCCACCCCCATGTCAACCACAAACCGGTGACACGCTTTTTCTGGCCTGGGGAGATGAACGACAGGGCTTCTCTCTGAGAGGCAGGGACAGGAAGGCTCCGATAGCTCAGACCCTCACACAGCGACCCACACGAACTCACCTCCAATGCGGTGCTCAGTCCCCCACGCTCTCCGTCTATCTCTCTCTACATCCCTCTCTCGTTCTCTTTCTGTACATATGGTCGCGTTTAGGCGTGTTTATATCCAGTGACTGCGAGGGGACTAATGCACGAAAGCTAAATTTAGGCGGAGGCCTGTGCGCTGTGGGGTAATTGGAAAGGATGAGGGGAAAGTTGCATCGTCGAGCCTGAATGAAAAGAAAACAAAGGATCCTGGTTCACTTCTTTATATCGTTCTTCACCCCTGAGGTCAGTTATTTATCCGTCCAATCGAAGGCCCAGAACACTCAGTCACTGTCGGTGTTCAGGGCCGAGTCTTCACAACTTGCCCCTGAGGGAGACCTTCGGAACGGACTTCAGGGTTACCGACCGGCGGAGATTAACCCTCCAGACTGCCAGCACGCGAGCGGTTCCCAGGTCTGGTTCTCCAGCAGATTCTAGTTGTTGTTGATCTGGACGCCTGGTCTGCACCCTCATTGTTTTAAGAAGATCTCAAACCTCCAGTGGTTCTGTAAATCTTTCGCTTCAGGTTCAGTAGCACTGACCTAGTTTCTAGTCCGGTGTTCAGGGTAAGAGACTTAGACCATTTGGATCCTGGTCTGACATCTCAGATCCATTACTTATCCAGGGTGTTCTTTGACTGTCAAGAGCGTGGCTGTCGTTGTGAACCTCGGAGCCGCGCTGCTGTTGGGAAGGTGTTACAGCTCTTGGTAGCAGAGTCTGCTAGTGTTTACATGCCAAGGCAGCTTACGAGGGAACACCAGCGCTGGGACATCGCTGCAGGCCTTTTCACACCGGCAGTACGCAGTTACTCAACACGAGAACAACTGCCGCCCTGCAGACAGACACACTTGTACTTAATATGCCCACACACACACACACACACACACATTCAGAAGCACACTGACACACGTAGTATATCCCTCAGACACGCACAATAATTACGATCGAATGTTGTTTCCATGCGAGGGGGAAGCCTCAAAGCTGTACGTTGGAGTCGGAACGTGGCTCCCGCGGCGGTCTCTCTCCCTCGCTCCTTTTGGAGATCGTCACGAAAGCAAAAGTGGGATTTGAGGAACTCGGTCCCTCCCTCCGCATGCCTGCTGTGCTCTCTTATCCTAGTCACTCTGCCCAGCCCCCGACACACACACACACACACACACACAAACACACACACACACACACACACAAACACACACAAACACACACACACACACACACAAACACACACAAACACACACACACACACACACACACAAACACACACACACACACACACAAACACACACACACACACACACAAACACATTCGTGGGACAAGACTGCAAAAAAAAAAAAAGCCCACACACCCCATGAATAATTCAATACGTTTCCAATTATATCTGAAAATAATTCTATATGAACATGCAATATTAATCGACTACTTTGTGCTGCTAAGATCTCCCAGCATGAGAATAACCTGGTGCAGGGTCATCACTTTGGTGGCAGTGAGAGTATCTTCAAATCGCTTCCTCCAAGAAAACGTTCCTGGAAAGCATTGGAGATGAGCCTGGAAGAATAGATGTGTCTAAGTCCCAGGTGTGTGTGTGTGTAACCCAGGTGTGTGTGTGTGTGTAACCCAGGTGTGTGTGTGTGTGTGTAACCCAGGTGTGTGTGTGTAACCCAGGTGGGTGTAACCTGCTCCACAGAGCACTCAGTCTGCAGTCCCCCCCCCCACATCACAGCCAGGTCATCCATGATCAGGCTGAGATGTTTGGGAACAGACGCCTCATCATCTCATCATCTCTGTCTACGGCGTCGGACATCACGGCAGGTCATGTTGTGGATGATTCAGCGTACTCGGTAGAGTCCACACTGTGATCGATAAAATAATGAGCACAGCAGGCTTGGGGATCTCTCCCCAACCCGAACACTATCCTCGCCCCCAGGACACACATCACTCCCAGCCGCCTGGATCAATGCTTCCACCTTTTAAACAAACTTCCAATAAACATGATGAATATCCCTGAATTGACTGTCTCTTTTTCTCTTGGCCACTTCGTTTAGTCATGTCCCCTACTCATATTTACAATACACTCTCTCCTCCTCCATCCTCCCCTCCCTCCCCATCTCCTCTCTCTTACCACCTCCCGCCCCCCCCCCCATCCCTCCCCCCCACCCCCCCCCCCCCCCCCCCCCCCCCCCCCACAGGTGAGACCTACTCGGAGAACTACAGCCTCACGGAGGTGTGTCTGCCGTGCACCCAGTGTACAGGCCTGATGCGCATGCAGACGCCGTGCACCGACTCCAACGACGCCATCTGCGTCTGCAACTACGGCTACTTCTTCAACGACCTGAGCCTGCGCTGCGAGCCGTGCACCGTGTGTCCCAGCGGGCAGGGCGTGCTGTCCCACTGCGAGTACAACCACGACACGGTGTGTGAGGAGTGCATCGACGACAGCTACTCGGACAGGGACAGCTCGCTGGACCCCTGCCTGCCCTGCACCATCTGTGACGAGGGCGAGGTGGAGATGAGTCCCTGCACCCCGCTCCAGGACTCCGTCTGCCACAGTAAGACATCCCCCTTCCCTAGACACACACACGGAGAGACACCTAGACACACACACACACACACACGGAGAGACCCCTAGACACACACACACACACGGAGAGACACCTAGACACACACACACACGGAGAGACACTTAGACACACACAGGCACCTAGACACACACACCTAGACACACACACCTAGACCCACACACCTAGACACACACACTCTGAGAGACCTAGACATACACACACACACCTAGACACACACAGACACTTAGACACACACACAGAAACACACACACACACCTAGACACACACACACACCTAGACACACACAGACACTTAGACACACACACACACAGACACCTAGACACACACAGACACCTAGATACAGACACCCAGACACAGACACCTAGACACACACACACACCTAGACACACACGCACAGTAGCGCAGTCTGGGAATTTATGTTGACCTCTCTGACCAACCATGGCTATAGCAAATAGCTACACGTCTATAACAATGTTTTCTTTCCCGTGTGAATGGGACAGGTCAACAGGCGTGTCTTCCACATGTGTCTCTTCTAACGGTCAGGGTCAGAGGTTAACACCGGTCAAACTGTCAAAGGTTAGAAGCAGAACATCTGGTCATTAAGGTCAGAAAGTGCTGGAGTGTCAAGAAATACAGCTTAGTTTTTTCTAACACCAGGATTGGCTGAGCTCCACAGACCCAGGAAGTAGTAACTTAGCAGGATTGGCTGAGCTCCACAGACCCAGGAAGTAGTAACTTAGCAGGATTGGCTGAGCTCCACAGACCCAGGAAGTAGTAACTTAGCAGGGCTGGACGTGGCATGAAATCTGCCCTGTCACTGCAAAACAAGGCCTGGCTTTGGGAGGCCTTGTGTGTTGTTGCTGTAAGATATCTGCAGGACTCCCTTCACTGGAAGTCAGGAATAGTTAGGACGGTTGAACATGCCTATGCTTGTTATGGTATGAATGGATACAATGTAGGCAGGAACCTTTGGTAGGTGTAGAATGTTCCCAAATCTCAGCCAATGGCAAGATTCAAAACCAAGCAGGGCCTCATAGTGACTTTGGATCTTGAACATATTTGTTTTATCGTGGATAGAAAGGGGTTTCGGAAGTTAGTTTGGGAATTTGGACTGGGGTAGGGTCGTCTTTGGTCCGAGTTTAGTGTACCTGGCTCAGAGACTGTGCCACGTTGCAGAAGTATTAGTGAAGCTATGTGGACACCTGCTGCTGTCTAGTGGACATGTTGTGGGGCAGATGGGGGTAGTAAATCCCAGATCTTCTTCAGGTGCTGTCGTGTCTAAACCCTAGCTGACAGTCCTGCGTTGGAGCGTGAACTAGACTGAGGAAAGATAAAACCAGAAAAGGCAGGAGAGCAGGAGGGAAGGATTAGCTGATAACAGGTCACACTCTCTCTCTCTCTCTTTCTCTTTCTCTCTCTCTTTCTCTGTCTCTCTCTCTCTCTCTTTCTCTCTCTCTCTCTCTCTCTCTCTCTCTCTCTCTCTCTCTCTCTCTCTCTCTCACACACACACACGCACACACACATCCTGGTATCCTCTCCTGCAGCTGTTCCTCTGTGCTTCTGAGCCAGAGGAACCTGCTTCTGATCAAGCAAGGGATGTCTCTGTTCAGGCAGAGAGAGATTAGAGCCAGGAAGAATGAGAGGAAAGTCCATGAAAACAGCAGGGAAAAGACATGAGGAGAAAGGTTCTGTCCAATATCCCGATCCCATGAATCCCCCACCTTTGAAGTTCATGATCAACGTTAGAAGACGAGGAACTGCGGAATAGAGAGTATTAGATAGAAACACCAATGGCATGAGAGGGTTTCTTTGAGATATCCAATCAAACTGCGTGCTTCTCACACGACGACGATCATCCGGACGATCTTTTCCAGGACTGTGGGTGTGATGTAGATCACAGGACAATACAGCCTTGTGCTGGCCCCTTAATCGACCACACGCAGAGTTAAAACACAGAGTTAAAACTGCCACAGCTGCCGACGCCTCTGACCTCTCATCCTCTTCCCTGTGTGAGCGTGTGTGAGAGTGTGAATCTGTGTATGTGTAGTGATGCTGGTTGACCTGGCCTTGATAGATGTCAGAAGCCTTCTGAAATTAGCGTCATTTCACACACTAGTCTGCACACACACACAAGCATTTATGTGTGTGTCATCGAGCATGATGTCTGGACTGGTCCCAATACTCCCAGGGTGGTCTAAGACGGCACGGATGTCCTCTTCAGGACAACATCATCTAACTGGGAAGATATCATTATTAATTTGATTTGTCTGCTTGACACATGGTCTGTATGTGTGATAATGTGTGTATGTGTGTGTGACAATACATTAGTTGTAGGAGGGGAAAAGGAGAGATAGAGGGAGAGGGAGAGGGAGAGGGAGAGAGAGGGAGTGGGAGAAGGAGAGAGAGAGAGAGAGAGAGAGAGAGAGAGAGAGGGAGAGAGAGAGAGGGAGAGAGAGAGAGGTAGAGTGAGAGAGGGAGAGAGCGAGAGAGAGAGGATAATTCTGCAGCAGATGTGCTGTGCTGTTGTTCTGTGTTGAGGGTCGATAAGAGTGCTGGGATTTCTCCTGCTGGCTCTCTGGTTTCGCTGAGTGACCTCTGTGAGGCCCTAACACTCTGTAGCAGGACACACACCACTCTCTCTCTCTCTCTCTCTCTCTCTCTCTCTCTCTCTCTCTCTCTCTCTCTCTCTCCTCTCTCTCTCTCTCTCTCTCTCTCTCTCTCTCTCTCTCTCTCTCTCTCTCTCTCCTCTCTCTCTCTCTCTCTCTCTCTCTCTCTCTCTCTCTCTCTCTCTCTCTCTCTCTCTCTCTCTCTCTCTCTCTCTCTCTCGCTCTCTCAGCTGCCAAGCACACTTACAGTCGGCTCTCTTACTCATTACTTTAGTCGCTGTGTGTGTGTAGTGTGTGTGTGTGTGTGGGTGGTTGGGTGTGTATGACAGAGATGGAGAGTTTTGTCAAATAGCTTGAGATGACTGCCAAGAATACGGAAATGATGTTTTGTTGGAGAGTAGATGTTCTTGTGGTAGTTTTCCCAGACGTTTGGATCTTTTCTGTTTCCAATCCAAGGTGATCCATTAACTCAAATAAGAACAGTGTGTGTATTTGGCACACACCATCCTCTTTTCTATCTTTATCTCTTCATTTCAGACACACCAGACAGTGGGAGAGTTCTTTCTGTCATACTTCTTATAATTCTCCTCTCTCCTCTCTTCCTCTCCTCTCTTCCTCTCCTCTCCTGTTTAGTGTCTTCCCTGCTGCAGTATAATTACTCCTGCTAATCAGAACAGTTTACAGCAGCGCCTCTGTTCATCTACTGCCCCAACCTCTCCCCCACGCCTCCCCTCCCTTCCCCCAATCTCCCTCCTTCCTCTCCCTTTCTGTCTTTCTCCTTCCCTCCCTCCCTCCCTCCCTCCCTCCCTCCCTCCTTCCCTCCCTCCCTCCCTCCCTCCCTCCCTCCCTCACCCCCGCCTCTGCACCCGGTCTCATTATTAACCCTGTCTCTATGGAAAGCAGAACACCAACTTGAATTCATCTGTATGCAAGTACATGCATATGTATGGCTATGTGTGTGCTTGTGTGTGTGTCTGTGGGGGCTGTGTGTGTGTCCGTTGGGTGTGTGTGTGTTCATTAGAGCTAGATCTGAGAGAGGGAGCTCGAGATGATGCACACAGACAGAGGGAGAAGTGTTTTCAGCCTGATAAAGAGGTCATTGTGTGACAATGACCCTCCTCCACCCAGGATGGGCAGGCATGAGGAGACACTTCTCCACAGACACACAAACCTTCTCATAAAGACCAGAATCACCAAATTAGACATAAACTTTGTTCTCTTGTCCACACCCTCTAATAAACAGGGCCTGAACTCATAAAGCGTTTTATGTTTCTGGGGCCGTTTTAAACCCACTGAAGCTGAAATCAAACTGTAAAACCAGCGCCATCTTTGGGCTCCACTGCCTCCTAGCTGAGAGAGAGACAGGCGGAGGCAGGTTTATCTCCTGGTCCGCAGCCTCCTTCTCCACAGCAGGGCCAGCACCTAGCCTGCTGGCCCCAGCCAGGAAGGAGAGGGAGGGAGGGGGACTGAGAGAGAGGTGAGAGCGAGAGTGAGAAGGGGAGAGATATGGAGGCAGTGAGTGACAGATCGAGGGGGAGAGAAAAGAAAGTGAGAGAGGGAGAAAATTGGTGGAGGGAGGGAGTAAGTGGTGATGACTGTAAAGGTTGGATGAGTCACTCTTACGTAGACCAGGATCCCCAGAGAGACGACGGCAGGGTGCAGAAGGAGAGAGGTGGTCTGTAGGGGCTCAACACATGCAAACCTCACAGGGGACATGGGGTACGGACCGAGTCTGTTGGCTGCCATGTTGGCTTTCAACAATTCAATCCATGAAGTTCAAAAGTATGTACAAACGTTTATTTATTTTTGACCTTACACGATCCCCTTAACCGATTGATGGAAGATAAAGAGCTAAAGGTGCACTGTTATCCTTTCAATTGGACATGGATTGAGCTGCAAGTGAATTGACCCTGACCTTGGTGGACACAGCAGTGTGTATGAGTCAGGTTCATAGCGAGTCACACAGTGCCAGCGGGAGAAGGATTGGTGACCGGTGGCCTGCTCCGAGGCAAAGGCCGTCTTCTCACAAGTTTCAATCCCATTTCCAGGCCTCCCACCAGGTCGTTCGGCCATATTGTGCTACATGGTGTGTGTTCCCCATGTTGTGATATCTAAAGGTCACAGTTGCAGTTTACTGCATATAGCACAGACATGGCAATGTTCCCATCCCAACGTGACTGTTCCCTATATACGCCTTAATCAATACCATCTCTTTAAATAGCTTCTTTTTTCAGTTTCTAAATATGGCATGCATTATGCCCTGTGTGAGACTGTTCAGCAGCAGGACGCTCTACAGTTTCAGTAAGCCTATCCCCTCCCAGAGAACTAAGGAAGGCCCTGTCATCACCAAGGCAACAGCCAAGCAGGAAAATTGGTCCTAACATGCGACAGAACTTCACAAATTTCACATCATACTCCCATCTGTGTCTCCAGGGGTTAAGGGGACGTTACCTCTACGGAAAACAATGTGTTCCATAAATGCATATAAGTCGGACAAATGGGCCTGTCAGATAAAATAGTTCTAGTTCTGTCCGTTTCCGATTGTTGTGATGGTCCAGTGCCTTTCTTTGGGCGAGCCGGTCATGTGACTTGTCCTGGACCAGTTCAGACCAGTTTCTCTTTAGCTTTTCTCTGACACTTATGTCAGTTTTTCTTTTTTTCCCGAACGAAACGATAATTTCCCAGCAGTTACAAAGTACATGCTGTTTTCAGATCCAAAATACATTCATGTATCCTTTCATTTATACCCAACAACAAACATGTAATTACGTCGTAATAGGGATGGCAGAACAGGTTTTGTGTGAGTCAGCATGCTGAGGCGAGGCAGTAGGAGCAGAGGTGAGGCAGACTGACAGAGCCTGGGGCTCTCCCGGGGAACACCGACACACATCCAAGCCTTTTCACATTAGACTCACCACACCACACCCCACCACACCCATCCACCATCTGTCCACAGCCTGACCCTGGTTAACACTGAGCAACTCCACTCAGGGGTACTGAGTGCTACTGCTGTATCTTCAAGCCCAGCCCCCCCCCCCCCTCCCCCTCCACGGTGGAGCAGTGGACAGCAGAGTTCCTACTGGGAACAGGGCTGTTGTCTCCAGGGAGAGCTGTACCCTCAGGGAGGGCATGGCGTCCCTGGAAAATTGCACTTGATCATTAATGTCATTTACTGAGAAAGAAGAAGAAAGGGATAGAACGAGAGGGCGAGAGAGGGAGTGAGAGACAAAGAGTGAGAGAGAAAGAGAGAGAGAGACAGAGAGAGCAAGGGAAAGAGAGAGAGGAAATGGGACCATTCATTTGACTCTTTGCTGGATTAGTCCTGATGGAAACCAGATCCTCCCAGTAGCACAGAGCCTCTTTGGCCTCACCAGAGAATCAGGTCCACGCTGACCTCTTAAAGCCCGCCGACTTTGGGCTGTGAGCATCCCACATGGCTGCGTGTCATGTAATGTATGTAAGGGACTTAAACAGATGAATAGGTGTTGAGAGAGTGGAGGTGTGTGTGAGTGTGTGTGTGTGTGTGTGTGTGAGTGTGTGTGTGTGTGTGAGTGTGTGTGTGTGAGTGTGTGTGTGTGAGTGTGTGTGAGTGTGTGTGTGTGTGTGTGTGTGAGTGTGTGTGAGTGTGTGAGTGTGTGTGAGTGTGTGTGTGTGAGTGACAGGCAGAAAAACCTCCCTCTGGCCTCCTCTCTCTCCTGAACGCATCTTAGCTGCAGCCCATCTGCCCCTTAGAACATGAGAGTGCTGTCAGACATCTGGCACGTACTGTGTGACAAACCCCAGTCTCTCAAGCTTTCACTGCGCAGAACGTCAATGTGTGGACTTTCATTATTGTTTTGTGTCCCGGGAGGCTTACGTTCTACCTCACTCTCGTATCTGCTATCGCAGTTTGCCTACTGGGTTGGTTTCAAGGTGACTGAATTTGAAATTCTTACTGCTAAAGGACGATGTATATTTCATTCTGCTCTGAAGGTTAATTGTTTGAATTTGACGATAAATCTTAACCATTAATGAGAACCTCATTTGAAAAGATGACAGCATGTGTCCTTTCGGTTCTCACATAAAAGGACTCTCTTTTAACATATATCTCCTTCTCTCTCCTTCTCTCTCTCTCTTTCTCTCTCTCTCTCTCTCTCTCTCTCTCCTTCTCTCTCTCTCTCTCAATTTTGCTCTCGCTCTCTCTTTCTCTTCTCGTTCCAGATCCCTTCCTTCCCACCTACACCTCCCCCACTTCGGACACGCCTTCCTTCTCCACCATGCAGGACTTCCTGCCCGATGGCTCCATCAGCCCCTCCCCAGGGGAGGAGACCGCCACACCTAACCCCAGCACGCCACGCTTCCTGGGCAACCCTTTGAACGAGAACCTCATTCCCATCTACTGCTCCATCCTGGCTGCCGTGGTGGTGGGGTTGGTGGTCTACATCGTCTTCAAAAGGTCAGGACGCATCACACACACACACACACAGACAGACA
The DNA here is from genome assembly GCA_023658055.1 of Thaleichthys pacificus. Taxonomy (NCBI): domain Eukaryota; kingdom Metazoa; phylum Chordata; class Actinopteri; order Osmeriformes; family Osmeridae; genus Thaleichthys; species Thaleichthys pacificus. The sequence continues at coordinate 2,959,488 of CM042862.1, read as the reverse complement.
CACACACACACAGACACACACACACAGACAGACACACACAGACACACACACACAGACACACACACAGACACACACACAGACACACACACACGCAGACACACACACAGACACACACACACAGACACACACAGACACACACAGACTCACACAGACACACACACAGGAACACGCACGCAAACACAGATGACTTTGTCTAAAGATAAAAAACACAATGCCCCAGCCATTTCTCTCCTTCACTGAGCTGCGTCAGGAAGAGAGGAAGTGATCTAGGAGAGACAGGTCGAGCCAACAGGAGGTGACGGGGTGGCTGGGAGATGTAGTCTGTGTCTAAGTGGGAGTCAGATGGCTGAGCGGTGAGGGAGTCGGGCTAGTAATCTGAAGGGGTTGCCAGTATGATTCCCGGCGTGTCAAATGACGTTGTGTCCTTGGGCAAGGCACTTCACCCTACTTGCTTCGGGGGGAATGTCCCTGTACTTACTGTAAGTCGCTCTGGAATAAGAGCGTCTGCTAAATGACTAAATGTAAATGTAAGTGGAGACGGAGCGGAGAGGCAGTTAGTGAAACGTCCAGGCCAGACGCTGACCCTCTTCCACTGCCACTCCATCACACCTGCGTCTTCCACAGGTCACAGCACACACACACACGCACGCACACGTCACATGTTAGCCAGGACACCAACAAACATGGCGTTTTTCTGTAAGACTCTTTCGCTCCATTTGATGAAAGTGAATCAAACACAGCTGATACCCAGATGTTATTTGAGAGTCAGATTTGCCAGCGTGACAAACTTTGCAACTGGCTGTTCTCCCATTGTCTAAACATATACAGAGCAGATTAGTAAACAACTCACATGTTTCACCCTGACCAACAAACCTTGTCACGTAACACACCATCCGGTCATCATTACAAACCAGACTTTCTGCAAGGGCCGTTTATTTGGATGGGTATTGTTGTATTCGGCTTGGACTCAACTTCCTGTTGTCTTACCTCTGGCTCCTCCCCCACAGGTGGATCAGCTGCAAGCAGAACAAACAAGCGGCTAACAACCGCGCAGCAGCCACAGCCAATCAGACGCCCACGCCAGAAGGAGAGAAGCTCCACAGTGATAGTGGCATCTCTGTGGACAGCCAGAGTCTCCAGGAGCAGTTGGCTCAGGCCCAGATGCAAGGCCAGGCTGCCCAGTCTCCGGACCAGATAGGTCAGTCCCTCCTGCACCCCTACAACCACGCTGGAGACCCCTTGGCCTTCCGCCGAGTACACTCACGTCCTACGCACTGCTCGTACTCAAGTATACATTTGGATCTTCGATGATACCCTATTGTCCTGTGGGTGTGTAGTGGAAGGGTTTTTGGTCGTTGCAGTCCTATTACAAAGTAACCTTGTTTGACAGTGATTTGATTAGCGTTATTTCCAGAAGTCACATAGGGGGCAATGACAGACCTTATTTAACACTGGTATGAGGTACTGTAACATGTGCTGAAGTTATTGCGCAAAAGTGTTTGAGAAACGCCCAGTACTAATGGGTTACATGCAAACAGCTTAAATCACCATGGCTCTGTTTTTAATGGGATGTCATGAAGGGCTGGAGGGGAGACGAGCGAGAGAGAATGAGAGAGAGAGAGAGAGAGAGAGAGAGAGAGAGAGAGAGAGAAAAAAAGGGCATGTGAGGGAGATCTCCAAAGAAAGAAAGAAAGACAAAAATAGAGTCGAGAGAGGGAGAGAGAGAGAGAGAGAGAGAGAGAGAGAGAGAGAGAGAGAGAGAGAGAGAGACTGAGACAGAAAGTCAGAGTGAGAAAGAAACAAAAGTTTGTCAGAGATCGTTTTTTGGGGAGGGTGAAGAACAACACAGCTATCTAGGACAAATAAGCTTAAAAAACATGAACAGTGCATTGTGGGAAATACCATGGTAAATGGTTGCGAAAAAGGAGAATGACCATTTAAAGAGAGAATGAATGAATGCAAGAGGTTCAGGAATCCGCTGCGTCCTCTGAACACCCAGAAGCCTCCAGCAGACCTCATAGAGGAGACACAGCCACCCTCTGAACACCCAGAAGCCTCCAGCAGACCTCGTACAGGAGACACAGCCACCCTCTGAACACCCAGAAGCCTCCAGCAGACCTCATACAGGACACACAGCCACCCTCTGAACACCCAGAAGCCTCCAGCAGACCTCATACAGGAGACACAGCCAGCCTCTGAACACCCAGAAGCCTCCAGCAGACCTCGTACAGGAGACACAGCCACCCTCTGAACACCCAGAAGCCTCCAGCAGACCTCATACAGGAGACACAGCCACCCTCTGAACACCCAGAAGCCTCCAGCAGACCTCATAGAGGAGACACAGCCAGCCTCTGAACACCCAGAAGCCTCCAGCAGACCTCATACAGAAACACAGCCACCCTCTGAACACCCAGAAGCCTCCAGCAGACCTCATACAGAAACACAGCCACCCTCTGAACACCCAGAAGCCTCCAGCAGACCTCATAGAGGAGACACAGCCACCCTCTGAACACCCAGAAGCCTCCAGCAGACCTCATAGAGGAGACACAGCCCCCCCTCTGAACACCAGAAGCCTCCAGCAGACCTCATACAGGAGACACAGCCACCCTCTGAACACCCAGAAGCCTCCAGCAGACCTCATACAGGAGACACAGCCCCCCTCTGAACACCCAGAAGCCTCCAGCAGACCTCATAGAGGAGACACAGCCAGCCTCTGAACACCCAGAAGCCTCCAGCAGACCTCATACAGGAGACACAGCCCCCCCTCTGAACACCCAGAAGCCTCCAGCAGACCTCATACAGGAGACACAGCCCCCCTCTGAACACCCAGAAGCCTCCAGCAGACCTCGTACAGGAGACACAGCCACCCCTCTGAACACCCAGAAGCCTCCAGCAGACCTCATACAGGAGACACAGCCCCCCCTCTGAACACCCAGAAGCTTCCAGCAGACCTCATACAGGACACACAGCCACCCTCTGAACACCCAGAAGCCTCCAGCAGACCTCGTACAGGAGACACAGCCACCCTCTGAACACCCAGAAGCCTCCAGCAGACCTCGTACAGGAGACACAGCCACCTCTCTGCTAGTCGCTAGTCTTTTTCTCTTTCTTTCTCTGTCTCTTTCACTCTCTCTCTGTCACTCTCTCTTTCACTCTCTCTCTGTCTCTGTCACTCTCTCTGTCTCTTTCACTCTCTCTTTCACTCTCTCTGTCTCTTTCACTCTCTCTCTGTCTCTGTCACTCTCTCTCTGTCTCTGTCACTCTCTCTGTCTCTGTCACTCTCTCTGTCTCTTTCACTCTCTCTTTCACTCTCTCTCTGTCTCTTTCACTCTCTCTTTCTCTCTCTCTCTGTCTCCTTCACTCTCTCTCTGTCTCTTTCACTCTCTCTTTCACTCTCTCTCTGTCTCTTTTACTCTCTCTTTCACTCTCTCTCTCTGTCTCTTTCACTCTCTCTCTGTCTCTTTCACTCTCTCTCTGTCTCTTTCACTCTCTCCGTCTCTCCTCGAGAGTAATGTTTGGCTCAGAGAACAGACTATCCTCTGAGCGAAGAGTTTGTTCATCAGAGTTCAGAGCCTGAAGGCTGTGCTGATCCATACATCCTCTACCAATCTTTTGTCCGCATCAGTTCGTACTTGTAAGTGCAGTTGGGTACAGAGAGTATTACATTAGTAAGTTCCCAAGCCCGGATAGAGCATGTGAGTATATCTGCTGATGTGGATCTACCCCCGTGTCAGCAGGACAGAGGCCAGGGAGAAGCTCGCTTCGTCCTGGGTAGGAGCTGCTCTGTGGACGGTTGGATCTCCGGGATCCCCAATACGGCGATAAAAAGAATCATGGGAAAAGAACAAGAGAGGCTATTTCTATGGCGATGGTTTACGTCGTGAAAGTTCCATTCACTCTTTTTTTCCCAGGGAAGAAATTCAAGGCGCTCGGCACAATGGAGTAGCGAGAAGGCATCTTTTCTTGAGGATTAGCAACGTGATTGGTTCATTGAGAAAATGTCCGCCCCCTTTTACCTCAAAGTCTCTCTGTGTGATTGGTTCATTAGCTGGTGTTGTGTGATAGAGCCCAGGCTTGATCTTTCTGCCACCCGAGAGCTTCAGACTGATCCAGCAGCAGGGTCTAATAGGTGCTAATTGGCGCTAGCGCTGTTTGCTTGCGTGGAAGCCATTAAAACACAGCACTGTGTCCCTGTGTTCCAGTTCCTGCACTGCTAATGGGGGCTTGGTCAAAATACCCGAGGGGAGAGAGAATATGCATGGTAAACATAAAGAATCAGGGTTTCCTGTTTCAAATGAGCCAGACTTTACGCATGCTGCATGAATCTTGCAGCAACACGTACTTAAAGTTGTCAGAAACAGTGAACAGTAAATTCATCTTTTTTAAAGAGGAATATGATTGGCCATTAAATCCCCAGTAGTTTGATTGACAGGCGAGAAAAAAAAAATGCTGTTAGGGGTTAAAGTCCCCACCTTGTTGAGAGGCTGCCATAAACTACCAGTAAATGTCAGAAAACATCTGTGTTAGGTATCCTTAGTACTTCAGGTACAATCTGCTAATCTCAAAAGCAATCTGCCTTTTTCACCTTTCAAAGCTCCCCTACTCCTTCATGTGCTGTGGCCCAGGTAGTGCGGGGGTGGGGTGTTTACACTTTACCAAGATTTATGTCTCTCTCTCGTCTCCTCCCATCTCTCCCCCCATCTCTCCCCCCATCTCCCAGGACTCTGTCCTGTATCTGACCTCACGAAAGGAATGAGAGATACGGGAGCTGTCAATCAAACTTCATCACTCGCAGGCGAAGGGGACAGTTTACTGAAGCTAGTGAATGGAGGTGGGGGCAGAGCCTTTGAAAACAGTGCTACGCAGGCAGACCCAGACAGGAAGGACAGCATTTTGAGCAAGCATTGTAAAAGAGTTAAAGCATGTAGCAGGATAGAGTCGGACACTACAGTCGAGTGATCAGACAGATGAACCATCGCAGACACATTTAGTCATTTAGTCATTTAGCAGACGCTCTTATCCAGAGCGACTTACAGTAAGTACAGGGACGTTCCCCCCGAGGCAAGTAGGGTGAAGTGCCTTGCCCAAGGACACAACGTCATTTTTCACGGCCGGGAATCGAACTGGCAACCTTCAGATTACTAGCCCGATTCCCTAACCGCTCAGCCACCTGACTCCACATTGGTAGATGGAGGGAAGAAGAGGAGGAGGAGGAGTAAAAGAAAGGTGCAGGAGGATGGGGGGGGGGAGGGGGGGTTGAAGCGAGAGGAGGAGGAGAAGGAGGAGGATGAAATGATTCCGTGCTGGCCGGTGTGAGTCACGGCAGTAGCTTGACAGTAGGGTGTGTGTGACAGTAGGGAGTCCTGGTCTGGTCTCTGTTCATGCCTCTGAGCATGCAGCTTTTGATCAGGGCCAGTCGAAGCCTTATCGGAGCCCGTTCCAATCTCAATCACAAACCAAATGAGCTATCTACAAAGCCTGAGGGAGGCTTAATATCTCATCAGCATTGGCCTGAACATGCTAATGGGCGAGAGAGAAAATGCCTGTCACCTCATTGGCTGATGTCTAATTGGGATCGTTCTGAGCATGCCCAGTTGATGTGGTTTTAGCAAGAACAGGTAGTCGAGATCCATAATAACCAAAGTTTGATTGGATGGGCCTCCAAGCTGTCATTATCAATGAGGCCCCTGCCTGGTTGAACCAAGAGAAAGGAGGCAGGCTTCGACAGGGAGCTGCAGGAACTGTAAACCATGGAGAATGCACATCCTGACATAAAAGCAGTGCCTTGATGCTATCATGGAGTGTGTGTGTAGGTGTGTTTTGTGCCTGTGTCTGTGTGTGTGTGTGTGTGTGTGTGCGAGACTGTCTGTGTGTGTGTGTGTGAGAGTGTGTGTGCGAGACTGTGTGTGTATTACAGAGAACGGTGCTTGAAGCCAGGCCGCTCAGTGGCTGTGATGCTTGCTGTTTAAACAGGAAGCACGGGGATGTGGTCACCGTGACAAGCCCTGGAGAAAATCACATGGCTAGCAAGAGGCACATTTGCAGTGCATTTACCACCCAAAAAATATAAAACGTGAGCCAAACGAAAGTTTGAACAACACTGATAGAGACGCTACTACAGCGTGCACATGAGCACAAGTAGAGAGCGGTGACGTCACGAGGAGGTCGACACAAACAAGCCTCTTCACTCTAGTGAACCTTTAGAATTGGAGCTCTCTTGTACATTCTGGCTGGCACAGGGGTGCATTGATCAAGACAAGAAAACAAGCAGTGAACTCTGAGCCCCTCTAAAAACGCCTCTGCGTTCCGGAAGGGTTTCCATGGCGCCACTCAATTGACAACAGGTTGAGGGGTTTGTGGGAAAAGAGAGCATTAGTCTCTCTCTTCCTCAGGGGCAGTCCTGACTCCTCTAACCAGTCCAAGGGTGGAGGAGTTGGACGACCTCACGTGGCCCCCTGGAGGGAGGAGTGTGGAACGCCCCCCCCACCCCCCCACCCGCATCCCAAACCAGCTCACTGTCGGGTCTCCACCCCACACAGCTAATGGTCTCTTCCTGTGCCATGGTAATGTGTATGCCTGTCAGTAACCAATGTCTCTCTCTCTCTTTCTCTCCCTCTCTCTCTCCCTCTCTCTTTCTCTCCCTCTCCTTCTCTCCCTCTCTCGCTCTCTCTCTCCCTATCTCTCTCTCTCTCCCTCTCTCTCTCTTAGTTGTGAGGGTGGATGGGGGGACCCAGCCTGACTCGCCCCCCCCCCAGGTCTGAAGAAGAGGAGCGGCCGACAGGGGGAGGAAGGGGGGTGGGAGGGGGGCGCTTGTTGGAGTGATTTGGAAACGCGGAGGCATGGACACACATGAATGAGGAGCATGATTTTTCCGGCTGGTATTAAACCAGTGGGCTTGTCACCCCGACACAGCATATGTGGATGCTCGGACTGAGTGCTTGTCCACCTCCTCTGGTCTGGACCCTCGCTGGACAGCATCCCAGCCTGGCCCCTTCATCAGAAAAACAACACTGCTGACACGAAACCTCTCTGGCAAAAGCAACACCTCACCCTTCATCAGCTCAGCTGTTAAGCTGTTGAAACATGTCCGCCCACTACAACAAATGCATCATATGTTCATTCACTAGCAGGATATCAGTGTCTGTACAGTCGAGTGGTGTATTCTATGTGAAAGCTTCTCCTCCCGCCCCCTAACAGCCAGCCTAACACCCCCGTCCTCTTCCAAGCTGGTCCTCCCCCTTTCCTGACACTTCTCACTAACCAGGAAATACTCGACTCTAAATGGTAGAACTCTCTTGTGTACCCTCACTGTTGTCTCCTTTTCATGCTTTTGCTTTCTGTCTCTCTCTGTCTCTCTCTGTCTCTCTCTGTCTCTCTCCCTCCCTCTCTCTGTCTGTCTCTGTCTTTCTGTCTGTCTCTGTCTCTCTTTCTCTCTCTGTCTGTCTCTCTCTCTCTTTGTTACCCTCACACAGGCTCTCTTTCTGTTTCAGTAGGATTCTTCCTATTAGTCTCCTGTTGTTAAGCTCATTGGAACACGACCGTAGGGAACCACTAGTCACAAACTTCTCCTGTTTCTCATCATCCTCCACTCTCGCAATTCCACGGTGTACTGTCATACTATACTTATCATAGTTTCGATAACAGAGTGACTATGCACTCTTGGTCATATTGCATTGCTAATAATAACTAGACAAAATAGGTCACCATCTTTCTTTATTCTTTTGTTGATTCTCTCTGCAGCCTGGACCCCTGCAGGGGGTTCCGTTTCAATGATTCATTCTTTGAATGTAACAGATCCAAATGTTTCTGTCCTGTTTGTGGTGTATAAGCTTCTTCTTGTGGTTTGAGTTACAAGGCTGACTCAGCAGCGACGGAGCAGGCGAATGCAACATGAGAGACATTCCAGGACTGTGGAAAACCGCTGAGTCACTGGTATGACCTGATTGGAGGAAAAAGAGAAGGGATGCCACTGAACTGCCAAAACAGGAAGTGTGACGTCCCCAGAGATCAATATGTATTTGGGGCTGGCATCGGCACAGTACCCACCCAAGGATCTATCAGCCATTACACTGAGTGGAGACATGGGGCTCAATAGTACACCCCCCCCACACACACACATAAACACACCCACACACAGTGTGTCTGGAAGCACCTATGTCGAGGTGCTACTGTGTTGACTGCGACCGGCTCCTAAATACAGCGTACTAGTCAACATGAGGAACACATTCCTGAAAGGCAGGTAGTAATTACCTCAGCTTTTCAAGTTCTTTATCCATAAACTGGCTCTCCTTTGGACTGATTGGCTCAACAGAGAGACACCGGTGACATTTACTGTATTACCATGGCGATCTGAAGCACCCCCAACCCTCCCCCCCCCCCCCCCTCCTCAACTGTAAAGCTGTGTGTCACCTTGATCACGAAGGGCCTTTGTATCCCCATTGGCACGCTGCATTCAGTAGGCTACCATGGTAGGCATAGCGTAGATGTAGGACTTATAGCTAGCTTGATTGTACTGCTTTTAAACCAGGGTCTCTTTTACAGGGGAAGTGTGCTTTCTCAGGGTCACTATACGTGGTTCGACGATGGAATACATTTGAACATTTGTAGATGATGCTCACACCTTGTCTGATGGGATTCAGTTGGTCCGTTAAGTTCAGCACCTCGGCAAAGAGACAAAGTTCCAAACTCAAAACCGTCAAATGAGGCTCTTGTGACTAAAGAGAGACTAAAGTGGATGTTTCCAGACTGCAGGAACTGTATCTCTTCACCATGCAGACAGAGAGACATGAGTAGATGTTGTTTTCTAGATACGCCGATTGTTGAGAGAATATGTAAAGAGAGAGAGAGAGAGAGAGAGAGAGAGAGAGAGAGAGAGAGAGGACTGCCAAGAGATGGACAAAAGATAGTAAATCTGATGCAGAAAGGTCATTACCGGCAAGTACAAAATGATGTAGCGTCGCATTCACTGCATATCACAAAGTCCCAGAGACAATGCCACACTCTGTCCCCCCCCCCAGCAGCCTCTGGGCTTCGGTATGCTTGCTGTCGGCAACGGGCGCCCAGTGAACTTTCTCGATGCCGTACGCACGCAGGCAAACTCTGAGTGACACTGCGATCCACATGTGTATCGACAACCGCCTGATTCATCCGGCGTCAGTGTGCTGGTATGGCGGAAGCAGGAAGCTGGAGTCAGGAGAGTGACCAGAGGGCTATTCATCCATGACTGAAAGACATTCAGACATGAATAACTAACCCTTCATGGTGTGTGCTCCACGGCTCCTACATCAACACATCAACACATCCTCAGCCCGGACGCTGCATCTCCAACTGACCACACTGCCAACGCAGTGAGCTGGAGAGGAGAACAGATGTGAGAATGTAAGTCAATTACAGACAGAAATATGCAAAATATTCAACGATAAAGTTTAGTTCCCATTTCTATTTTTGAGCATTTTTTTCTCTTTGATATATTTTTTCTATTGTTTTTCGTTGTTGTATTATATTGTGTTACATTTGTTTGAAATCAGTATTTTTTCTATATGACTTCTTGATTTAGCACTTACTAGATGTAATACGCACATTCAAAGAGTGTGTTATAATTCAAGTGCCTGTGTACAGTGTCAGGTGTCCTTGAGCAGCACTCTGAAGTTTGACATTCTGTTACAGTTTTGTTTTTCTTCTTGATTGTTGTATGATCGGTGTCGTTTTAATCGTTCGAGTGCTAATGAAGGTTTTAGGAAGTAGTCCTCGACAGAGCCATATATACAGAGATATATGACTGGTCATGACGTGAATATGCAGAGAGAAGTGCATTAGGAGTGAAGGTGCATGAGACCTGTACTCTACACTCTCAAACAAAGAGTCACTATATATTGTCATAGACTACAGTATGTTTATATTTGTTACATGTTAAAACATACTGCCGTAAAAAAAAAACGTATAATGGAGTGGCAGCAGAGACCTATACATACAGCATTACTACACAGTATACATTACTTACACTATACGACAAATCATAAAGGACATTGTCTCTAATCATACCAGCCAATGGTCCTATTTTAAAAAACCACAACCGTGTTCTATTTTAGATTAGAAAGACAAGCAGTGGGAATATCCACGTGCATGGACAGTATGTTTTAACATGTAGCCTATAGTTTTCACAAGGAGTTGCCATGCCATGTCCCATACAGGGGACATGTCCCCCATACGGGACACATGTCCCCCATACGGGACATGTCCCCCATACTGGACAACACAGTAGCCTCTGTTTGATGTGAAGGCTTCTCTTTGGTATGATTAAAGACGTCCAAAAAATGACACAGATATTCTAGACCCCTTCCCGCAAAAAGCTGAATGTTACCTGTACTTACCTACTAATGCATTGTGTAAATGTGAATTTCTTAGAATTGTTACATGATACAGATACCCTATAAAATGTCAAGCGAAGTGAACAAATGAGTCATCTATAGAATAAAGAGAAATGTCCAGAAATGCACGGCTGACAATTCCTTTTTTATCCGATATCGTTGCTGATGAAGTGAAAAATAATTTAGGTTGTTTGTTATTGGTTAGATCTTTCATTTGTTGTTACTTCTGAAAGATCATCCTCTTTACTTTCTACTTTCTTAACATATTTCACAATGACTAAGAGTTTCTGTGTGAAAAGCAGAGCAGAAACATGCAAAGTAGTATCTTACAAGTATCAACATAGTCACCACCTACCTCTAGTTTTTTGGTCTTAAAGAAACACATTTGGTCACACATTTAAAAATACCCCAAATGTTAAAGAATAGCCAAAAGTATTCCCGAGACTGACCTCAAGTAAATGAAAATAAAATGTTCAGACCACAAAGAATGGAGAGTGGGACTTCTTGCCAAACCACACGTAAAGCAGGACCATGTGTGTAGTCCTACTGAGGGCTGACAGGTTCACTTATCATTTGCCAACCAAACATGCTCCAGTGGGGAGGCCTGGAGAAGAATGCTCTGACTTGTAAAAGACACAGACATGCATTACGTTGTGTGATTGATGGTTGATTGGTTGATTCAGGATCCATCTCTGGAAACGTGGCTGGAGGAGAGATAGACTACAGACTTTAATTCGATTAGCCAACTGCTCTAAAATGGAGGCTCTATAATCAAATGATGGACAGCTTTTGTCTTTGTCCTCTCAACATGAATCGAGAGTATGAGTCAGCAGAAATTGCATTGAAAAGAACATCTCATAAAGATAAAAGGAAAGCAGTGATTTCTGCCATGTGAAATTATTCGAAAAATACGATGGAGGCGATACAATTCAATGATGTAACTGATTCAGGTCACCTTCAGTATCTGCGGTGTTAAGCTGAATGTTCCAGAAAAACGACGTTGGTGTCCTCTCTCTACACTACTCAGCTGTGGTTTTCCTACCCACCCACAACCGCTTGGACCCGGAGCGTCAAGACCCTTACAGACAACTCACACAGCTGTGAACAGATCAAAAAAACGGAAACAGCACTCTTGCAATTAACATCTCAAGCAAAAGCAGCAATGGGTGAAAAACACACTTGGTGACGTCTGAAAAGTAATTGAGGTCTTTTCTCCTTTATTCTCTGCCTTAGTCCAGCTTTCAGAGCGCTGTACTAATGATTCAGTGAGGATCCTCCTGGTAATAAAGGAATGGTTCCCACTCCATTCACTGACAATGCTGCTCCCACTAGGAAGACATGAGGGCTCTTAGAGCTATTTCACCGCTATAGTCTTGCAGCAGACACACACACACACACACACACAGCCACCCCACCTCCTCCTCCACACTCGCACACATCCGGAACACAGCCACGTATGCGTTACTTTCGTGGCTTCCCAACACAAATTGGAAAGGTGTGAAACGATTTCTTCCGAGATTGTTATCAGCCCTACTGTTTCTCCAGCGGTGTTTTCATAGGTGTTTGTTTACGAGGCTAACGGCGGCGCAGAGGACCGGCCTCCACACTCCTCTTCACAGCCCAGCGAGCCCCCGTGAGGCACATGAGGAAGCCAGCCGCCGCGCAACACCAATTAACACACAATCAAATCAAGGGCCGTGCCCCTCCTTCCCTCCCGCCTCCCACACAGGCGGAGACAGACCACCATGTTGCTCTCCCCTATCCTGTGTCCCACTGGGTCCTGGGAGGACTGGGAGGAGGTTCGGAAACGATAGCCCGGCAAACTCAAACTCCCCCGCCGTGTACGACCACACACTTGTCATACGTAATCCTGCAACACGCAACGAAAACACAGGATATACGGTCACACGGACACAACCGCATTCAGACAATAAATGACACCATTTCGCTGTCACTGTAGTCTCGTTATGGGATTTACACTGACTGTGTTAACCACTGTGACGGCTTCGGATCTGTGACTGTGGCCTGAAGCGGTATCCAATCACAGACTCGGTCTAACCGACGCGTGAGAGAAGACCGGGCCAAACCTCTACGCTCTGCAGACCGCTGACTCCATTTTCTCTCTGTGTATGTCATTCACAACCATGTTGGATTAGATTTAGTCATTTAGCAGACGCTCTTATCCAGAGCGACTTACAGTAAGTACAGGGACATTCCCCCCCGAGGCAAGTAGGGTGAAGTGCCTTGCCCAAGGACACAACGTCATTTTTTGGCACGGCCGGGAATCAAACCGGCGACCTTCTGATTACTAGCCCGATTCTCTAACCGCTCAGCCACCTGACTCCCGGATTAGGGTTAGGATTAGGGTGTCGAACCGTGGACATCTGTTGTTCCTGCCGAGCATCCACCTGGTCGATCAAGCTCAGAGTCTCTCTTTCACTGAGAGATGCAAACGAGCGGTTAATCTCTCCCGTCACCCATCTGTGCCTCCCGACTTGCGACTGATGTTTATTTTAACGAGACAAAGCAGGGGTTTCCCTTCGTCAGCTCGGTGAACTGTACCAACCGAAACTTGTAGTGCGGTCCACCTGGGGGTCTGGAGCTGAAGGTACAGATCTTAACCACTCTGCTGCCTTCATCCCTGATGTAAGAGAACAACATTAAGGTAAAAGGATACTTCATCATTAGACCCAACCAAAGCCTGCGTTGCACTGTTGATATCAGTTACACGACCTTGGGAAAGGGAGACTGGCCACTACTTAGTACCTTTTAAATCTATTTGCAATGGAACAAGGGCACGGAGAAAACACAATCTGGCTTCAAGAGAGGTTGGACTGGGGGGGGGGGGGGTAATCACTGAGTTTGGTTTCCAAGACTTCAAATCCGACAGTGTCACTGACGGTACAGCATGAGGGCTGCTGTGTTCTCCAATACTGGCTTGCTGCAATGCTCACAAGCATTTGACCCAATGCCATCTGAATACCAAACATCTCCTGCGTGCATGAGCTACACACGAGGATCCCCTGTGGCCTGTATGTGTGTGTGTGTGTGTGTGTGTGTGTGTTTGTGTCTGTGCAAAGAAATCAGCAAGAGCCGTGTTATTGTTTATGTGTAATGACTATAGGGTGTTGATAGAATGTGTGGATGTGTGTGTGTGTGTATGCATGTGTTTGTGTGTATCCGTCATTGCGGAGATTAAAATTTATGACGGTGACTCAGTAGAGCGGTTGTGGATCCAGCTCCCCCCCCCCCTCCCCCCAGCAGGCTGGGGTCTCTGGCTGGCTAGGTACTGGAGAGCAGTACCCCCCCTCCCCCCCCAGCAGGCTGGGGTCTCTGGCTGGCTAGGTACTGGAGAGCAGTACCCCCCTCCCCCCCAGCAGGCTGGGGTCTCTGGCTGGCTAGGTACTGGAGAGCAGGCGACAGCAGTATGCTCTGCTCTGCTTCCCTTTTACGATAATGCTTTATCGCCTGCTTGTGTTTGGGCCAAGACTATTGCAGTGAGACAATACTGCAAGCCTGTCATCCCAGTGAGGAATTATTCTCCTTTTCCCTGTTGGCCCATCTCTGAATAAACTCTATCAGGGGGAAGTCACCAGAGTATAGAAAAGAATAAGGAGGCAGTCCCAGGAAGACAGTCCTCCATTAATTCTCCTCATGAAAACAATCTGACTGACTATCCGGTAAAAATACCATTTAACCTGGGAAACAAACTAAGGAACTGATAGAGCACTCATTTTAAAATGTGGCATAAAAAGGTGGGACACTGTCCAAATCCTAGATGAGAAAGAAGTGACAAAAGCTACACTGTAAAATATTTCACTGTAACTTTACAGTAAATTACTGGCTACTAGTTGCATTACTTTCACAGTAATTTTACAGTAATTTATTATAAATATTTCACAGTAATGTATTGCACATGTTTCACAATAATGAACTGTAAACATTTCACAGTTAAATGCAATGCAACTACAGTGGTATATTATAACTTCACAGTTGTCATGCCATTGGATTACTGTGATATAGCAATATGTAGCTGTGGAATTACATTGTCTTGCTGTATATAAATTACAGTGATTGTCTGTATTTCTATGTTTTTTTTAACTGTAAAAGTAATCCCACACATGATATTGGGATTATTGCAGTTAAAGCCTGTAAAGTAATACGATGATTTATTGTGAAATATTGCAGTTAAATATTGTTAAATCCTGGTAACATTTTACAGACAGAAAAAGAATGTTATTGGCGCCTCGAAGGACAAGTAATGCAAAATGTACCTTTTTGTCTCGAATACAATGCCAGTCATAAATATTGAATGTACTTGAAGTTTTCCATTGTTCCTTTATTTATGAAAAGCATCAAAACTCATTAGGTCGACGGTACTTACGGTTGAAAGGACTCTCAGGGAAACACAACAAGCAGCCAGAAATGCATTTTATTGACCAATTGGGGAAACAGATAACAAGACCCACAACATCCTATGGATAATTAAAACCACGCTGGAAAGCCAGACATAAACCACAATGGCTTTTAGAGTTCCAAAAAGCCACACACTGGTTTCTAGAAGATATTGGCACATCGAGTTTCTTCAAAAAGGACCGTGACCAGAGACGATGAGAAAGCCTGTTCATTACACGTGCTGTGGGAGAGAACAGAACTGACTTCCACACTGGACTCTCTTCAGCACAGGACAGGAACTCCCAGACCCTGGTCACCTTTCAACTTTCAACAGGAAATGAGGACACACCCTCACACACCTGGAATCATCAATCAGAGATCCTCCGGGTCGTGTTTCTAGTTAATATTAGTGGATATGTGGGAGGTTTCCCAGCTCTCACAGTCAGGGTGGGAGAGAGACGAGCTTTAGAGTGAGCTACAACATCAACTAATGGGGTTCTATGGTGTGAACTATGAATAGGAAGAGGTGAAAGGGATAGAGAGAGAGACAGAGAGAGAGAGAGAGAGAGAGAGAGAGAGAGGGGGGAGAGAGACAGAGAAAAAGAGTGAGAGGGCGACAGAGAAAAAGAGTGAGAGGGCGAGAGGGCGAGAGAGAGAGAGAGAGAGAGAGAGAGAGAGAGAGAGAGAGAGAGAGAGAGAGAGAGAGAGAGAGAGAGAGAGAGAGAGAGAGAAAGGAAAATAAAGGAAAGGGTGGTACTGTAGATGAGTGGTCTCTCTAACACACGGTGTGTCATATTAACTCCCAGATGAGGTAATCAATCAGCAGCACGAGGACGGGGGGGCTGACAGTTACTAATTTTGGGAGAGGGGTGAAAGGAGAGTCCCCCGAGAGACAGGAAGAGAACGCAAGTAACAGAAGCTGAGACATCCAAACACGCGAGAGCTCAAGTCACCTATCACTTCCTTCTTTCCTTCTCTTGTTCTCTCTGTCTCTCTCTCTCTCCGTCCTCCTCTCTGTATCCAGGCCGGCCTGCTCACAGTTAAGCCTGACGGCAGGGGCCTTGCAGTGGAGGCCTTATCAACACTTCTGTCAGGAGAGGTTAGTGTTCCGATCCATTTTCACACCGTGTTTTCTCAAAGCGTCACCAGATCTTAACAATCCCGCCAGTCCCCCCAGTTTCGCTCCAGCCTTCTCTAAGCAACAACCGCAGCGTGAAACTCCAGACCCCCGTCTAGCCTGCACATTAGGAGGGGTTAACCCTCCCTGGACACTGCCCTCATCCCCCCCCCACGCCCCTCCTCTGGGCCTTCCTACACCGTGGGAAGGCGTAAAAAGAGCCATGTTGTGAAGACACCAGTGTAACCCTACTGGCACCAAATGTACATTTACATTACATTTATGCATTTAGCAGACGCTTTTCTCCAAAGCGACTTCCAAGAGAGAGCTTTACAAAAGATCATAGGTCACCGATCATAACAACGAGATAGCCCCAAACATTGCGAGCAGCCAAAACATGAAGCATACATTGTGAAAAAACAAATAAGTGCCACAAGGGAAGAACCATAAGAGCATGCGGTTAAACAAGTGACATGTCAACAATGAACATGTCTGCCGTTACAGTACACATAGTAAATATATGTGTTGTGTTAAAGGGCCACATGTGCTCGCAGGAGGCTCGCCAGAGATCACAGGCAGAGGATAAAGACTGATCCTCCCACGTAGCATGCTAGCTAATCAGAACCATGCTAGCTACGCAATTATATTAGACTACTGTGCGCTGTGGCACCACTTTCCCCCCTCGTATATTTGCATCGTCGTTCAGTGAGCTGGAACTGTCTAGTGTTAAAAGGGCTGCAGTGAGGCTCGTAGACCTCGTTTCTGATGAGGCGTCGCTCAGACGACGCTGTTGCATTTTTGCTGTTGTCGGCGCCACTCTTCGTCTCAGGAATGGAAAATTCGAGGGATTTTCCTCTATAAGAGAACCACAGGCAGAAGCCAAACTCTGAACGAGCCGGCCGTTGTTGGCTGATGTGTAGTGTAGGCAGCTCTGCTCCACCGAAGCCCCGGCTGTGTAAATGTGCACAGCTTAGTTTGTCCTTAGTCAGCCCACACTCCCTGCCCTGATGGAAGAGCTCTCACTAAACTATTAGATTAGATCCCTAAACTCCTCTTCCCCTCTGCCTACTTCCTCCGTCCCTCCTTCTGCCATTCCTCTCCCTCTCTGAAAGGAAACGGCTCCTCTGCTCTAATGAACCACCGGAGCCTTAACAACTGACTTGCCAAACACAATAGCTGTTGTGGTACTCAAGATCCAATTTTCACTTACCATGCAATGAATATGGAATGGTTGACGTGTGAGTGTGTGCATGTGTGTGTCTTCGTGTGTGTGGGTGTATGTCTGTGCATGGGGTGTGTGTGCATGCAAAGCTGGAGGCTGTGGAGGCTGTGAGGACGAGGGTGACTGTAAACATTGTGGTTGAGCCCCCAGCTCCTTGCTCTGCAGGGCCACCCTGCACCACCTCCACTGACGAGCATTCAAACAACCAGCCCTGTATACAGCCTCACAGACACCAAATGAAGTTAGGGCTGAGGCTCTAATGGCTTTCCTTACTGCCATAAAACCATTAAACTAGAATTATTGTAATAAGAGGGCTGGGCGCAGATTACCTAAATGAGAGCTTGTTGGCTTTATATACGTTTATTGCCGTTGGTGCACACAGTCTGTAGAGAACTTTTCCAGAACGTTCACAAGCATGAGCCGTGGATGTTTGTCTCCTCCTCTCCAGAGGTCTCGTCGGTTATAAACCGCCAAGGTGAAGGAATTCTCAGCACTCTCCGAATCGCTCTAATTAACCACACAGCCAGTCTTTGTCGGCAGAGCAATTACACTCCAGATTGCGTCTGATAGTCATTTCTTCTCTGAGTGCAATCAAGGTTCGACCAGCCCCGACACGGTGACGCAGACCAGGAAAGGAAACCAGCGAAACAAAGTTGATAGTTTAGAGGAGGAAGAAGAAAAACAACCCTGTTTCTGTCCCTCTAATGCAGCTCCAGAGGATGTCGATCTCCCCTCCCCTGTCTGTGACGCCGCTGCATTCAGCCTGACGTGTCTGGTGCGCTCGTCCCTTCAATGCATTAGAGAGGAACCTTTTGTACGGCGAGGCCCGGTGGGCGGCGAGGCCCGGGGGGCTCACACTTTGTCATGGCGGTCGTCTCTGTTTAGCGTGAACGCCAGAGTGACTCATCCGTGTGTGTCGGAGGAGGAGAGTTAATGCATCAGACAGCCGCGGGAAAGATGGAAACAAAGGGCTCACGTTGGTCCTCGGCTGAAGGGCTGTCCGAGAGAGAGGCCGACCCAGTTCCCCACCACACGGGCACATCCAGACACCGGCCATGTGCATCGTACCGTGTCACGGATGGGAGCCTATCGGTAACGCGGAACCCATGTCACGCTTCAGAATGCACACGAGGACATCCGAGCCCGTAACATAGAGGGGTGTAGATGTCTGGAGAGTGGAAGTCTACAGAGAATGGCCATCCCTTTTCTCAGCACAGTAACCGGTTAAGAGCAAAGTTTCTCGTTTCACATTTACAAGCATTTCACTTTGTCCACTTGCCTGAGGTCGGAGAAGAGTTGAACGTGATACGTCTTTAGTATAGTGTGATGTATACAGGATATACAGGGGAGAGTGCCTATCTAATGATAGGGGTTAAGAGTAGGGTGACTTCCCGAAGACTTCAGACCACTTTAAATTCATCTTAAGTGACCAATGAGCAGACTATACCGGATCTGAATGAGATACATTAGACAAGAACTACAAAGGATACCTGACAACCTAAAGAGAAACTGCCCTGTTGTCCACGCTGGCCTGCCTCAGACCCACAGGGGCTTGTGTTACAGGTGTGTTACAGGTGTGTTACAGGTGTGTTACAGGTGTGTTACAGGTGTGGAACATTTTCTGGGCTCCCCTGCCACTGCCTGCTGTTGACAGGCCTGATCTACACCTCAGCCCAGAAACAGCAGATGATCCTCTCTTCCTGGAGGCTTTCATATGGAGGGCGTTTGGCTTCCACATCCCCTTCAGGAAGACCATCCACTGCTCTGACCCCCCCCCACCCCCCACCCCAACCCCAACCCCCACCCACCCCCCCCCCCCACCCTCCCCAACCCGCAGACCCAGGAGGATGTCGCCAGCTGGGAGCTATGTTTCTCTCTGACGGCCCGGAGCCCCTCACGGGTCCACCAGGCGCTTCCTGGAAGGAGCATTCCTGGAGCACGACGGGGTTTGAGCTGTGTTTAATGTTACTGTTGATTTACGAGGTGATGGAGGAGCTGATGGGCACATAGCGAGGATGGGGGGGGGGGGGGGGGGGAGACAGACTCTGGAGGTATAAGAGTGAGCTGGTGTCTGTATGGAGAGCGGAGGGAGAGGGACAAGGAGAGGAGCGGCGAGGGGGTGTCAGGATTGGGTCACAAACTCAACTGTACATCCAGTCTTGGAGTGAGTTGATCTCCAGCTCACTGGCGGGCACACTAGCTCACCACATGCCATCAGTGTGCATGGTGAATGGGTTTGTCCTCCGGTGCAGAACAGAGAACAGAGTGTGCTCCCACAAATGCAGACCACCAGCCACCTCAAAGACTGAGGCCGCTTAGAAAACCGAGATGCAGAAGAACAAAGGCCTGTGGCTTTGGTTAGGTGGCATTTGTTGTTGTCGATATGCGTTCAAGGGCACAGTCACATGACATTTGAGAAACAGTGTTGTTGTTTTGCAAAGCAGTGCTTTTTCACCCTTCCTAACCAGCTGACACACAGGCACGCTCTCTCTCTCACGCCCTCTCTCTCTCTCTCTCTCTCTCTCTCTCTATCTCTCTCTTTCTCTCTCTCTCTCCCTCACACACACACACACTCTATTCTACATCTATGATTTCCTTTTCTGACTGAAACAAGCTGAAGGGGTGTCAGTCGCAGCTGGGTTGTGACAGTTTAAACAGCGGTGGAACCGAGGGTTGGATAGTTGACCCGTGAACTCGTCCAGAGCTGAGCGATCAGTCCTCAGCCTCGGTCCCAGCAGGTGGTTCTGCTCCAGACAGGGTGAGAGAACCAGGCCGTGTCAGGTGTCACCCACAACCAAGCCTGGAAACACCAGAGGGGCGCAGGTTCAAATCCCCGAGAGACCCTCTGCTTCTCCTACACCCCTGTGAGGTCTCCGTTAGGCCCCTCTCTCTCTCTCTCTCTCTCTCTGCGGAATATTTCCAGTTGTCCAAATTGATTACACACGAAATGTAAGCTGTTATGATGGTTTTGAATAGGTACAGTCTGCCAGAAAAGAAAAGTAAAAACACGAGTCTTTTAGAAGTTGGTTCTGTTACGAGATGATTACATTATCTCTGACAACAACAGTCTCTTCTCTCTCCATCTCCTCTCTGGCTTTTTCTCTCATTTTTGTTCCTTTTTCCATCTGCTCCGTGGTCCCATCTTTCTGCAAGTCAGGTGGCTGAGCGGTTAGGGAATCGGCCTAGTAATCAGAAGGTTGCCGGATCGATTCCCGGCAGATTCCCGGCCGTGCCAAATGACGTTGTGTCCTTGGGCAAGACACTTCACCCTACTTGCTTCGGGGGGAATGTCCCTGTACTTACTGTAAGTCGCTCTGGATAAGAGCGTCTGCTAAATGACTAAATGTAAATGCAATATAGCTCATTGAGCACGTAGTGCATGGACCAGTGGCTCCCTCCCTGATGTCTCTTGGAGAGAGGTGACATTGTGACTGTGGGGCTGTTCTTTAAGTGGCGGCCAATCTCAACCCTATAGAGGAGAAATGCACCGGTGTGGAATGGAGAGCTTCTTAAAAGCCAGTGAATAAAAGCTTTGAAATGTGCTCTGCCTCCTCCCCTTGCTGTTTCCAACAGTGCATGTTAGGATGCTGTGGAAACAATTAAGCCTGGTCTAATGAAATCATGCTCTGTATGGTAAATGGAACTGGGAGTGGAAGAGGTCAGAGCTAGGGGGAGGAAGGATTCCTCCGGTCAGTCATCACAATGAAACAGCTTCTGATGCAACACCAGTATCATACAGTAACCACTCGCTTCCCCAAAGGGAGTGTGGGAGGATATTGAAATCCACCGCAACAACGGATCATTCCGTTTCCAGTGAAGGCTTACACCAATACACAAGTATGCTAAATAAATAAAGTGGAATACTTTCGTTCTATCTCTACAAAAGCCTATTTGCTTCTCACAAAACAGAACTCTCCTCATAAAAGGCAAGGTTCACAGGGAGCTCTCAGTAGGGTTGCCAACTTCAACTGGCATTCCGTTACCTGAATCTCTTTAAATATTAGTTTTTCACTTAAACATTATTGTGGTTTGAAGTGCCCCATAAAATAGTTTTCTGTTATTAATGATGAAACTATAGGAGAGTGTTTAGTCTGAGGGCTATGAGTCAGAATGAAGCCTGCAGTTTGGTGACTTATTTTATCGAACGAAAAGACGAAAAGCAGCTGTTTCATGGTTGTCATAGTCACAAGCTGATGTTCATAAGTATCCTGTATAATTCACAGTAAACCTTAATGGATATTAAATCCTAGGAACACTCAGGGTACAATAAACGACTCTGTTATGGATCCTGTGGAGCTTCGGGGTCAGGGGTCAGCGAGCCCTGAGGAGTCAGCACGTTACGGTGCCGCTCGACTACGCACTGCAGAAGGCTGGCAGACAGAGGAGGGCCGCTGTCCTCGGGAAGCTCCTCTGTATCTGACCTCTGAGGACACACAAGTGGCACTTCAACCCTGTAAATCAGTCCCGTGATGAAGTTCATCCTTGTAAGGGTGAGAAGGACCGCGGTGTCCTAGATTGGAGTGATGTACACGTAATGAGGTGTGCACACATCAGTCCAGGTCGAGGGGCAGGAGGGGGAGGAGGGGCAGGAGTGGCAGGAGTGGCAGGAGGGGGATTGGGGGCAGGAGGGGGAAGGTAGCATGTCTAGGGAAAGAGAATCTGTGGTAATTTAGTGGCCTGTCTGGACCTCCACCCCTGGACCTCCTCCCACTGCCAGGAACACCCTTTCCAGCCCATTCACTTAGACAGCAGAGGCACCAGAGGCAGCTGAGGCAGCAATAGAGGCAGCAGCAGTAGAGGCAGTAGCGGCAGCAGAGGCAGCAGCAGCAGAGGCAGCACTAGAGGCAGCAGCAGTAAAGGCAGCAGAGGCAGCAGCAGAGAGGGAACCTCCAGGGTCTTAATCAGCTAACTGGCTGCTGCTCCGGCCGTGGAGGTGGGTGAGGCTCCTGCAGATGCCCAGGCTTTCTAATCAGGACTTCTAGCGTGGGCTATTCCTGAACATCTGATTAAATTACTGCTTTGATCTCCCAAAGCCAATCTGCTCTGTCCTGCCAGAAGAAACACAATGCACACACACACACATATCACACATATTGTACATACACACACATTGTACATACACACACACACACACACAGGTCTCACTCCTGTTGGCCAATAAATCCAGACATGGAGAAGCCATGATGTCTCTCTGGAGCTGTCAGTCAGATTGAGAACAAGGACACTGCATTTCAAAGCTCTGAAGACAGCCACCACTCTGGCTCCCACCCAAGGTTATCACCTTGTGTCCTTACTTTCGTTCCTCCACAGGTCTTGACGCAGTATGATTCGTGTGTCTTATATTTCACACCTTACTGCTCTGGATGCATTAGTTATTCAAGAGGATTTCTAAGTTCTCACCTGGGATTTCAGGCCAGGCCTTTGGTCACATGACTACTGGAGGGGCCAACGGACGGAGCAGGAGTGAGCAATCATAGGATATGTGATATGAGCGTGAAAGCATAACTCTGAGCTGCCATTGCTGGGGTAATAGTCCATCCATCCCTGCACTTTGGTTCTGCATTTGTGCTGAACCTAACCGAACCCCACGCTCTCATCGATGTGCACTGGAAAATCTTCTGTGTAGTACAATGTAGAACCTGTACATTATTACACCAGACTTTTGAGCTGAATATGTGTCCAGAACCACTGTCACTCTTTAAAATGACCTGTCTGATAACCAATGGTCACTTTGCAGCAGTCAACATGAGCAGGAGACAGTGGAACAGTACATTGAGACGGATGTCCATGGCTCTGTCTGGAAGTAAAGGGAGTCAGGTGGCTGAGCGGTGAGGGAGTCGGGCTAGTAATCGGAAGGTTGCCAGTTCGATTCCCGGCTGTGTCAAAAATGACGTTGTGTCCTTGGGCAAGGCACTTCACCCTACTTGCCTCGGGGGGAATGTCCCTGTACTTACTGTAAGTCGCTCTGGATAAGAGCGTCTGCTAAATGACTAAAATGTAAATGTAAAATGTAAAGTACATCGAAGCCATTTAAGCTCTTAAGGACAGAAAAGTGGGCGAAAGTATCTCCACTTACACTCCACAAACAAACAAATAACTCGGGGCAAAAAAATACTACATAACCAAATTATGGAAGAAGGTAATCTCTTCTTTAGAAGCACTTTGTACAACGGAATCCAGGAAGCACTGTACTTATTATCAAGGAGAGGGTGATTGAAAGAGTGGAAAAAACAGACGGGCAGATGGGGGAGTTAGCGAGGGAGGAGGGAACGTGGAGGGGAGGGCAGCGTGTGGGGAGGACGGCATGCTGTAGACACTGCACTCTGAGGAGAACTGTCCAGATGAATCATGCGACGCACAGAAGCTCCACGCAGTTTCAACTAATGAGGAAGGAATTTATGGTAACACTTAGAGGATGGGATCAATAGGGGCTGTTCTTCCAGCGAGGGCAGAGGAGAAGGGAGAGGAGAAGGAAGAGATGGCCGCGTCGCGGGTCAATAGCGAGGATAGAGGATCGTCTTACAGGTCTGTCTGAGCAGACTGGGCTGGGGGGACAGTAGAGGTCAATACTAGTTACCTTCAGACCTGTGGTGAGCACCATCCATCTCAGGCTGGGAATGCACACAACAAAGTGTTGTTCATCTTTGACACACAGTGTATGGAAACAATATTATGTCGAAAGAGTAGGCCCGCACAGGCTATTACTGAGGCTCTGTGAGCCTGAGTGTTGTGTTGATGGAGTGGTTGTTTTGGGTAGCGGCACGGAGACTTCACACAACACTGTGTGAAGGAGAACCAGGCTGAAAAACGAAAACATGAAAAAACAACAGCCTTCTAGATGTGTATTGTACATTAGAAACTCACCACACACACACACGAACACACACGAACACACACACACGTTTAGACACACAAGTAGACTCAGAGAGATGTAATGGTGGCACCTGACTCAGCCAAAACTCAATGAGTTGAGCCGCAGTGGGAAAAAAAGGCCAAACCTTGTTCATGTCAAACTCATATAGTCTGGCATTTACGAGGGCCTCCCTCCCTCATAAATATTCCGGCTCCTCATGCGTATGAAAGGAAAACAATATCAGAGCTGTTGAACAATATTTGAGCTGTAGACTAGTGTGTAGCCGTGGGGAGGAGAGAAACTCACTCAAGAGACTCGTCTTAAAATGAAAGCAGATAGAAATCCCATCTATTTTTCAATTCCATGGTCTGAGGGGTCAAAATCGTAATTACACCAGGCTTGTGTTTTATTTTTCAGATATACTGAAGGAAATGCCTCTTATATATTAAGTCACGGTTTGTAATTCATTTTCACAACCGAAACGTGGCCTTTTTTTTTTTTCGATCCAGGGTGTGACATTTAAACTGTTGAGAAAAAGTAGTCTCTCTCCTTCTCTTTATTTCTCTCTCTCTCGCTCATTCGCTTTCCTTTTCCTGTCTAGAATCTGGAAGGAGTGTGAATATGGGCATGGGTATGCATGATATGTGATATGACTACATGTCAGTGCATTTGTGGCTAAAAAGTTACAATATTTGGGTAGCCCTTAGACCGTGTCGCCCTGAATCCACAATATGTACTACCTACGTGCCATGTGGTTGGGCCTCTGGTCAATTATACTACATCAACATTAGTTTACAATGCTGCAATGAAAGTGGTGCTGGGAAAAGCTACAAAAAAACAACATTTTATGGGCAGAATGGGACAGGCCACAGGTTGTGCATGTGTGTGTCTTTTGCATAAGTGTTTGAGAGAAAGAGAAAGAGAGAGATGGGGGATGAGGGGGGGGAGGTGTGTGGGGGCGCAGGGACATTTGATTAATGTTTGGCTTGATTCACAGCTGTACATTCAACTGGGACCACTTTAGATTTTCGAGAAAACATTTGCGTTTCACACATTTTGGCTTCAGAGTTCAAATCCTGACACCTGGTTGCCTTTCGATGAAAGAAAGTCTGGCTGTAACACTACAGAGAGGTTTAACATTTGTAGTAAAGGTCACTTGATTTTCATTTCCTTTGGAACGATGCCGCTCTAAGAAATCCATTACTCTTTGATGTCTTCAATCATTTTTGAATGTGTCAATATGTCTGACTGAAGTCAAACTGCTTACCACCAACATACAGTACCAAATGCAGACCCATTTTGAATGTTGGTGGAAAGCAATTCCGAGTGATATACTCAGGGTACTGGTTAGCATACTATGGATTCTAAGGATCGATGGATGTTCTGATGAATAGCACTAATGTGTGTTATAGAGAAGAGTACCATAGCAGTATTCCCATTATACCTGTGAA
This sequence comes from Thaleichthys pacificus, assembly GCA_023658055.1. Lineage (NCBI taxonomy): Eukaryota > Metazoa > Chordata > Actinopteri > Osmeriformes > Osmeridae > Thaleichthys > Thaleichthys pacificus. Next base: position 2,934,083 of record CM042862.1, on the reverse strand, counting down.
CTTTTGTACAGGTTCAGGTTTACGTGACATGGATGTGAGTCATCGGTTCAAAGTGATGCTAGACAGATGCAGAATGGATCAAAGGTTAGTCGACTCTAGTTCTATCACCACTCCTGGTCTCCTCTCCTCCTCCTTTCCCTCTTCCTCCTCCTCCCCCTCTTCCTCTTCCTTGACATACCCACATGACCCTTTCTAAGGCTTCTACTCACGTGAAATGTATTGGTCTAATGGACTGACTACAGGGTAAAGGAGGTATAAAAGCAGAGAGTGGGAGGTCGAAAGAAGGAGACTGACCACTGCTCGTTCTGTAGCACAGCTAGCAGAAGGTTTGCTTCCCTCGTGGGCTCTGGAGGTAGGGGTGAGAAGTTCAATGGCCAGCCTGCCAGCCTGCCTGCCTGCCAGCCAGCCTGCCTGCCAGCCAGCCTGCTAGCCTGCCTGCCTGCCAGGCTGCATACCGAGGTCCATCAGAGTGTAGCTGCCTGTCTCCCTCACCCCACGTGTTTGGCTTCAGCCTGGGAACGCAGGGTCCCTCTGTCTGGGTGATGGAGTGTGCGGCGCTCTGGGGAGAAGAGGGTGATGACAGTGTTTAATCCATCTCCACGGTACAGGCCTGTTGCTCACCTCAGAAAGCCCCAGAGAGAAGGGGATGAATCAGGCCCACCTCTCAGCCCACCAGCAAAGACGGGAGGCCGGCTCTGGGGTCAGGGATAAAGGGGCACATGGGCAGAGAGGCGTAGGGGGGGGGTGGAGTGTCAGGGGGGGAGAGGGTGACAGCAACAGAGTGGGGGGGGGGGGGGTCGGACACTCTCAGAAGTTTGAGAAAACGACTTTGTACTGCTGCTTTCCTCCACTCCCCCTCACACAATCTCTCTCAGCTTCAATATACATGCAGTAAATCCCAACTTGAATCTACATGTGGTAAATGGCAGTCCAGCTCCTGGCGTGTGCCATATCGCGCACAGCTGGACGTACTGCACGTCTGTCTCATGTGAAAGAAGAAAACCATTAGTGACTACCTTCTCCGGCATGGGTTTAGGAGGTGTGTTTGAGCCGGCCCAGAGAACGCAAGAAAGTGAGGAGAGAGACAGGGAAGGAGAGACGGGGAGAAATAAGGGGAGAGAGAAATTGGGAAAAGGAGGGAGAGACGGGGAGAAATAGGGGGAGAGAGAGCGAGAGCAATGGACAGAGGAAAGAGGGAGAGGGGATGGGGGGGGGGCGAGAGGGAGAGGGCGAGAGGGAGAGGGAGAGAGGGAGAAAGGGAGAGAGGGAGAGGGAAAATAAAGACAGACAAGCAAGCCCACTGCTAATGGTTGTGCAGCGGAGCTAAATCCTCAAGCTGACTTTATAAGGTGTTCTCTCAGTCACAGTGGGGCCTGTAGGGCAGGATATCCAACACACAGGGCAGCCCCTTATAAAGTGCAGCAGGATCCTACTTCCCTCCAGCTGCTGACACAGAACACTCTATTAGACTTGTAAGGCTAGTGAACCACTGCCTTTCTTATTAAACTACTTGTTTTATTATTTCAGAGTCTGTTTTAAACACAGGCCAGCGCCGCCGTGATTGGGCTGTAAATCTGCCGATGACAGGAGGAATGGAGGAGGAGGGGCGGCAATTAGTGGAGTGTGGAGGACCACCGGGAGGACCAAGCAGATCCTCAGCTGTCACATAGTTGAGGGAAGTTCCGCACACGTCCTCTCTGCAGGCAGACGCATGCAGAGAGGAACCCCGGAGATTCTTTCAATCCTGGAGAGTTGAGGCGGGGCTTCCAGAGGGGGCCTGGGCATAGCGGCTCACAGCTGGTTGGCGTTGTGCTAGACAGCCGTCACGTCCCCGTGCAGTTTGGCGTCCACGCCGGTTCTGTTTGTCTCGTCAGACATGGTGAGGGGCCAGAACACAGAAGAGACTACGCTCTCAAGCAACAACGCTGCCATTGACCAATCGAAAGCGAGATGCTTCTCAAACCTCACGCAATTCCAGAAGGTGATTGTTTGTTTTCCCAGGGCCTATAAAGGAGTTGACTTAACCTGCAGGCCCTTGATTGATTGAGCTTGATTGATGAAGGGGTGAATTATGGGATTCCGGTGAGCAGCATTTCCATATAAACAAGCCATTGGAACTGATCCTCTGCTTCCTTCTAACCATCAAAAACAAATTCAGTCTGAGCTTCCTGCCACAACTGCCCAATACTGGTGTCTCCCCTCCCCCTCTCTCCCCTCTCCTCCCCCCTCCTCCCTCCCCCCTTCCCCTCTCCCCTTCTCCCCCCTCCCCCCTCCCCTCTCCCCACCTCTCCCCCCTCTCCCCTCTCCCCTCACCCCCCTGGCCTATCCTGGACAGACTCTGTTCTGGGTCTACTGTCTCCCCTTCCAGCCCCCCCGAGTTGACCTCAGTTGACCAGGGTCGGGGCTGCGGAGGGCAGAAAACAGCCGTGGGCTCTGCTTGACGGCAGAGTGAGTGGAGGGCGGGGTGGGGGCGGGGTGGGGGAGGAAGTGACGAGACCCGAGACGAGATGTTTCCACAGTCAGCGGTTCCAACCCCCTCCCTCCCCTCACGACAGGGCCCACGGACATCCCTGTACGACAACAACCAAATAAACCAATCAGAGCTTGTATTCCCATGTCTGCTATTAGCTTAATACAAGATAAAGGATGATGATGATGCGGTAATGAGAAGCAGAGAGGAAGGTCAGATGAGATGCGAAGGCGGTAGCGAGGTCAGTTCGGCCACACAAGCAGCTTGCAGGGTAAGAACACACGGTCCATCACGTACGTAGTGGTGTCAGGTGGCTGAGCGGTTAGGGAGTCGGGCTATTAATCAGAAGGTTGTTGGTTCGAATCCCGGCTGTGCAAAACGACGTTGTGTCCTTGGGCAAGGCACTTCACCCTACTTGCCTCGGGGGAGAATGTCCCTGTACTTACTGTAAGTCGCTCTGGATAAGAGCATCTGCTAAATGATTAAATGTAAATGTAAAATGTAAGTGAGCTCCAGAGGCTGAGCCCCACATGTCGACTCTGTACTCTAGCTGACAGGGGTGGGTGCCCTCTTCACTACGTTTTGGGAAATGTACACTGTACACAGCGCAGAACAGTTTGACGTCTTGATCCTTAACCCGCTCTGCGACCTTATCAAAAAGTTTTACATCACGAGCCACACACCGGACGACACACACATGTGGGCTGCGTGTGTGTTTTAAAACAAGACACGGAAACGGCAGTCACTACAACAACACGTCAAAAACCAAGAGTAATCAACTTGTCAAACAGACACCAGGCAGTTGTAATGGTGTATATCAACAAACTAGAGAAGACAGCCTCGAGCAGGAATGCACTGTGACAAGACTTGTTTTGTCCTATCTCATCGGGGAGAACAAAGGAGAAGAATGTGTTTTTACTGTATCAACCACACAAGGAGTTTTCTTCTTAACAAGCTGCCACTCTTAGAAATCAGTTGAACCGGTATGGGCTCTTCACAGTGATTCTAATGGGCATTACATATACAGAAGGATAACTTACAAGTTGAACAGAAAATAAGCTAGTTTGTTTATACTGTGGATGCATACCCGCTCTGGATAAGAGCGTCTGCTAAATGACTAAATGTACTGTCATTGGCAGTGGGTAGTGCAGTACTGTAAGACATACTGTTTTAGGTCATGGTGGCTCCTGACGAGAAAATTGTATTTCTTGTGTCTTCAGGTTCCAGTTCTGTGTCTTCAGGTTCCAGTTCTGTGTCTTCAGGTTCCAGTTCTTTATCTTCAGGTTCCAGTTCTGTGTCTTCAGGTTCCAGTTCTGTGTCTTCAGGTTCCAGTTCTGTGTCTTCAGGTTCCAGTTCTGTCTTTAGGTTCCAGTTCTGTGTCTTCAGGTTCCAGTTCTGTCTTTAGGTTCCAGTTCTGTGTCTTCAGGTTCCAGTTCTGTGTCTTCAGGTCCCAGTTCTGTGTCTTCAGGTTCCAGTTCTGTGTCTTCAGGTTCCAGTTCTGTGTCTTCAGGTCCCAGTTCTGTGCCTGGTCCTCATTGTATGTAGGTGTGAGTTTCTCTGTTGTCCTTAGAAACTTAAGATGCTTTGGTTTCGATCCCATCTGGCTGCCCCCCCCCCCCCGCCCCCCCGCCCGCCCCCGCACCCACACCGTGACAGTCACCAACTTATGAATCACCTATAATGCACTATATCATGGTTTGCCACACAGCCTACAAGTCATATTCCCTATTCGTTCAAGAGGATATTCAATCAGGGGGCTCATAGTTGAGTGCCCTGCCCCGATGGGCGCGACCAGCGCAGCAGATATCACAGTCAGATACCCACTGGTTACCAGCTGCTCTTCCTAAACACCAGGCTGTATCGCTGCTCACAGTGTTGATGTTATTTCCCGGGACCTGAGAGGTGTGGAGCTCACCTGTCACACGACTGAGTGAGAGGGATGTTTGGCCGGCGCCCCAGGACGTCAGGCTGGGTTACACTGGTAGCCTGTCTGACAGGCCCTGGACAGGCCCACACTGAGCTGGCCACAGTCCTCCTGTAACGGGGGGTGGGGGTGGGGGGCTTAGCAGAGAAGAAACGGGAAGGAGTGGGCGAGAACTGAAGAGAGAGAGAGATGGAGAACGAGAGAGAGAGAGAGAGAGAGAGAGAGGAAGAAAAACTAAGAGAGAGAGAGAGTGAGAGAGAGAGTAGAGAGAGAGAGAGAGAAAGAGAGAGAGAGAGAAAGAGAGAAAGAGAGAGAGAGAGAGAGAGAGAGATGAGAAGGGAAAACAGAGCTAGTTCACCTACTCTGTCACTCTCCGTCTGTTTAGCATGAGTCACCCTCACCAGCGGCCCCTCAGGGTGCTTCCAGACCAGAGACTCACTTACTGTATCTGGCCTGCTCACGACTACAGATGCCACAGATAGATACGCTCATGTACATTCCTCACTCGCTCTGGTTGTGACATTAACCGTGAACCAGAGATAAGTGTGTTTGAGAGACAGGCGACGCCCCATAAACCAGGAAGACAAACTGAGTTAGGCTTCAATCTGAGTGATGCAATCAAGCAAGAAAAAAGAAGAAGAAAAGAAACAAATTGACAAAGGCACAGCCTGGACCGACGTCGAACTCCTGAGCAATAAATACGTTTGCTTTCACTCGCTGTCTGTCTGAAATGAGTTGTAGCTGCACTCTGGCTGCTCTTCCTGAGTGCTGTGCTCTCACCTGACGTGAGAGATCAACCCGCTCAGCAGAGTCCAGTAAACCTGCTCCACGGACCTCCTTTACGACAGACCTGGGACTGAGGGAGAGAGTGGGGGAGAGAGAGAGAGAGAGAGAGAGGGAGAGAGAGAGAGAGAGGGAGAGAGGGATAGAGAGAGAGAGAGAGAGAGAGAGAGAGGGAGAGAGAGAGAGAAAGAGGGATAGAGAGAGAGAGAGAGAGAGGGAGAGAGAGAGAGAGAGAGAGAGAGAGAGAGAGAGAGAGAGGGAGAGAGAGAGGGAGAGAGAGAGAGAGAGAGAGAGAGAGAGAGAGAGAGAGAGAGAGAGAGAAGCGGCGAGCGTCAGGGAGGAGGAGTGAGACCCACACCTGGACACCATTCCTAACCGCATTCACGTCTCCATTTTCTACGTGTGTGGTTCTGTTCTCTGTGCTCAGGGATTGCGTGTGTGTGTTTGTGTACAGGAGTGCACGTGTGTGCTGTGTAAGCGGCGTGTGGGTGTTTCTGACGCGTTCCTCCCTGGCAGCTGGGAGAAGGGGATGCTTGTTGACCCGTCACGCCCAATCTTTCTCTAGTTGTCGTCTGTCAGCTGCTTGGTTGTTTATTACCTCAGCCCCGGTAGAAATCCCCAAACTGAACACACACGTGTTTGTGGAAACCCAGGAGAGGGATTCCAGGGAAAAGACCCGTTCAGACACAAACAGTGCTCATGACAGTTGGAACATACACATAGCACACGTGTAGGCGACACAGCAGTATCACCATGCCATTACCGTGTCACTCAAACGTTCCTCTTCAGTCGACTGCAGTAGTATGATAAAGGATATGTAAATGTATACATTTGTCTGTGCATTACTGTAATCATGGATGTAGATTTGGACAGGATTGATAGTTAAAAGTAAGGCACTAATTGTAGCCACATGACAGCAAGCCAGCCCCAGAGCTGGTGTTGGTTATCAAGCTAAGCTTCAGCAGTGTGCTGCTGTAGATCCTGGTCTCGTTCCACATGAATGTTCTCTACGTTAACAGTACCCTTTCACCCCACAACCACAACCACCTCTAACCCCTCTCGTACCTCAGCCTCCGACTGCCACCTCGGCCCCGCTTCTCCCCCCCCACTCCCAAGCCTCCACCACCACATCCACCCCCACCCTCACCCCCATGTGAGCCCCCACCCCTCCGGTCCCCTAACTCCCAGCTAACAATATCCTGACCTCTGGTCTCAATGGAAACATATGTGAAAATGATCTGTCCACAGACATCAAGCCCCTCCCCCATTTTTTATTTTTCCATCTCTCATAGAGCAGGTCAGAGGTCACCTCCACAGGGCCCATGGCTGCTCAAATCCCCCTGGCTCGGTTGTGTATTCCACAGGGAATCTGTGTGAACAAGGGAGGTATAATTAAAGTGCAGATTTACTGGCAGTCATGAATCATGTGACGCAGTAGGACGCACTAACCCGTCCTGTCTCTGCAAACAGCACACAGCCTAGGAGCAGAACTATTGTTTGTTCTGCAGTTTGATGAAGATTCACACCCTCAAACATTTTCTTTGTCTGACTTCAAACTAGCTATGGGTAAATTGTAATACGGTGTAAGTCTGTGCAGCTTAGTAATTTCTAGCATCGAATTTTTCAGGTGATGAATTGTTTGAAGAACGACTGTAGTTAAGATGAAGGGCCTCTTCTCCAAACGCTGGAGTCTGTGTCTAATGAGAAGCAGAAGCCCACTGCCCTGACAGAACCAGTTAGAGAGAGAAGGAGAGAGAGAGACACAGGGAGAGACACAGGGAGAGAGAGAGAGAGAGCAAGAGAGAGAGCGAGAGAGAGAGAGAAAGCAAGGGAGAGAGAGAGAGAGAGAGAGAGAGAGAGAGAGAGAGAGAGAGAGAGAGAGAGAGAGAGAGAGAGAGAGAGAGAGAGAGAGAGAGAGAGAGAGAGAGAGAGAGAGCGCTTGATGTCAGGGATTGTAACTATGCTACACTGGCACCTGATATTCACCAGCTATTAAAATCAGGATATATTTGTACACATCCTATACCTCTACTGTATAGAAACATTCTTACTGTAGAAATATGAGTCACCCCATGCTAGTACATGTGTGTGAATACTGTGTGGTGTTGCTGGGATGTGTGTGACAGCAAGCATGAGGCGCCGCAACGTGATTGGTTGTGACAAAGACTGACAGTAAGTAGAGGGCTAATTGAGACACACAGATCAATGCATCTAAGTGACCAGCTGTGCATTTCTATAGCGATGCGTGCACACACTGACAACGGAACAGGCGCACTCTCACTCACTGCAGCATAATGAAGCCAATAAGGGGTGTCTATTTAGACTGATTAGAGGGCATGAGAGGGGGGCTAAAAGGAGCAGGGGAGAGGAGGCGAGGGGGCAGAGGGCTTACAGGAAATACCTGTGTTCCCTCCTGTCCTCTGACCTCCACACCACTCTGCTCTCTCCCTCTCCCCCAGCACACCAGACCCTCCACACCACTCTGCTCTCTCCCTCTCCCCCAGCACAGAAGACCCTCCACATCACTCTGCTCTCTCCCTCTCCCCCAGCACAGAAGACCCTCCACACCACTCTGCTCTCTCCCTCTCCCCCAGCACACCAGACCCTCCACATCACTCTACTCTCTCCCTCTCCCCCAGCACACCAGACCCTCCACATCACTCTACTCTCTCCCTCTCCCCCAGCACAGAAGACCCTCCACACCGCTCTGCTCTCTCCCTCTCCCCCAGCACACCAGACCCTCCACATCACTCTACTCTCTCCCTCTCCCCCAGCACAGAAGACCCTCCACACCACTCTACTCTCTCCCTCTCCCCCAGCACAGAAGACCCTCCACATCACTCTGCTCTCTCCCTCTCCCCCAGCACACCAGACCCTCCACATCACTCTGCTCTCTCCCTCTCCCCAGCACAGAAGACCCTCCACATCACTCTGCTCTCTCCCTCTCCCCCAGCACAGAAGACCCTCCACATCACTCTACTCTCTCCCTCTCCCCCAGCACAGAAGACCCTCCACATCACTCTACTCTCTCCCTCTCCCCAGCACAGAAGACCCTCCACATCACTCTACTCTCTCCCTCTCCCCAGCACAGAAGACCCTCCACACCACTCTGCTCTCTCCCTCTCCCCCAGCACAGAAGACCCTCCACATCACTCTGCTCTCTCCCTCTCCCCCAGCACACCAGACCCTCCACATCACTCTACTCTCTCCCTCTCCCCCAGCACACCAGACCCTCCACACCACTCTACTCTCTCCCTCTCCCCCAGCACAGAAGACCCTCCACATCACTCTGCTCTCTCCCTCTCCCCCAGCACAGAAGACCCTCCATACCACTCTACTCTCTCCCTCTCCCCCAGCACACCAGACCCTCCACATCACTCTGCTCTCTCCCTCTCCCCCAGCACACCAGACCCTCCACATCACTCTGCTCTCTCCCTCTCCCCCAGCACAGAAGACCCTCCACATCACTCTGCTCTCTCCCTCTCCCCCAGCACACCAGACCCTCCACATCACTCTACTCTCTCCCTCTCCCCCAGCGCAGAAGACCCTCCACATCACTCTGCTCTCTCCCTCTCCCCCAGCACAGAAGACCCTCCACATCACTCTACTCTCTCCCTCTCCCCCAGCACACCAGACCCTCCACATCACTCTGCTCTCTCCCTCTCCCCCAGCACAGAAGACCCTCCACATCACTCTGCTCTCTCCCTCTCCCCCAGCACACCAGACCCTCCACATCACTCTACTCTCTCCCTCTCCCCCAGCACACCAGACCCTCCACATCACTCTACTCTCTCCCTCTCCCCCAGCACACCAGACCCTCCACATCACTCTGCTCTCTCCCTCTCCCCCAGCACACCAGACCCTCCACATCACTCTACTCTCTCCCTCTCCCCCAGCACACCAGACCCTCCACATCACTCTACTCTCTCCCTCTTCCCCAGCACACCAGACCCTCCACATCACTCTGCTCTCTCCCTCTCCCCCAGCACACCAGACCCTCCACATCACTCTGCTCTCTCCCTCTCCCCCAGCACAGAAGACCCTCCACATCACTCTGCTCTCTCCCTCTCCCCCAGCACAGAAGAACCTCCACACTGTGGCCATAAAAGCCCTTTCTCTTCATATCAGAAATCCACAGAAATGAGATTAGAGTGAGAGTGGTGGGCAGGTCTGACCAGATACAGGCACAGCAGATGTGTGTGGTATGTGTGTGTTTGGTGAATGTGTGTGTGTGTGTGTGTCTGTGCATGTATGTGCACTGTGTGTGCAATGTGTGTGTGTGTGATGAGTGTGTGTGTGTGTGTTTGCATGTGCGTGCGCCTGTGTGTCTGTGCATGTATGTGCACTGTGTGTGTGTGTGCGTGTGTCTGTGTGTGCATGTATGTGCACTGTGTGTGTGTGTGTGTGCGTGCGTGCGAGCGAGCGTGCGATAACAGAGCAGTGACGCAGCCCAGCCACTCTTTCGGTAATGACCAGAGTGGTGTGAGTAACACGGCGCATCGCAGCAGCGGTGCACCGAAGGCAGACAGGATGATGACGAACACAGCCGCTCACACAGGGAGCCGCTCACACAGGGAGCATTCAGAGGCCCTGGAAGCAGTGCCCACTGCTCCGCCGGAGAGGACGCTGCGGTGACGGAGGCTCTTCAACAACACATGATAACAGGAAAGAAAGACCCCCAAGGATCATTACGTGACTCATGGAAGCCCTATGTGAGTGTGTCGTCCTGTGAATCAAGATACTTTGATGTGAAAAGCGCACGGGTGTGACTCGGGGGGTTTGCATCTTAGTGAGCCAGTCAGACAACACTGGTTACTGTAAACTGGTCAAACCATGAAAGTCACCATGCAGGGGTTATTGTGTGACACAACAGGAAATTAGCATTACTTAAATAACACTAACATTATTCAGTTGTATGTCAGGTTTAAATTAGTCTCAGCCCTGTCCTGATAGGAGCTAAACAGTGACAGAGAGGTGGGATAGAGATGTGTTAATAGTTGGGGGACAAGGTGGCAGAGAGGGAGGGAGGGAGGAGGGAGGGGGGGAGGGAGGGAGGGAGGGAGGGGGGGGGGGGGGAGGGGGAGGAGGGAGAGGGGAGGGAGGGAGGGGGGGAGGGCGGGGAGGGAGGGAGGGGCGGGGAGGATCACAGGTCACATGAAGCGATGTGGTTGTGTCTGGAGGCTTATGTGGCATGGTGAAGTGTGGTTGAGCAGGAAGGGCACTGTGAGATGCTAAAGGGTCGAGCATGAGAGGAAGGAGTCACAGTAGTCTGAGACTCCTTACTGTGAGAAACACCCTCTGAAGACAGTTAGAAGTCATTCTGGAACATTCCGTCTCACTTCCAACTCCTAGTTTCACTCTCAGTGGACATCCTCACAGTTCTTCCTGGTAAATCACAGTGGAGTTTAGGAGAAGGGAAAACTGAGAACAGCAAGAATTCCCACCAATCCCCCCCCGGACTAACCCCCCCACCCTGACGACAACAGATCCCTGACTCGATTAATCCCTAAACAAAGACAGGAAGAACCAGTGGTTGGAGAAGGGAACCAAGGCTGAGTTGCGGGTCTCCATCCCTCGCCACTAAGTGTCTCTCTGCAGCATCTCACGGCCCTGAACGAGCCTTGAACGAGGGAGACTAGGGATTGAAAACACGTGTCACGCTGTTTCACGTGTGTGTCTATATCCAGTATATAGGGTATACATATTTACCCTATATACCCGTGTACGCTCAGCACACTGGGACAGCATTCAGCGTACTGCGGGCCTTCTGGTGTTGGTGAATGGGGGAGTTTACTGAAAGGATGTCAAGGAGAGAGACAGAGCAAGTGCAGGACAGTGAGGCCGAGGTCTGTCTGCCAGACCCCCCAGCCCCCCCCCCACTCACTCATGCTCACACCAGCCCCCAGCCCCCCCCCCCCCGCCCCCGCCCCCGGCTCCCCCGCCGTCACCACGGCTGCAGGAGCTGGTTCTGGCCCGGGGTGCAGACTGTGCCAGAGCCGCAGTGTGAGGAACGGGCCAGTGCTGCAGCCGAGGGCTGCTGGGAGCCCAGCGTGACGCACCGGAGCTGCTCACGTGGGCAGGGTGCCCACCTCCACAGAGCTGAGGGCTGCTGGGCCCCGCCCCGGCCCCCCCCAGCCCCCCCGGCCCCCCCCAGCCCTCCCGGCCCCCTGGCAGATGAGTCAGAGACAGAGATGAGAGACAGAGACAGAGACAGAGAGAGAGAGAGAGAGAGAGACAGAGAGAGACAGAGACAGAGAGAGACAGAGAGAGACAGAGAGGGAGAAGGAGGGGGACTGGAGGAGGAAAATGGAGAGAGATGAGTGTATGGATGGAGATCAAGAAAGGGAGGGAGAGGAGAGATGGGTGGGAAAGAGACAGAGAGATGGGGGAGGAGGAGGAGGAGGGGAGGAGGAGGGGAGGAGGAGGGGAGGAAGAAGGAGCTGACAGGAGTTAATTGAATCAAAGTGACAGTAGTCAGCCATCAGAAGCCTCGCATGCACACCCTGATGGAACACTTGATTCAATTAAGGGGTTTTAATCTAGGAAAGGAACTATGCTTTTTATCCATTCTGCTCTTCTTGGCAGACAATTTGAGCCTTTTGGTTTCTAATCATTTTAAGCACTTCTAGGACAGGTGTTAGTTAAGACACACGCAGAGAGAGAGAGAGAGAGAGAGAGAGAGAGAGAGAGAGAGAGGAGGGAGAGAGAGAGAGAGAGAGAGAGAGAGGGGGGGGGGTCAATAGAACGTGTGTGTGTGTGTGTGCATGTGTGTGTACTTGTGTGGACAAGGCTTCAAGGATGTTAAACACCTGTCACCTGTCGTGGGGCCTGACACTAACCTGTTGTATTTCCTGTAGTCTGTCCTCTTTCTGGCAATCCAACACACACACACACACACACACACACACACACTGACTAGAGAGGGATGGGGAAAGAGAGAGAGATCCACTTTCTCACATTTGATTATTAAACAGGTGTATGAACACAGTCAATGTGTGGGGCAGGAGGCAGGTTGCATTCTGTCAGTGTGGAGTGAGTTACAACATGGTGCTGGGCTGTCTGTAACACGCCTGCAGCTGGTGTGGGAGAAGGGAGGCGTGGTGTTGATGGTCTACACTTCCACTCCACCACCTTGGTGCCCCCGAACTCCATTCATTCAGCTGGTCAGTAATGCCCCTTCACACTAGCACACATGCTGCGACACTGCAAGAGAGTCGCACCACAGTTTGTCAAAAGAGACTTGCCTGCTGTACATCAAACACCGGGGGAGCGACCTGAAGTCGACTGCGGGAATCAAAGAAAACGTATCTTTCAAGAATTCTATAGGCAAGCTTCAGTAGTCTTGCTGTAATGAGCCTTCCATTACCTGTGGTCAGCTCGTTAGGGCAAAGCAGACTGTGAGTTTAAACCAGAGCTTTCATCTGTCTGTTTATTTAGAAAAGAGCCAGTGTCAAGGGAACTGGTGTTACCACATGGTGCACAGAGGTGCTTGAGTGTGTGCGTGTGTGTGTGTGCGTGCGTGTGTGCGTGTGGTGTGGGGGGGGGGGGGGGGAGTGGGAGGGCATGTTTCTCTGTAACCCTGTGACAGAGTAGATTAACTCTGTTGTACAAGTTGAGGAAGTGTGTGTGTGCGTGAGTGTGTGTGTGTGTGTGTGAGTGTGTGTGTGTGTGTGTGTGTGTGTGAGTGTGTGTGTGTGTGAGTGAGTGAGTGAGTGAGTGAGTGAGTGTGTGTGAGTGAGTGTGTGTGTGTGAGTGTGTGAGTCTACTCGAGAGCCCATTCATTTGCTTGGTTGTTTGATTCCTGTTCAGTTGAAAGCTGCATGCCAGGTTTCCCTGCCTCACTTTAACACAGACGAAAAATAAACCTTGAAATGAGTAAATCTTTTCCTTTCCGCTGAGTTCTTCGGTTTCTTAAACGACCCGTGTCGGCGAGCAGAGGGCCCTGGCAAGTAACAGCCCCCCAGGGGCAACAGATCCATGGGGGGTATATTTACACTCTTGAACATTCCCCAAAACTCAAGATGCTAAATCACAAGCCACCTGACAAGGTGCGATGACGCTGAATAGAGTCTCCAGACTTTGATTATGAAGGATTAGGGAAGGAGTAAATCACATGACGACACAAGGCAAGGGGACGATGGACGGGCAGGAAACAGAAATGCATTAGGAGAGAGAGAGAGAGACAGAGAGAGAGAAAGAGAGACAGAGAGACACAGAGAGAGAGAGAGAGAGAGAGACACAGAGAGAGAGAGAGAGAGAGAGAGAGAGAGTGTCTCGGTGGCTGAAATCGGAGCTTCTTACTAGTCTGGCCCCTTTTACTTTCAGAGGAAGTCACTGACTTACAGTAAATTAGCACCAAACACTTAATGAACCCAATCCTCCAAATGACCTGCCGAATCGAGTAAGCTCATTCTCGATTGCTGATATAAAAAATGAGATATTCAGCAAGGGTAGAGGTCAGGATTACGTCATGCTGGTGCTGAATGAGCTCCATTGGCCTTCTGACAAATGTTCCATGAATAACTGCTGTCCGGTCCTGGTGGGCCGCAGCCTAGGACTGGATGTCAAAACATCAGCCCCTCCTCCTCCTCCTCCTCCTGAAACACTTCTAGCAAACTTTTCCGTGATTGGAAATGTACTAACTAATTAACTCTGTATGTGTGTGTGTATGTGTGAGTGGGTGGGTGGGTGAGTGAGTAAAAAAAAAAGAGAAAGAGAGACAGAGAGAGTTCACATTCCTAAACATATTGCCGATGCTCCAGTGAGACTGAGTGAGGCTGTGAGAGTGAGGGTAGCAGCAGCAGGGGGTGGTGATTGGCTAAGCCCATGTGAAAAAACCCAAGCAAGCTGTTTCTTTTGGGATCAATTCATTCCCTTCTATTCCTCCGCCAAGCCTGAAACATATGGAAACAATACAGAGCATAAGACCCTCAAAGTATCACCCAACAAAGTACACAGACGCCTCGCAGAGATGGAGAGAGGAGAGAGGAGAGAGGAGAGAGAGGAGAGGAGAGGAGAGAGAGAGGAGAGAGGAGAGAGAGGAGAGATGGGAAGAGAAAGGAGAGGGAGAGAGGAGAGGAGAGAGGAGAGAGGAGAGAGGAGAGAGAGAGGAGAGAGGAGAGGAGAGAGAGAGAGGAGAGAGGAGAGAGAGGAGAGAGATGGGAAGAGAGAGGAGAGAGAGGAGAGAGATGGAAGAGAGAGGAGAGGAGAGAGGAGAGAGGAGAGGAGAGAGAGAGAGGAGAGAGATGGGCAGAGAGAGGAGAGAGAGGAAGAGAGATGGGAAGAGAGAGGAGAGGAGAGAGATGAGAGGAGAGATGAGAAGAGAGAGAGGAAAGAGAGATGGGAAGAGAGATGAAGTGCTTTCACAGCACTGCTTCATTGGACGTAGAGTTTCACGCGTGGGTCGTGTCTCCTGAACCACCATGAGAAGTTCGGACAGAGGTCGCTGCCTGGCTTGACGCTTCAGGTGACTCAGCCAATCACATGTCACCTACTGTACCGTATCACCGCACGGAGATCATTAAATACAGTGTCAGCTCCTTCAAACGACACCGAATTTACGAGACTGCGGGAAAACCTGAGCAGTTAAGTTGCCTAGTAAAACTGAGAACGTACTCTGACTAATATATAAGCTTTTCACCTGAAGAATAAAGAACGAATAAAACCTGTGGTTTAATTCGCCGGGTTACCTCACTGGCAGAACGTGCCTTAATGTGGCCTGTCTACCTCTCTCCCCCTTACCGCTCCAGCAGAACACTGAACACAGGGCGGAGGGATTTCACGGCTCCATATGGCAAACACTTCAAGTGCAGAGTGTTTGTAGAACCTAATCACATCCATGTACAGAGCATCTCACCCGTGCTTACGTTGACACTGACATTGCAGTGCCGTGGGTGGGGTCTGTCGGGGCAGCTGGCCGAAGAACAGAGAGAAACAGAGCAGAGGGAGAGACCACCCCTTCTGACGGGACTGAGACACATATCCATCACACCCGCCTCCCACACTGCAGCGCTACACCCATTAGCCAAGGGGCCCCATCGCGCACGGGGGGACCAGGGACTGGGAGAGTGGGGTGGGG
>CM042862.1:2801328-2913828 GCA_023658055.1 Thaleichthys pacificus | reverse complement strand
GAGCTGGAGGAGTGTGTCTACACACACACACACACACACACACACTGTGGTTTAACATATCTGTGGTCGCTTTTCACTGTAAATATCGGAAAACCGCTTGTTACGACTGTTTACACACACACCCACAGGGACACCGACCCACACGTGTTACAAGAGGCAGTTCCGTGTGTTGTGACAGTCTGCACGTGTGGATGGAACACGACGGAAGTGTGCACAGGATGACCGTTAGGACTGACCGCGTTTGAACTAGATCTGGTTTTAGAATGCTGCCCATAGTATTTACATTTACATTTAATCATTTAGCAGACGCTCTTATCCAGAGCGACTTACACTAAGTACAGGGACATTCCCCCCCCCCGAGGCAAGTAGGGTGAAGTGCCTTGCCCAAGGACACAACGTCATTTGGCACAGCTGGGAATCGAACTGGCAACCTTCTGATTACTAGCCCGATTCCTTAACCGCTCATCCACCTGACTCCCTCCTTATTATGCATCTGCTGTAGACTTCTGTGTTTCCTTTTGTTTCCTTTTTTAAACCATTCCCCCGTTTAACAGAATCACTTCTCCGGTGCCGCTCACAACGCATGAAATAGCTCTCTATGCATAATTAATGAGGCCACTCTGTGCCAAGCACCAATCACGAGGGGTGTAACAGCAGCGTCCAACTGAAGACTGCAACCATCTGGTCCAGTGACGGTCTGTCTAACCATCTCTTCTGCCTCTGCCCTGTCTTTCAGAGACAGACAGAGACAGAGGGAGGGAGGGAGAGACAGGAAAAGGGCGAGACAGGAAAAGATAGAGAGAGAGAGAGAGAGAGAAGAGAGACAGAGAGACAGAGAGACAGAGAGAGAGAGAGAGAGAGAGAGAGAGAGAGAGAGAGAGAGAGAGAGAGATGCATAAATAAGAATGAGACAGACCAGGCCCTCGCCAGCTGTTTCTTAGTCAATGGAGAGCCGTGAACAGGATGTTTCAGACTGTAAGAGATGGTGGGAAAAAGGAGAGATAGATAGAGAAGAGAAGAATAAGAAAGAGAGAGAGAACATTGTAGTGTGTACCTTGCCACAGCAACATAGACATGGTGACAGAGACTGGGCCAGGAGAAGATGTGGAGATTAGAATCCAACATTATAGCACACAAATAAATAAATCAAGAGGAGATCAAATAAGATTTGGGACTTTTGGGATGAATTGGAGTGTAGTGATGGAAGGCTGTTGGAAAGCATTTGGCAGTAAATCACATCCTGTGAAGAAGTGGAGGCATGAGAGTGTTAGAAGGAAAAGCAGGAGGCAGGAGGGAAGGAGAGGGGAGGAGGAGAGGAGGAGAGGAGGAGAGGGGAGGGGAGAGGAGAGGAGAGGGGAGGGGAGGGGGGAGTAGAGGAGGAGAGGAGAGGAGAGGGGAGGGGAGGAGGAGAGGATGAGGAGAGGAGAGGAGGAGAGGAGGGAGGGGAGGGGAGGGAAGGGGAGGGGAGGAGAGGAGGAGAGGAGGAGAGGAGGAGGAGAGGAGAGGGGAGGGGGTAAAGGGATGGGGTGTCAGAGATATGTACACTGGACTGTTAAATCATCCCGAATGACACAAAGACATTAACACAATCAACCACTAAATCAGAAGCACAGCACAGATGAGAGGCGACACCCCCGTCTGAAGCCCAGGACAGAAACACTCTATCTTACTGAAGCCCAGGACAGAAACACTCTATCTTACTGAAGCCCAGGACAGAAAAACTCTATCTTCCTCTGACCGCTTCCACAAAGCTGGCCTGCCCTGGCCATGCTGACCCTAACTACACCCAGCCATGGAGCCGTTCTGTCAGCTCTGAGGCCCACAGTCATAGACACGCTGTATATAGGGAGGGAGGGAGTCAGGTGGCTGAGCGGTTAGGGAAGCGGGCTAGTAATCAGAAGGTTGCCGGTTCGATTCCCGGCCATGCCAAATGACGTTGTGTCCTTGGGCAAGGCACTTCACCCTACTTGCCTCGGGGGGGAATGTCCCTCTACTTACTGTAAGTCGCTCTGGATAAGAGCTAAAGTCTGCTAAATGACTAAATGTAAATATAGACAGTATATACAGCGTGCCATGCAGCCAGCTGTAGGAATCAGCATGTAGAAATGTTCCCCGATGTGGACAGGGGTGAAACTACACCGGAATGATTTGTCATACAAAGCAATTGGTCTAGAAGGTGCTGCCATTCTGGTATTTCATTTCATCAGCAGAGTCTTGGATAGTTTACACAGCTCTGTCTAAACAGAAACAGAGAGACAGAATATGAGCTGGGTGTTTTTTTTTCCTAAACAAAAGAATGAAAGAAACACGAGTCAAAGTGTTTTTTCCACACGGGAGCGTTTTTAGCATTCACGTCGCGATGACAATTTATGTGTTGACACAAGAATTTCTCTCACTTCGTTGTGGTTACTGAGTTAGAAGTGTGTGTGTGTGTGTGTGTGTGTGTACGCGCACGTGCGTGCGTGTGTGTTTACGTAAGAGATAAAGATAAATTGATAGAAGGAGAGAGAATCATGATGATGTGTTCTAACCTCATTGTCTTGCCCTGATCATCGCTCACTGTGATTGCTCTCTTCTCTCCACCACCACCACCCTCTCAGACGGCTTTTATAAACACATTTATAACCATGACTTTCCCCTGGTCCCTGGCAGAGGCCTGGGAGGCATCACAGGAGGACGACAGGTCCCTGACGAGCACCAGGGGCCGGATTAGAGCCCCATGCAGACGGCTCTGTGCTCCTTCTCTCCACTACTGCTAGAGAAACTCTCTCCCACTTCTGTAAACACACATCTCCGTGTTACCCTACTCCCCCCTCCCCCCCCCCCCCCCACCCCCCCTCCATAAGGCCACCCGGGGTCCAGGTTACACAGATGAGTCTCTCTCTCTCTCTCTCTCTCTCTCTCTCTCTCTCTCTCTCTCTCTCTCTCTCTCTCTCTCTCTCTCTCTCTCTCTCTCTCTCTCTCTCTCTCTCTCTCTCTCTCTCTCTCTCTCTCTCTCTCTCTCTCTCTCTCTCTCTCTCTCTCTCTCTCTCTCTCCTCTCTCTCTCTCTCTCTCTCTCTCTCTCTCTCTCTCTCTCTCTCTCTCTCTCTCTCTCTCTCTCTCTCTCTCTCTCTCTCTCTCTCTCTCTCCTCTCTCTCTCCTCTCTCTCTCTCTCTCTCTCTCTCTCTCTCTCTCTCTCTCTCTACTCTCCTCTCACTCTGTTCTCTGTCTATGTGTCTTTCCCCTCATGTCGACTCATTGGCTCAACATGGTGGAGTCAAGGCCACCTCTCCACAGTCGAAATGATGGATAAACAAACAGGTTGGAAAACGTCTGAAGAAGGAAAGAAGTGTGAAAACAAACTATGAAACGCAAACATCGCTCGCTGTGTCGGGACCCTTGTTCGTTTGTGCCCCGGCGCGCACCCCGGGCTCTTTGACCACTTCATTTTTTTTTGTCACAAAAAACACAAACTCAGAGAGCTTTCAAGGATACTCGACGTTGATAGATGACAAGCCGGTCTACTTTCGCATTCTGAGTCGAAACATGACATTACAAGGTTGTGGCACTAATGAGAGGTCGTGTTTCACTTTGTCGCTCAATATCAAAGAACCTGGCTAAGGTAAACAGAGTGGGCACCCGGCGCCAGGGGTACGGGAGCTGTCGGTCTGCAGGGGTACGGGAGCTGTCGGTCTGGCTGCAGGGACACGACGAGACGGGAGAGGCTGCAGCGCACTCACAACAACACACAGCGCACTCAGGGTGGGGGGGGACGTGGTGAGGAGGGGTGTGGCTCTGCAGGGCAGGGTGGGGCGTTGCATGGCAACATCAGACAGATAGGACAGGGGTGGAGGGTGGAGGGTGGGGGACGGAGGGTGGAGGGTGGGGGGTGGGGGACGGAGGGTGAAGGGTGGAGGGTGGGGGGTGGGGGACGGAGGGTGAAGGGTGGAGGGTGGGGACGGAGGGTGAAGGGTGGAGGGTGGGGGACGGAGGGTGAAGGGTGGGGGACGGAGGGTGAAGGGTGGAGGGTGGGGGGTGGAGGGTGGGGGGTGGAGGGTGGGGGACGGGGGGTGGAGGGTGGAGGGTGGGGGACGGAGGGTGAAGGGTGGAGGGTGGGGGACGGAGGGTGAAGGGTGGAGGGTGGGGGACGGAGGGTGAAGGGTGGGGGACGGAGGGTGAAGGGTGGAGGGTGGGGGGTGGAGGGTGGGGACGGGGGGTGGAGGGTGGGGGACGGAGGGTGAAGGGTGAGCCCTTAGTGCCC
The DNA here is from genome assembly GCA_023658055.1 of Thaleichthys pacificus. Classification (NCBI taxonomy): domain Eukaryota; kingdom Metazoa; phylum Chordata; class Actinopteri; order Osmeriformes; family Osmeridae; genus Thaleichthys; species Thaleichthys pacificus. Next base: position 2,909,587 of record CM042862.1, on the reverse strand, counting down.
CCCCCCCCCTCGTCCGAGGATTGAATCCTCCTCACGACCTGTGAAGGCTGAAACGAGTAGAAGCGTCTCCCTGCTCTGTAAATACGCTTGAGCAGCAGTTCAAGTCTCTGACCCACGCCCTCTTTCCCCTCCGCTCATCACTCACGGGCCGACCCACCAGCCTAACGGTGTCACCACCTCCAGCGGTGGGGTAGAAGGAGCAAGAGGCCGGCCCTGGTTTCTGAGCCTGACGGTTTGTGCCCCAGTCAGCACCCCCTGACACACCCTCCTGTCAGCAAGTGGCAGATGGATGTCGCCTGCGGTGATTGGCTGGGGTGTGGAGGCTGCTGTGATTGGCTGGTGTGTGGAGGCTGGGCGTGGGGGGGGTGAGGGACTGGCTTCTGGAAGGTGTTGACAGAAGACTGGTGCACTCGCCATGTGATCCTTCTTCCACACCTGAGTGATTGCATTAAGATAAGCAAAGCTCTGTCCAGAGGCCTCTGTTCTCTCTCATGGCCTGACCGCACTCTGCAGCCGCAGGTCTCACCCTCTCCTCCCTCTCCTCCCTCTCCTCCCTCTCCTCCCTTCTCCGGTCACACCCCTGCGCCTTCTCTGCATGTTTTATGAGCTGGGAGAATGATTCATTAAATCCAACGTCAGAAGCACCTCATGGATAACTGAGACAAAGTGCCACAAACACAAACAACTTCAACTCCCATCAGCCAGCAGGTTATGGACTACTTCCTTTCTGGTATCAGTCAGTCAGCATGCGGTCCTGTTTTAATCAGTGGAGCCACATGGCCGTGTTTACAGCGCTCCAAGCAGAGGGACCAGAGAGACCGAGGCTTCTGCTTCTCCTCAATGTCAGTTTACTACCAAAAGTAAGGACCTGTCATAAACAGAGAGAGAGTGTGTGTGGTGTGTGTGTGTCCCCTAAGAGCACAGTGAAGTGTTTCATATCCTGAGGTTAGGAGATGCAGTAATCCTGCAGTAATCTGAGGTAATCCGTCTGTGTGGGGATCAGGGGGCCATCTCGGTGAGATCTTCACAGGCCAGGACACGGTCAGGATTACTCCCCAAACCAGTTTCATGCCTCACACGGACCGGAATGTGGACCAGACCGCAGCTTCCACTACAAGCTCCAAGACCTGATCCTTCTGTGGGCATGGACTTTAGCACATGTGCACGCGTACAATCACACACACACACACGCGAAATGGTGAAAATCAAACAAAACCCATCACCAGTCGTATGTAAACTGTAACAAACCAGCCCAGACAACTCTAGTCCTATCTGCTGGATCTGTGTCCATCACTGAGCTCAATTAGCTGTGTTTACTTGGACAGAGCTCAGTTCAAGGTCAAAGGTTTTGGTTTGAAATAGACGCACATGGTCAACATTAGCAGAGAGCACAAGAGAGCAGGGGTGCAGATGGAATTTTTTAACTGGGGGGGACCAAGCTGTAAGCAAATGATTCCAACTCAATTAGTTATTTTGTATAATATATGTGTATGTATATATATGCAATGTTTATTGCAGCTTCAGTAAATACGCCAGCTCCAAAAATACTTTAAATAAAGCATAATACACTTTTTTGTTTTGTTTTGTTTTGTAGGCCTAGTACTTTTTTGTGGCCAACGTTACACACGCTAACACACGCTAACAACGCTAACATCGCCTAATCAGCTGTGCAGTTATTAACTGATGCTTGTCGCCTTACGTAGCGAGAGTGGTGGGGACGGATCGGGGTCACTAGGAATCTGGGGGGGACATGTCACTGATGGCATGGGGGACATGTCCAGACTTGTCCCCCCTGTCCCCAGTGCCATCTGCGCGCATGCAAGAGACGGAGAACAGAGAGATGGAGAGAGTGAGAAGGAGATGGAGTTTGTTGTGGAGCTGGATGATGGAGTGAGGCTCTGGTGTTTACCCTGGCTGCCTTCCTCTGGTCCAGAGCCAGGCTCCTGGTTGGTGTGGTGGCTGGTAGGCAGACAGACAGATGAAGGGCCTATCCTCTGCCCTCTAACACAGACGCAGGGGCTCAGAGCACGCTGAGACAAGATCATTCAGAGGAGGATATGATCCAGGGCTCGCAACTAACCTTTTTTTCCCTCACTGTTCCAGTACCGTCCCGAAGTGCAAAATTAACCGTCCCAAACTGAACTTGACCTGTCCCAAAATGTACATTTTTGTGTTTTTGCATTTTGACATTCTGACATGGGTCTAGGTTATTTGCAACACTATTTAAGTAATCCATACATTTGTGGGGCTCAAATCAATGTCTGAATTTCAATGTGAATACATCCACAATAGAATACACAATTGTCTTGCTTGTTTCATGGTGGGGCTTACACAATTCTTGGTGTAGTAAAACATTTTTTTTTAAGTTTCGAACGGTTTTCAAAAAAAGGATTTCGATAAAATCTGTGTTAAACTGTTCCAGACAAATCTAGTCTGTGTTGAAGGACAGTTCAACACAGACTAGATGTCTGGGCCCGACATCTAGTCTGTGTTGAACTGTCCCAGACATCTAGTCTGTGTTGAACTGTTCCAGACATATTTTTCATCGTCCCGGGGACGACAGGACGCCGTCAATTTCGAGCCCTGATCTGATCCATGTACAGGAACGACACTGGAGGAAATCTTCCTTTCAGCCTCTCTGTCTCTCTCTCTCTTTCTCCCAATCCTCATCCCACTCTATTGCTCTGGCGTTCACATCCCCTCTCTCTAAGCTCGCTCTGTTTGGTTGCTGGGCCTCTAGTGTAAGTAAATATACTTCAACACTATCGGTTTTCCGTGCTGCTCTGGCCCCCCAGACGACAGAAACATGTCAAACCGCGCAAATAAATAGCTCCCATGAAACCAAAATGATGTAATTGCTCAAATCCTGCCCGCCCCCCCCCCCCCCCCCGCCTCCCCCCCCCTGCCTCCTCTCTTCCTGAGCTTAAGGAGAGGGTCTGCACCCCAGTGCAGAACGAGGTCAACAAAGCGGGTGCCACTGGAAAGGAGAGCCTGGTTTTAGCACCTCCACGCTCCCCTGTTCCCTCTCCTGTTTCTCAGGCCAGGCAGGGGGTCTGCCTTTCCAAACCCTGCATGGTGTCAGATCCTGGACACATCCCATACCGGCGGTGCAGAGGCATGCTGGGAGCAGAACATGTCGGTGCAGAGGCATGCTGGGAGCGGAGCACAGAGCGGAGAATGAACGATGCATAGCACCTCGTCTGACACTCAACTCACCCCCGACACCCGGGCGTGGATCTCTCACCCTGAAACGTACCTCAGCCAAAATACACACCAGGAAACTGCCTTTGCCTTTGGGTCCCGCATGGATGAACTGAGAGAGATGTTTTGCCGGGAGATATTCAATAATATGGGTCCACAGGAGACTGTGAGGAGGGTCAGTGTCCAGAGAGTTCGTTGGCAGTGAACCCTGTGACCTTTCTCCTGAGCTCCTGAGCTCCTGAGCAAGGAGTCACGTGGCTGAGCGGTTAGGGAATCGGTCTAGTAATCAGAAGGTTGTCGGATCGATTCCTGGCCGATTCCAGGCCGTGCCAAATGATGTTGTGTCCTTGGGCAAGGCACTTCACCCTACTTGCTTCGGGGGGAATGTCCCTGTACTTACTGTAAGTCGCTCTGGATAAGAGCGTCTGCTAAATGCATAAATGTAAATGTAAGCAAGGACACGTCATATTTACCTACAACAGGAAGAGAAGGGTGGGACAGTAAAGTTCACTGGTAATGTGTGTGTGAGTGTAGGTGTGTGGGTTAAGATACAAGCTACCCTTTCAACCTAAGGAAATGAACAGTGTTTTCAACTGTTTTCACAGCCTGATAGAGTTAGCGTCCCGCCAACTAATCACAACGACTGGAGCAAATGTACTTTGACACTCTCATCCTGCTGATGCACACACACACACACACCCCGCCTCAAGATGTACAGAAACACATTTTACCGTTATAGAAACATACAGGTCTCTCGCTTATACAAGGGTTTTCACTCAACTGCTCTTAGCATGTCCACTGTGATAACAAATAACCATGTCGGACATGGACACGAATGGAGATACGAACCCCTGGGATGACCCTAACACAAGATGGCCTCCTCATTCTGCAGGAGGTTAGCCTACCTACAACATGTCAACACAACAGCTCAAGCTTTCCCTGTGGTCCTGATGAATATTTCAGTTCACTACACAAGGCTTGCATGGCATCATCTCCAGGTGGCTCCAATACCTGTTTCCATTCCCTTCAGAGAGTGTTTACAAGAGGCTGCCAGGGAAACAAATGTTTTCTAAACATCTAAACAAGGCGATCTTAAGTGGAGGCCGCAGCTATCAGGGTTTGTTCAACACACAGGTCGTTACAGGGGATAGATATGCTGCACTTCACAGTCCAGAGAGATTCTCCCTCTAGTGGTCAACAGATAGGTGACCACGGCCCTAAAGTAAGATCCTTATAGGCATCAAACAATGATGTACGAGACCACATCCATACAGTAGGCCACATCTGGCAAACTGGTCGAAGCTCTCATCTCTCCCTCCGTGTCCATGAGTCTGGTTTGAATCAGAAATGGTCCTGATCACTTGGCCTCTCCCGCCCCCTTCCACCCCACCCCGGGCCCTCTCCCTGTGCCACACCCTCCTCTAAAAGCTTTTTTAATTATGGCGCCCATTAAAGCTTGGCTAGTGCTCCGCACTGACTATGTTAGTGTCTGCCCATGCTGATCAGCACACACAGACACTTGGACATGTGCACAAAGAGTCAAAGACACACACACACACACACAAAGCAATGCACAGATGCATTGTTAGGCTGTGACCAGATGACTAAACTGTCGACAGTGACACTGACCTTTTCCTGCACTGCACACTTAAGATTGAAAGACCAACATGAGCCCTCATCTTCCAGTCTTACCAGGGGAGTCAGGAAAGGGGAAGGGGTGTGTGTGTGTGTGTGTGTGTGTGTGTAGTAATGGTGGGAGGGGAGTTATAAAACACGGATGTTTCTATGGTCTGGTAGACTGCTCACATAAAGACAGTGTTGACACATGAATGATGAATGCAGGTCTAAACATAGCAGGGGACATGGAGCAGGCAGGATGACTCATCTATAGAAAAGAGATAAGTGGACTATCGATTACTTTTTCATAAAGGTACTGTTATGCTTTTACACGCGAATGACCCTGTCGTAAAATAAAAACTTGAAACAGCCAGCACATATTATATGTACTGCATTAAGCTGCATTAAACGGACGAGAGCAAAGAGAGAGCTGAGTGAGACTACTGTGCATCACTCCCACAACGTCAAGGAGGAGGTGCGTGTGTCAGCGTGTGTGCACGTGTGTGTGTGTGTGTGTGTGTGTGTGGATTTGCACGTGCTCATTGGCTTCCATGGCTGTCTGGTCTACATAAAACCCAAATCTAATAGTCGCTGCTCTGAGAGAAGTGTTCCTAGTCTGACCCAAGAGTTCACGGGGTCACGCTTACTTCCTGTGCCGACCAATCGAACGAGTCTGACGGTGGTTGACAGGCTGCTACACCAGCTCTCTGGTTACCATGGGACTGACAATGATGGCCTGGGAGGGAGGGAGGGGAGGGGAGGGGGGGGGGGAGGGAGGGGAGTGGCGGGGTCCATATGGGGGTGTGTGGAGGAAGACTCAGGTTCTGAAGGGGTGACACACCCGTGAAATCTCCAACCAACACACTTCAAAGAGCCCCAGCCCTCCCCCCCGCAGCCCTCCCCCCCGCAGCCCCCCCCCCCGCAGGCCTCCGCTCCGGGGCGCCTGTCCACCTCACAATGGCAGGTGACACAGGGACGACAGAAGACCTTGAAGTCTGACACCTCCACCGCAGTCCCCAAACCCTGCCCAGTGACCTCCTGTGTCTGCATCCCAGCTGAGCGCGGCTCCTCTCTGATCTGCCTGGACGACTGTAACCCGAAGATGCTCCAGAGGATCACTGTGAGCACTAACCTTAATGGGATAACCATCTGGAGCAGGGAATGACCTTCACCTGACTGGCAGACGGCATGGACCATACGGGGGGCTCCACTTCTGTCTTTATGGATATGAGGCCTGAGATAAAAGCAGACACACACAAAAGGTCAGAACAAGGACTTACCTGTTCGCTTTCCTGATTCTGCATGTGAAGGGGCTCCAGAGAAGGGATGAGGGGATTCAACCCCACAAGGAGATAAGGAATGCTGACAGATTTCCTTTCTTTTCCTGGGGTTTAATCCCATCCCAACCGGGGGTTTTTTTTTTCTTTTTTTTTTTAAGGTAAAAGTTTCTAACCAGTCCAAATGGCCACAGAGCCTGAAACAGAGGGTCACATGACCTTTTAAACAAAGTTCTCCTCTGTGAGCATGTGGAAGGCGGAATCCTTCTTAATTACCTATGAAGTCAATCGGTCATGTTGATTAGTACCACCCTCTTTCAATGGATTTCCTATGAAAAGCCTTGGGGCAAAAGCACTAAAATGGATTAAGGCTGTGCCCCTGAGGGACGCTGCTGTGATGCATGGTTTAGGTAACCAGGCAGGAAACGTTTGCGAGAGAAGTAACTCCCATGTTTAAGGTCAGAGGTCATGAAAAAGCCAGATCGGTTTAAGCCGTGTCAGTCAATAGACACATGAAGAGAGTGTGTATGGGACCCCGTGAGGACCCTGTGGGAGATCCGTGGCTGGTTCTCTGGGTTCCTCGGGGTGTTTGTTTGGGGGATTAGAGGAAGGTCGACTGGGTTAGACTAAGCAGGGGTGTAAGAGGCCTAACATGGAGGTGTTGGTACTGAGACCCTTTTGCTCGTAGAATGTCAAACCCAAACAAACAGCAGTGTGGGGCAGAGCCCCTGCTGGGAGGACAGAGATGGAGGGACAGGAAGGGGCTGGTCTGGGCCTGGTCTGGTCTGGTATGAGCCTGGTCTGGGCCTGGGCCGGGCCTGGGCCTGGGCCTGGGTCTAGTCTGGTATGAGCCTGGTCTGGGCCTGGGCCTGGGCCTGGTCTGGGCCTGGGCCTGGGTCTAGTCTGGTATGAGCCTGGTCTGGGCCTGGTCTGAGCTGATCACGGCAGCATGATCACAAGCACATGGCCTCCTCTTCCTCTTCCTCCATCTCCATCCTCATTGATCATTCCTCAAATTAAGTGGTAAAAGTCATAAAGATCTGCTCACTGTCCCTTTCGGAGACATCTGCTTGAACTCTTCTCTTTTCTATTAATGAGACTGGTCATTTATTGACCAGCTCCACCGGAAGATAATAAACTTCCAGATATTGTTCGACCGAGAGAACAAGGAGGAGAAACAGAAACGGACGTAACATTTCCAGAAGAAAAAAAATCAAAAGTAATAATAAAAAAAGGACATGAAGAAAAACAGTGAGAATCAACAGATTTTAACAGTGACCTCCGAGACTCTCTCAGTGTCTGGAAGTAATCCACTCCACACGCAAAGAAAAAAAGGAGAAAAAAAGACTGACAAGACCCGGAGTCTCCTCCCCTCCCCACTGTGACTCAATTAGACCACTGAGGTCCACTTACCCCAACATTAACTTTCTATTACAACTACAGGCAAAGACAGGGGCTGGAGAATGGGGGTTTAAACATTGGACTGCTCCTGAATAATATACCTCAGGGAAGACAAAGAAAATATACCAAGGCTACACACACACACACACACATCCACAAACCACACAGCAACGATTAACCGAACAGATAAGGGTTGTTGGAGAGGCAAGGCAGGGGCCGGTGGTTCTGGGAAAGTACGAAACGAAAGAGAAACGTTCTCCCAGAGGAAGGGCGGAAATGAAACACAAAGAAAAGAAGGCTGTATCGGGGATTAATGGGCCCTGAGTCTGTAGACCTTCCCTAAGCTCTAGACCTCCTTCATCCGTCTATCCACATTCAGCCTTCTTTCATGCCTCGATCCTCATTTAGACCACCCTTATCCCTCCATCCGGTTCCTCCAACACCAGTTTCAGCCCTCCCCTGTCCTCTCTCCTCTCTCCCCTGTCCTCTCTCCTCTCTCCTCTCTCCTCCACCTTCCACCCTGTCCTTTTATCCTGTCCTCGCCTCTTAAATCTGACACGGGCATCGATCATCACAGGGCAAGATGAACAGGGGAACTCACAGGGACTTGGCAAGTCACTGATGTACTTAGAATGGCTCATATATTTTGCAGTGCGAATCCCTCCAGATACCAGATCAGGACGAGAGGGGTGTGAGAATGAGTTACAGGGAAGGAGAGGAAGGGGATACGGGGGAAAATGGATATTGTTATGAGAGAGAGAGAGAGAGAGAGAGAGAGAGAGAGAGAGAGAGAGAGAGAGGGACAAAAGAAAGAAAATAACAAGGTAGTAACAGAGAGAGAGGCTCACTATATACAGTGCACACAAGTACTGATCTGCTGCTATTATTAATGACAGTCTGGACCACCTCCATCCTGCTACACCAGACTACAATCAGACCTACACTCTGTTTCATCTCAAGCTTCTACTCTCGCAAATGTACATGTCTGATCAAGGTGGACGGGTGAAACTGGATAGTTGGAGACTCGCTGGTGAGGAAGCACTTAGCTAGCACCATTTGGCAGAGAAAGCTCCTGAAGTTTGATACTTGACATCCCAAACATCAGCCCTCCAGTGATACCCCCCCCGCCCAAACTTTCAGCTTCTCACAACAGCATGTGCTATCACTGTCAGCACGACTGCATTGCTCATGTCAAACTCATGCACCAAGTTTCATCGAATGTAATCGAAAGCATTGCCCACAAAATGTTATCAATGTTTTGCATGAAACATTTCTCAGCGGTTTAGATTTACAAAAGGCAATAGCTCCCTCAAGTGTCGTTTTAGATGTACCTCACGTTGATGCTCCTGCATTGACATGTTGTTCAAAGTTTATATGAAGTGTAGCATTCGCCGTAGATACATCCATACAACTGTTCCATAACATAGTATCATCAACAATGCATAGGAACATTTCGCTGTTTGTACTACACATATGTTATGCGATTTTGACCTTTGTGGCGCTGTCAACAGGATGTGCGACCAAAACCAGGCACTAGAGAGAGCTCTATCCACATTAGTTGTAGCAGTGGTAGTCATCCTGTCTAATATCACAAGGCCATGCAAGTCGCCAGCAGTTTCTCATTCAGACACAATGACACAGTGAAATAGGATTACAAGCCAAACTGCCAAATCACGCCCTGACAGCACAATGGTTGACTTGTAAACTCTTTGTATTTGTTATGCTGAGGCAACTCCGTAAAACATAATTATTCCAACACCCAGTCCTTGGTGCGACTTGATAAATTGTCTTTGCATTCACTCTGTTTTGCTGAAGTAAAAAGATAAATAATTGTCTGATGTCTCGGTACTCCCTTGATAGAATAAGCCGGTGAGTTATGGGCCTGTTATCATGCGTAGGGACTGAAAGCGTGTGTATGAATGAACGCCGCCCGTCTTAAAGGGGGTTTATGAAGGTTGGTCTTTCTACTAGATTGCAGATGTGGGAGCTCATCTCCCTTTATAGTCTGCTGTTTCTCCCCCCATGAACTCCTCTGGCGTCCTGGGTGCCTGCGCAGGCAGAATACCATTAGAAATGAGCAGGTTTATTGAGTCTAAAATAATCTAGCAGATTCTGAGAACTCCCTCGAGCACAGGACCTCATTCCCCACCTTCATCAGGGTTCAGGAGGCCATAATGAAAACAGAAAGGGGATCTTTAGAGACACACACGCTCATGCAGATACACACACACACACTCATGCAGATACACACACCATTTCTCTCCATCTCTCACACACACACACACACACACACACTGAGGTGAAATGTGTGATACATCACAATCTCCCTAGGAGTTGGGAGAAGAGCATATTTCGGAGAGACCTCATTCTTCTTGATGTCTAAGTTATGATTTATTGACACATTTATCCAGAGAGGCCTTGGCCTCCAATGACCTCTGACCTCTGACTGTTTGCCTCCTAAGCATCTCACATGGACCTCCAACAAATCTCTGAGCTGGTATCAACTGACCCCTTCACTCGCCTTACCAGAACGCACGTTATTAGCAGAAACACTAACCCCTCTGGGGTTATCTAGATCAGATGGACAGAGCACACAGAGGTAGTGGAAAACAGACCATCTCAGATGAAAGACAGATAGACAGACAGACAGAGACAGAGACAGACAGAGACAGACAGAGACAGAGACAGACAGAGACAGACAGATAGACAGAGACAGAGACAGACAGAGACAGAGACAGACAGAGACAGAGACAGACAGAGACAGACAGATAGACAGAGACAGACAGATAGACAGAGACAGAGACAGACAGAGACAGACAGAGACAGACAGAGACAGACAGAGACAGACAGACAGAGACAGACAGAGACAGACAGAGACAGAGACAGACAGAGACAGAGACAGACAGAGACAGATAGACAGAGACAGAGACAGACAGAGACAGACAGAGACAGAGACAGACAGAGACAGACAGATAGACAGAGACAGAGACAGACAGAGACAGAGACAGACAGAGACAGACAGATAGACAGAGACAGACAGACAGGTACCAGAGAATTATCAGGTGCGTGAGAACCAGCATTTCAGCCCATTAACCTGTTACTAATGGGCTGTGTTACAAGAAATGTTTATATTAATCACACTTTGCTGGGGATGCTCAAAGGGCTAACCGCAAATGTCAATAATGTTCAACAGTACAGGGCTTTAAATCGACCAGAGGCTCTGCAGGGTGAAACAGAAAAACAGAAAAAAACCAGAGAGCATGGAAACACGACCATCGAAGATAAGTTATCAAAACAGCACGCCCGTCCGGAAAAACACGCTCAGACGACGACAAAAATAAATGTTTAATTTGATCAGCCCTGAAGCCCAGAGATGTCTGTGTCACACCTGTCACCAAATAGCCTAATACGTTATGTCTGTTAACAGCTCTGATGATGCTGTGGAGCTATTATCATGTGTGTTCAGTTATATGCTTTATAAATGTGGTGAGACAGGCAATTATGTGAAGGGTTGTCCATAAATACTGGGTGGATTTTATTTAAACATTGGTGAGAAAAAGTGGGTTTGAGATGGTGGAAGACAAAGGAAGAAGTGAGTGAGGGGAGAGAGAGAGAGAGAGAGAGAGAGAGAGAGAGAGAGAGAGAGAGAGAGAGAGAGAGAGAGAGAGACAGAGAGAGAGAGAGAGAGAGAGAGAGAGAGAGAGAGAAGAAACTGTTTAAACGTCAATGCAAGTGCCTTGCCACTCTACACGCGCTGATGATGAGCTATGTAGGACCTCACACTTTCACCAGACTTGCATCCCGAGGAGCTAAAAAGACAACGTTGACTAGATATGATGTGCCACAATCTTAGTCACACTGCTGCGGAGTGAACAGGAATTTGAAACTGTTTCGTGTGGATGGTAACACTACGGCACGTTGTCATTTACCCATCTATGGATTTTCCATGTTCCACTGATTTGACTCAAACCCAGGAGAGGTAAAAGAAGGCAGATCTCGACGGTTTGCAGGTGTAGCAGTTGAGCCTGCCGTGGACATGGGACCGTATGTTCGCTTCGAGGGATATTGCGCCGGAGGAATAGAGTCTTCCTGAAGGAAAGCTGTGTTCGGAACTAAGGGGAGAGAGCTGCAGGGTCTGCGAGCCACAATGATGCGTTCCAACCATGGTTTTATCCTGCTTCTCTTGAACGGAACAGCGTGCTTGGTAAGCAAGCTACAGATGATATGATACTCAGACTGATATAATTAAAAAAAAAGTTAGTCATTAGAGTATCAATCTCCATTAGGTTAATTTGCCAATGGCGAGTGGGATCAATCAAACGCATTTGCTACCGACAGGTGAATTGTCTACTCGCGAAGTGAGTAAGAGTAATATCGAGCGGTTTCTCCGTGGGTAATGCGCTAGTAGTGGATGCAGGTCCCGTGCGTCAAGTGCGCTTCAATATCCATAACCCCAGTGCATGATACCACAAATCACATTTAGTACCTTTGTTATTGGTTCGTTGTGACATAGGCTATACTGTTAAAAGAATACGATGCGTAATAACATAAATATAACTTTAGGCCTACTACTCATCAAAACAATAAATACAAGGAAAGTATAATACACCGTTAAATATGCAGGATAATCTATGCACGGTGTAGCGCATAGATAAGCCATATTAAATAATGTTTTTCTGTTTGTGATATTACGTGATATATCCCTCGTGAAGAAGATAAAATAATAGGTATTGATAAAAGCTATTTAGGTTGCCCTGTTCAGTATCCTGCAGTATAACAGCAATATCCTACATTGTATGTAGAGTCGGTTTTTTCTTCCAGTAGCCTACCTGTTTTTGAGGACAGAGATTTTAAAATACTCAAACACATGATCCAGGACCCAATTAAAGCCAATTACAGGATTAGCTGATTAGTAAATTCAGTTTCCTATTTGGATACAATATGCGATGGCAACAACAGTTGATGATGATGAACAAATGATGGTTAAATTGTTAAATTATAACAAAAGCAGGTTCCAACGGTCAACTTCCAACGGTTGCCAAAACAAGAAACGTGGATGAAGTGGAGAATAGAAGATGCTATAGTGACGCAGGCTATACGTTGAAATGTTCTTACTCTACTACCTTTTGGCTGCGCGAGGTTGTCAAATGTTCACGTTTGACCTTGTGGCTTACAAAGTCAATTTAAACTCCGTGTGTTGTGTGTCTACGGGGATCCTCAAGAGGAAACGAGGATAGCGTCATACATATGCTAAAACCTTAAAATAACTATTCCTTTAAGCAATTAACTATTTTTAGATTTGCTGAACGAGTAGTAAAGTTTACAACCAAATAGAGACACCCGAAGGAGCCTAATACACAGGCCTAAGTCTAAAAGCATATCTGAAAAGTAAAATAACATGTTTAAACTGACGTAAAAAAATATGAGTACATTTTAATTGTCAACGTTTGTATTAGGCTATATATAATAATTTTAATGATGTGCCGTCTCTGTTTTGGACATCATTTTAAGATGGGAGAATTATGCATTCTGGTTGCAGTTAATTGTGCATTGTGCAAATTATTATATAGTTAATGAGTGTACAATGACAATCACTATCTCACATCGAAAGTGTTAAATGCACGTCACGTCTCTCAGCATGGAATCTTGGGTAATTCGTTAGCTTGATGACATTGATAAATTATACAGCAGTGAGCAAGTCATCAAACTTTTCATTATGCAATAGAGAAGTAAATAATCTTAAACCATGTGTTGATCTTGAGATTTAGGTCGTTTCCGTTGTCAATGCTATACAGTTGAAGTCTTCAGCTGTCTCCTTGGATGGTTAATAGTCCAGTATTAACAGAGGAGTGAATATGATAATGGAGATCAGGATTTAAATATTAATTACGATGTCCTCCAAATTGATAAAAGGTTATGAATAATATAAACTATCACGACTGAGTGCTTTATAATTGATTGCTGTATGTGGAAATTATGTTTATTTTTCAATAGGGTTACAGTCATTTTTCATCTGCTTCTATACAGTTTTAATTTGTTTTTAATAGACTCAATGCAATGTATTTAATCTAACTCAGGCAATTAACTTGCTAAACGTTTTCAATTTGGATATTTACTACACTAGATTTTACACTGGCAATCAAAATCAAAAATACATATGCATTGGATCAGTGGAGAGATGTGACAAACATTACATAGACCGGTGTGTGCGTGCACACACACACATATGTGCGTGCACACACACACATATGTGCTTGTTTGCTATGGAGTGCTAGTCCTGCGTTTGCATTGTAACCTTCAAACAGCAGGGACCCAGGGCCTCATTTTACATTACATTTTAGTCATTTAGCAGACGCTCTTATCCAGAGCAACTTACAGTAAGTACTGGAACATTCCCCCGAGGCAAGTAGGGTGAAGTGCCTTTCCCAAGGCCACAACATCATTTGTCACGGCCAGGAATCGAACCGGCAACCTTCTGATTACTAGCCCGATTCCCTAACCGCTCAGCCACCTGACTCCCTCGCCTCATTGTCTCATACTAAAACCTAGATCCACCCAAAGGAGAGTCAGGATGTTAAGAGGATGGCATCAAACAGGATCTCTTCAGGCTTCAGATGTCCAGTCATCTGGGAGAGAGACTGAGTTTTATGACGGGCGGTCTTTAAAATCTCACAGCTATGGAAACTAGTACCAACCCGTGGAGTGAAGTTAGCCAAGCTTTTATTCAAAACACTTGATATTTCTCTTTTTTTTTTCCATTGAATGTCTCTCATTAGAGGTTGAAGCATTTTTCTGGTCAAGAGATGTAATGCAAAGTAAAGTCAGAGATGCTCCCAGGTTTATTTGAACCGCATAGGGCTATTTTACCCAGTTCTGCCTTGTCAGATAGTCTTTGACTCCTTTTTCTTAGATACTCAGTTCTCTTTTCACGGCCCGTGGCTGTGTGTCCACCCAAATGAATCCCTGGCGAGGCAGGAACACCACCCTGGAACGGCTAAAACATTCCCAGGTGAATGTCGGATATATACAGAATTCAATCACATTATTATACTGTATGTGTTCCATTGCTAGCTCTAGCTCCCCTTACTAAACACACATACACACATACACATGACACACGTACACACGTACACATGACACACATACACACGTACACATGACACACGTACACACGTACACATGACACACGTACACACGTACACACGTACACACGTACACATGACACACATACACACGTACACACATACACACATGACACACATGACACACATACACATGACACACGTACACACGTACACACGTACACACGTACACACATGCAGATGCCCAGCTCCCTTCGTGAACATCAAATCAACAGCATTTTCTAATAGCTATAACTGTTGTATTGTTTCGTAAACAGCTATAATACCATCTATACATAAGTAATACATTATGTACACCCACAACACAAGTTGAGGCTGACAGCTAAGCCTTAATAATTAGAGAGCACATTCACAGCAGTTCACTGTATGTGTAAGTGGATCATTACAGGGTGTTCTGGGTATAAAAAACATGTTCATCCTCATATCGTGGTTCTCTGTATATATATTCACCATAATTTTCTCATCGCTTACCAACCCTACAAATGCTTCAAGTATCGATTGAAAGGACAGTTATAGTATTTTTAGTTTTGTCGTCATATCACAATGGTATAACACACCAACCTCATTTTCTCCTAATGACTTGCGTGGATGCATACAGATACGTGATCATGAGTTGATCTTGAGCTTGGTGAGCTCTGTGGGCAGTTGGTGACTGAGGCCCACGCTGGGGGGTGCATACATGCAGCCTCAGTGGCAGAGAAGAGGCTGCTGGTGGTATTAATGGACAGGCTCCATGGCTTTCCTGCCTGCCTGGGGTGTAAAACAGCTTGAGATATGCACAGGCACGGCACGAATGACCCCAAAGGTGCGTCTTTCCCCTGGCCACCCACAGAGGCCGCCAGCCGAGGTGAGGCCCGGCCCCCAGGCTCCCTCCGGCCTGCCTGCCTGCCTGCCTGCCTGGATGCCTGCCGGCCTGCGTGTCTGCCTGCCTGCCTGCTTGACACACGGTAGCACAGAGAGATGATGAGAGGAAGGGAGAGAGATAGAGCAGCACCATGCTGAGACATCCTTAGCCTTTCATTCTCAAGCAGAGCACCGCTCTGAGTCAGAATTCAGTGTTCTAACCCGTGCAATTTGCTGACACCGAAACACTGGGAGAGACAGATAAGAGTTGGACCTGGGTGGAGGTGTGGAGGTTTGTCTGCTTGTGTGGACAGTGGAGTACGGCTTTCAGCCAGGGGTGAACACCATGAAGGCCGGACGTTTCCGCCGGCGTGACAACGTCGAACAACTCCAAAAGATAGCATTTGACGTCACACATGCTTGGAAGTTCTTGGGATTCATTGCATAGAGCCTATCATGCATGTTCTAGGTGGGTTCTGAACATCCTACATGTCTGAGGGTTCTACAACAGGGTTTGACTGGAGTGAGAGAAGTCAATATTAATATTCAGCTCAGGACCTACTGGAGCAGGATTATGTTTGTAAATAACACAAGACATCTATTTGGTCATGCTTAGAGTGATGCAGCTTGAGAGCTTGTTATGTTTAATATGCTCTAATAAGAGTGAATGAACAGAAGTGAATAAGTACAAATCGCGTTTGAGAGTGACACAGGATCACACAGTGGGCAAGAGAAGCAGGTTTATTGTAAGAAAGGGCATCTGTCACCATCTGTCACCAGGGAGACACTGTTGTTGTGACGAGGGCTAATAGGGACCTCATTAGGGTCTGAAAAGGGTGGCCACAGTAACCTCATCAAGGCATGGCCGAAGACCGTGTTGACCTCATCATTGTGTGATAAGCGTCCATGGAAGCGATCGTATGGGGGTGACCAGGGGGTTCCTGCAGAACTCACTCAATGTTCTGGAGTTAAAGATCACTCGAGTGACTTTCATTTAACATTACTTTCTGCTCTGCTTATCACCAGTGTGTGGCCTGGGGGATCTTTAAGGTCAGTTGTCCAACACAATCTCACAGTTTATTAACGCTGTGTGATGTTTGTGTTGACATTGGAATACAATCTAAAAGCATGAAATCAACACCTCGCTAGTTGTGTCTTTCCAGGGAGCGCTCAGTTGAAGGTTTCCCCACTCCTCCAGAGTATCTATCAATCTTCCTCCATGGCTTTTCAGACAGGTGTGAACGCCAGCTTCTCCCAGCTCTGCCCCGTCACCCTCTGCTCTCTGGTCCCCAGAGGAACCTTCCCACAGTGGCCCTGGCCGCCCTGCCCTGCATCACAGCCAACACCTTGTCGATATTTTATAATGTAAAAATTTGATAGCCAATTCAGAGGCTGGCTTCTCCCTCCGCATGAACAATGAACCCAGGCCCGCTGGGACCGCAGGACTAACGCCGTCCAAAATGAGTTTGAAAAAAAAAATATCTAAAAAGAAGAAGAAGAAAAAAAAAAAAAAGTGCTTGTAGCTGGTTGGTCCACCCAACACCGAGCTAAGCTCTGGTGACCCCCTTGAAGTCGGCGTAAATTATTCATTAAGAGTCAAACGGCTTGTTTCTTGTGAAATTACCTTTTCTCTCTCCCTCTCCCCCACCCCTTTGCACTAGCCATTGGAATAATTAGTTATAAGGGCACAGCTGCTCTAAGATTTTAATCATGTAACAGAAGGAGAAGACTCCCGGTGTGAACGTATTAGGTCTGGAGCTGGAGAGAACGAAAAAAAACACAAAGCAACGGTGAAATGCGGGCAGCGCCTTGGTCCCTTAATTAAAAATGTATGTCATATTAGAGATGAAGATTTCAACTCAACAGCCAGAGGAAAGCGGAGTGCTTATTGAACTTGTCAGCTCCCCAGGATAAGCACATGCTTCCAGCGTGCCGCTCACGCTGTGTGTCTGTCTCTAAACAGGCTCCACAGACTCCCGCCATACTGTACCACACCCGCGGTGTCGCTGGGAAGCCGGGAAGCAAACACTTTAATATTTAAAGTATTGCTAAGGGTCTATATTTGGAACAATAGTTCCGTGGTTGACACAGTTGTCTCACAACACCACCTCGGCTTTGTGACAGAGCCGTTATTGCACAGATTTGAGCTAAGTTGCTCCCTGATCTCTGTGCTTTGTTAAAGCAGTTCTGTGCCACAGGCACCAGGGGAGGGGAGCGGGGGTAAAATGGTGTACCTGTCACTTTAACCGGCTGATTATTGCCTGTGGAGCTGGCGGGCCTGGGTGGATCATTTCCTCTCTCTCATCCTCTCTCCCCCCCCTCCCCCCCCCCCGCCCCCCCCGCCGGTAGAGAGGCCTAGGGCCTGTTCTCACTAACGCTCAATGAGTCACAATTACCGTGGCGACGAAGCCTGTATCCCCCTCCAATCCATGCGTGGCACTGAGTCACACAGCATACACAACAGATGACAAAACCCCCCCCCCAAGCCACCCCAGACCCTGACCTGCCCACCCATCGCCCACTCTGTGACCCCGACATCGTGCAGGAAAGTTGCGTTAAGCGTCCTTGAAGAGACAATCTACCACAGACCATGAAATGCCTTTTTCAATCTGTTCGATTATAACCGTCTTAAGCTTGGCTCTGCATAAAAAATTACAAAATGTCAAACATCTGACACTATTATAGTGTTTTACCTTGTAGGATATTACTCTAAGCTAATAGCCTTACCCGTCTAAATGAATGTGCTTCAGCCCATTTTTAACCTTCAGCACGGTGACTCAACATGGTTACAGACTGCTTTCTCAGAGCTGTTAGCCATCTGCTCCATAGAGAGAGCCTCGCTCTCCTTTGTTTTATATCCCCAGTAATCATCCATTAAAGCCCGTTCCAACATGTGTCTGAGGCTCTTGAGCAGTGCACTCCAAGAGACCCCCAGCAGTTCCAGAGCAGGTCAACCCCTCTGTTCAACAGCAGCAGAGTTCTCTGCTAATCTCTGCACAGCCTCTTAGCTCTGCCCACCCCGGGTCGCCTCCTCAACCTATTCACATCCTCGAATCAACTCCGTTTCTGCCATTTATGCTGACTCTTCCTCTCTGTTAGTAGTGACATGAAGGGCATGAAGAATCGGTGGGATGCAAACATGCTAAATTTAAATGTAGTCATTTAGCAGACGCTCTTATCCAGAGCGACTTACAGTAAGTACAGGGACATTCCCCCCGAAGCAAGTAGGGTGAAGTGCCTTGCCCAAGGACACAACGCAATTGTGCACGGCTGGGAATCGAACTGGCAACCTTCAGATTACTAGCCCGACTCCCTCACCGCTCAGCCAGCTGACTAGACAGTTGTGTCGTGACTTATCATGTTATATCAATACAGCTCCGGAGGGGCACTTTGAAGGATACCACAGGGGCTCCCCTGCTCCACCTACAGGGATCTAGGCAGCATGCTACCCCCTGCCCAGCAGATGTGGGGCAACATAGCGAGACGAATCAAACACACCCTGTCACTTCACTGGCAGACCAGCGGGGGGAAAACAGAATTCGTAATTGCAATCATTCTGCCACAAATTCCTCCAGCACCCCAAAACAGAGAAGAAGACTCAGAAAAGATTTAAATCAATATGCCTACGGCTCCCAAAGTTTGATTCAGTATTAATGAGCGGGGTGCTTTTCAGGGACGATATCAAAACTTTCCGATTCAAGTGGCAGGAGCTCTTGTCAGGCCTGCCCTTGCGTTTCTGTCTGTGTGAGGACACCCTCGTCTCTCTGCGGAGAGAAGGGCGGTATCTAAGGTAACCATAGTGGGGGAGGGGTGGGAGGGGTCCGGACCTGACACCGTGAGGTCAGCTGACGACCAGGGAGACCCCTTCTGTCAGGAGTCAATACCACACCATTTCCAAAGCAGCGAGAGCTCTCGGAAGATGTGTTGAAATGGCATCCACGTTGTTATGGAAGGAAACGCATGTTTTAGAGAGACAGATAATCAATATGACAGACTGTCTGAAATGCAAGTGAACAAATCTGAGGCTGAAAAACCTGCATAAAATGGAATAAGAATGAGTAAGACTTAATAATCCGGACTAAGCCCGTATAAGGAAGCCCTGGCAGTCAGGACAGTAGATGGATCAGAGCACAGACAGAACAACATGCATTATGTATCACTGTAAAACCTCAAGGCTGACTGGGAATAACCCTGCCCTCGCAGACAGTGCCCACACACACACACTCACACACACACCCACACACACACGTGCACGCGTACGAGCATGCACACACACACACACACACATACTCACGTGCACGCGTACGAGCATGCACACACACACACACGTGCACGCGTACGAGCATGCACACACACACACACACGTGCACGCACACACTAACAGGCTACCGTTCTCACAATTAATGGGCACGAGCACAAACAGTGAACTGACACACACATGCGGACAAACACACAGAAACACAAACACACACACACATCCTCTCCACGGTGAGATCAAAAGGACAGAGCAGCACTCCAGGCTTCCACAGCAGAGAGAGTCTACCTGTTAATAGATCATTACCATCAAATAATGACCTATTACTCTGGCTCTCACGTCCACACACACTGAGCAGAGCACGGCCATCTCGTGTTCACCTCCCTCTTCCTCTCCCCTCCCTGTCCTCCCCTCATTCATGGTTAACATCTGACAGCTTTGTGCATCCGCCGATGCAGATTTTTAAATTAAACCAGTAGGTCTTAATTGCACGCCGAGGTGGTCTCCTCTGCCGTCCACCACCACAGAACGAGCCAAAGCAATAATTGTTTCACCACTCCGATTCGCACACTGTGGCGCTTAAATCTTCCTTCGATCCCCCAGGCCTCTCAAGGAGCTGGTGGTACAGGAGTTCTATTTCTTCCTGCGGCTTTATCAGCCGGGGGAGTTATATTTATACGGTGGAGGACTGGAAATAAGACACAAAGGAAAACTCGCTTTCAGGCTTAATAAACAAGAGAATATAACAACAATGTACATACTGTACCTCCCAAATTCAAACGCTTGTTTATATGATAGAACATTGACAGAATGTCACTAGAACTTCTACGACAGGTAGGAGTTCTAAATTAAGTATCGACTAAACCTTTAATTAGTTTTCTGTCCTTTTTTCCCCCTTGCTAATACCTTATTTTTCTTTCTTTTTCATCTCCATATGCTCTCTTTCTCTCTCTCTCTCTCTCTCTCCATCTGTCAATCTCAACCCCGACAACCACTCTCTTCTCCTCTCCTCCTCTCGCGTCTTTCTCTCTCTCTCTTCAGCTGGCCCTGGGTCAAGAAGAAGACTTGTCAAGCCCTAAAGGCCCGTCAGACGAGTCGACCAAGACGGTGGGCGTGCTGACCGGTCAGACGCCTCCGTCCCCTCTGAGTCGCTGGATGCTCCACAGCAAGAGCCGTGCGGCCAACGCCACGTCCCTGGAGCTCCCCTACCGCTCCCCGGTGCCCTTCTCCAAGCAGGAGTTCTGGGAGATGCTGGGCAGCGACCTGATGAAGCCCGACACGTCCTCCAGCTCCAGGGTGAAGCGCAGGCCCATCGTCAAGACGGGCAAGTTCAAGAAGATGTTCGGCTGGGGAGACTTCTACTCCAACATCAAGACGGTACGCCTCAACCTGCTCATCACCGGCAAGATCGTGGACCACGGCAACGGGACGTTCAGCGTCTACTTCCGGCACAACTCCACGGGCCAGGGCAACATCTCTGTCAGCCTGGTGCCTCCGGTCAAGGCGGTGGAGTTTGACCTGGAGCGCCAGAGCGTGGTCTACCCCAAGGACTCCAAGATCTTCAACTGCCGCGTGGACTATGAGAAGGTGGACCGCAGCAAGCGCACCTCGCTGTGCAACTACGACCCGTCCAAGACCTGCTTCCAGGAGCAGACCCAGAGCCACGTGTCCTGGATCTGCTCCAAGCCCTTCAAGGTCATCTGCATCTACATCTCCTTCTACAGCACGGACTACCGCCTGGTCCAGAAGGTCTGCCCGGACTACAACTACCACAACGAGATGCCCTACCTGCCTTCGGGGTAGAGGGGGCCGGGGGAGGCCGGGGGGGAGAAGCAGCACAGGAGAGAGGGGAGGGGATTTGGCAGCTGAGGCGGACATGATGACTTGTGAACGAGTGAAAGGGGCACACCAGAGCTTGAAACGCCCCTCCGACTGTTTTTCGCGGCAACATTACCTTTGTGGCATACAGTACCTTTTCTGTGGACTGATAACCTGTATTTGTAAATCTTATATATGCAAAACATACAGTATGCACACAATGATCCTTGTGAGGTGCTCACCTTCAGCAGTCGTCAATGGAAATGAACAGACCACCTTCGTGCGCACAGTTAACACCACCAACAGCAGTCAGAATAGTGTAAACCACCCACATGGCATGTTGTGAGATATTACACTCTCACATTCAGGTGATAAAGAGGGTGCAATGCAGGGGTTTTATTTACAGTAAAGGGTCTCACTCCTCGACTCATCACCACCGCTAGTCGCTACCTCGCACCCCCTTCCTCCCTCCTCGAGAGAGAGAGAGAGAGAGAGAGAGAGAGAGAGAGAGAGAGAGAGAGAGAGAGAGAGAGAGAGGAGGAGTGTGTGAAAGAGAGAGAGAGAAGAAAGCAATTGAAGATTTGGGGCGAGGCTTGAGGCGAGTTCAACATGGGAGAAAATAACTCGATTCTGGATAGAGATTGGCACCCATGCCCCCATAAGAGAGAGACTGGGGGAGCCGGGGAGATGGGTGGGTGGGGGCCGAGTAGAAAGGGTGGGGGGCTTTCAGAGACTTCCTGTAATTAAAGCGGAGGAGACTGAAGGAGATGGAGAGTATGCCCTGCTCCTTCTATTGTCCCCTCTGTATGAAAAAGATTACATTTAGTTGCCGTCAGGATTCCTGATTTCACGCCTTGATAACTTTGACTGTGGGAGGATGATTACTCTCTCCTGACAAACGCTGCATGTCTCTAAATTCTTCCCGTTATCGCGAATAAATGAAAATATTATCATAATAATTACGCTTAATTTAAACAATTTAAGAACTAATTACGGTTTCAACGAAAGGAGCGAGATGTATTGGTGGAGCTGAAGTTCCCGGGGCGCGGGGGGGGGAGCGTGAGGGCAGTGAGCAGCCTAGCAGCCTGGAGAGAAAAGCTCACCCTTGAGTTAACCACTCTCATCAAGATAAATGGCGAGAGGCTGGCTGATCCACTGTTCCTCTCCCAAACAATAACCCTGGAGAGGAGGACAACATGCATCTTTATTTAAGAAGCCCTGACAGTTCCCTTACGGCAGACAGCATGTGATCACTTAGAGCTAAATGACAACGACTATCCTGCTAGAAAAGTGGACTTGGCTATAGTGAAGTGCTGTTTACGGTCATGCCGAACAGTATATTGAGGGTATCATTCTGAATAGCATCAGATTGGTAGCGCTGTCTGGGGGTGTGAAGAGAGAGAGAGAGAGACAGAGAGAGAGAGAAGAGAGAGGGAGAGAGACACAGAGAGAGAGGGAGAGAGAGAGAGAGAGAGAGAGAGAGAGAGAGAGAGAGAGAGAGAGAGAGAGAGAGAGAGAGGTGATAACGTGAGGGAAGAGACTCATAAGGCTAAATATAGAAACAGGGACCCATAGATCTGCACATCAAAGCATCTCTGTTTTTAATTTTCTCTTAAAGACGGGGACGGGGGGGGGGGGGGGGACGGGGGGGTAGCTCCACTCGTGATGAGGCCCGAGCAACAGCAGCTCGGAGCCTGCCGCCCTAGCACGGGATGCAGACGTCAGCCACTGGAATCATCCCAACCCCACGTCGCCCTTTGAGACAGCACTGTGTATGCAGTCGTTCTGTATAATGTCACATTCGACACCTCTGACAATGGTGAGAATGTCCGTTTTTTTCCCCTTGTCTAATTCCGTGATGTCATGACTTGGCTGTGGTCTTCACCTCCCTTGTAGCCAGCAGTCTGTTGGTAAAACAAATCAGTCTGGCTCCTCTGACTGTCTCACAGTCAGACCTCACCCAGTCACCCTGGCTGAATCTTCTGGCCCCCGTGATCCAGGCTTAACTAGTCACTCATTAATAGAAATAGGGAGTAAACAAACCATTGGGATTTGACCGTACCCATGTAAGCAACAGACCTGAGTAACGTTATAGACACAGCAGGTCGATTGTGGTATTTGCTGTAAATTGTGTAGAACTTTACCAATCGACTTGAACAAATCTTTCACCCAATCCCAACCCCATTCACCTCTCTCAAACCCCTCCCGTGGCGCTTCTGTGGCCTGATTGGCTAGCTGGTCCCTCCTGGCCACCTCCCCTCCCCTGGACAGACCCTCATCCCTCCCTGCACCCCTGAGCCCACAGATGCCCAGAGTCGGTTCATCTCTGTCGGCTTAACAGCCAGCTGAGCACAGTGAGAAGATCTCTATTCCTCGTGCACACACACACACACACACACAGACACCACACAGACACACACATTGGTGGTCGGCGAGGCCAGTGATTCAGAAGACTGAGCTGGAGAGATCAAGCAGGTACGGGCCGGCCTCCTCCCCTACTCTCCACCCCCCCCCCCCCTCGCAGCAGCCGTCTGCCCGTCAGCTCAAACACACATGGACGCCTCCTCAACAGCATGGCATGCCGTGGGCGTGCCCAGCACCCTCATGCAGGCCCCGTAACCTCAGCAACCCCCCCCTCCCCTCCCCCACCCCCCCCCCCCGCCTGCGCTGGAGCATCTGGAGACACATCCTGGAGCTTGGGGGTCCAGCCTGGAGGACGGAGCCTTGTGTCGAGCCTTAGCAACCAGGAGAGACCTTAGCAACCAGGAGAGACCTTAGCAACCAGGAGAGATGCTACCTTGACCCGCCGGTCGAGGCTCCCCTCCCCCCAGCCTCGCTACCCTAACAGCAATATTCATTCTGAGACTGCCTCCCCTCCGACCGTGACCCAGCCCTGCCCCCTGAGACCGCCTTGAAAACTAGGGGGAGGGACTCTGTTCTGAAGGACATATTGTTGACAATTACGCTGTAGGATGGAGTGGTGTTGTTATGGCAACAGCCCCATTATGGACCGATAAAGTGCCATCGGACATGTGGTCTTCTGGGGCAGAGGACCGCACTGGTCGTTTCAGCGCAGGCTACTAACAGAGCTGACATCCGATATCTATATATAAAAACTACAAGTCCTTTGGACCTGAATAAAGGTATATTTAAATGTGGGTCATGCAGTGGGATTTGTCTGTTTAATCTTTTGTTTTCACATTGTTTTGTTTCAGTGTCATGTTGATATAGTAGTCCGGATGATATGATGGCATTTATTGTGGTTTTACGACATCTTAAAAATCAATAAAGTACACAGAAGTGCTCATCACCTCAATCAAAGACAGCCAGGACTCAGTCTTGCATCTTCTTCTGCTTGTCAGATAGGCCTTGATGTCTTTATTTTGTCATATTTGCATACTCGGATTGTTTGCCAAAGGCACAGAAAAGATGTGACAAAAATATGTGCAAATGCCCCTTTACAGACACAGAGAGAGAGAGAGAGAGAGAGAGAGAGAGAGAGGAGCAAGAGAGAGAGAGAGAGAGAGATGAGAGAGAGAGAGAGAGAGAGAGAGAGGGAGAGGTGGGGGGAGGGAGAGAGAGAGAGGGAGTGGTGGAGGGAGAGAGAGAGAAAAGGGGGAGAGAGAGAGAGAGAGAGAAAGGGGGAGAGAGAGAGAGAGAGAGCGAGCGAGAGAGAGAGAGAGCAAGAGAGAGAGAGGGGTTGAAAACAAGAATAAAAACGAGGGATCGGGAAAAAAAGCAAGGAAGGAAAGTTTCAACTTGGATGCTGCATCTACCCGACTCCTCTAATCAGCTTGTTTTATCTCTTTGTTTCTCTTTTCTTCCTTTCTGTTTCTCATTCTCTTTCTTTACATGCAATATTTCCCCACCCCTTCATTTAAGTTGTAATTGACATTAAATCCGTACGGATTCTTAATTAAATCCCAGACAACTGTTAACGAGGAGATGAGTTCAAACAGTCAGGTCTCTACATCCCTTTAAACAAGATCGATTATGGCATAGCTTGAGGCACAGCCGAACCACCCATCTCTCCACCCCTCTTTCATTCCATCCCCCTCTCTCTCTCGCTGCCGACGCCCTCTTGTTCCCATAAAAGCACCGTCTGCCTCAGGATAACCTTGCCGAGGATGATGAAAGGAAAGAGAAAAAAGTCAACAAGATAGAGGAGCCGAAATCTCATTTGGAACGCAGGGTTCCTGTGAATGTGGGATCTCTGAGAGCTGTGTTGTAGATGACACAGATGGGACAGGAAGGGCTTCCAGGGCTCAGACAGCGTCGCTAACGACCTGGGAGGGGACGACCACACACATCTGTGTCGTCGCGGTGAGGGACAGAGGCGTTTCAATCTCTGGCAAGGGAAAACAATTTGAACAGGCTAAGCATTTGGTAGGAGCGGGGATGTTGGAGACTGAGATATGCAAGCAGGACGATAGGTCAATTGATCAAGATAACCAGTGATGGCATGAGGGGGGGGGGGGGGTGAGGGGGTGGGTGAGGGCGTGCGAGACTGGAAGTGATAAATAGACGTTCACTGAAATGACCTTGAGCAATGGAAAAGTGTGTTCCGAAAAGAAGGACGAGTGATCTGGGGGAGGGAAATAGAGAGTTAAAAGATGGAGAGAGAGAGAGAGAGAGAGAGACAGAGAGAGAGAGAGAGAGAGAGAGAGAGAGAGAGAGAGACAGAGACAGAGAGAGAGAGAGAGAGAGAGAGAGGAGAGAGAGAGACAGAGAGAGAGAGAGAGAGAGAGAGAGAGAGAGAGAGAGAGAGAGACAGAGAGAGACAGAGAGAGACAGAGACAGAGACAGAGAGAGAGAGAGAGAGAGAGAGAGAGAGAGAGAGAGAGAGAGAGAGAGAGAGAGAGAGAGAGAGAGAGGAGAGAGAGAGAGAGAGAGAGAGAGAGAGAGAGAGAGAGAGAGAGAGTAACGTAACACAGAGGAACCAAGAGCAAGGGAGAAAGTATTGGAAAAATGAATCCACCATCATTTCCCTCGGAACGCATTCCCCATTAAAGCACTTATCAGTCACAGGTTGCCATGGTATAATGCACACCCACAGAGCAATAACTCACTCCTTTTTTGCATATTATTGTACAAGCCCTCAATCCAGGGATTGTTTTGTCTAAGCACATCCTTGTGCTTGTGACAGCCATTACGACAATAGCCCCGAGCACGGGACCGGTGGAAACCAATACACCCTATCCTCTGGAAACTGACTATCTACATTTTTGATGCTATTTACATTCTGGCTTTTGTGTCTGCTGGCCATGGTCAAGGTGACGTACGTGGTCCACAGCGGCATGCCAATACACACTCTCTCTCTCTCCCCCTCTCCCCCTCTCCCCCTCTCCCCTCTCTCCCCCTCTCCCCCTCTCTCTCCCCTCTCTCCCCCTCTCCCTCTCTTCCTCTCCCCCTTTCCCCCTCTCTCCCTTTCCCCCTCTCTCCCTCTCTCTCCCCCCTCTCCCTCTCTCCCTCTCTCCCTCTCTCTCCCTCTCTCTCGGAAGTGGTTTCATGATTCAGCATGCTAATAGCTTCTCTGTGTTCCTGCAACGCCAATTCTGCAGGTTGTGGTGACACAGGCAGGCTGGTGCTGGGCAGGCTGGCTGGCTGGGAGCGGGCCGATCCCAGGGAAGGACAAACAGGTTCAGCCCCTGCCCCAGCCACAACATCCAGCTCCATATTCATGGTACCCCCTGACGACACAGCAGCCCCTGACTTCAACCCTTTGTTTACCCTGACCGGGACGCCAAGGCTGCGAGAAAACACACAGCCCAAAGAAGCAGTGTGAGACCGAGTGATGAATATCTGTGTAAAGAGAACGGAGGATGGAAAGAAATAAGGAGAGATTATTGGAAAGGAACAGGGACAGCCGTAGGGCTGTGGAGGGGTGGGGTGGGGGGTGGGGGGGGGATGCTGAATAACTAATTAAGTTGAAATTATTTCCCGGCGACTTCAATTAAGCCATAAGCGCAACTGTGAATCGTTTTCAACAAACAGACACAGCGTCAAGAATCACTACCAACAATGTGGCAGCAACGGCATCAGGAATGGACACTGTGGATGCTAACCCTCTCCAGCTCCTGAGGGGAATGGCACATTGACACTGAGTGAGATGCATGGTTTGACTGACAGTTTGAACTCATTTACTATTTCCTCCTCTATCGGCTTTGTCCCCATGTTTGACGTGACTGTGGCAGCCCCACAACAAGAGGCCACTCCAGGGTGCTGTGTCAATACCCACAAATCCATCTTTTGGGTGACATGAAGGACAAGATCTTTGTCAGCCAATAAGATGGTAATACCAGTACGCCAAAGTGAAGCCGTTACGGCTATGATCTTCATATTAGCCAACAAAGGGGACTTTTTCACCTAACTAATGGGAACTGGATTTAAATTCAATGACAGGGCTTTAAATACCAGCCAGGGATCACGAATGTTCCCTTTGGCAAGGTAATTATTCCCTGTCCTCAAAGACAGTCAGGTGAGTGTAGTGTATGATGGGCCTGTCTCGATGTGTCTATGAGAGCCTCAGAAACATTATAAAATGTGAAATGTAACAGTTTCAGCGTTTTCACTGTGGCTGTGAGACATGTTTGTGTCAAACAGACAGCTCTGCAAAGGGCCTTTCTCAAAGTGTAAAATGTGAGTGTAAGAAAACCAGAGAGGAGAGAGAAAGAGAGTGAGTGAGACAATGAGGACGAGTGAGAGAGAAAAGGTGTGAGAGAGAGAGAACACATCGAGCGAGAGACACCAGCAGACACAGGAAAAGCAGAAACCTCCAAAGGTTAGCTCCCGACCACTCCATCAACACCGCGTCAGCCTCATGCTAGCTACCCTCTCTTTCCATCTCTGTTCCGTCCGAACACAACCCAATCGACATCCGACATGAGGAAGAACTCCCCCCGTTTCCCTCTCGTCTTCCTCATATCCTACTCTCTTCATCTTCATTTATTCTCCTGTCCCGAATTCTCTCCTCCCCAGGTCCCGGAAGGACTACGGGTCGTTGGGGGCTGAAAGCACAGAGGTCTGATTAGGGATCAGTTGTCCCCTCAAAACTTCTCATTTCTTCCTCTCTGTGTGTTTCGGCAGACAGCTTCTCCTCCCTGTAGTGGTTTTCGGAAGTCAGGTGGGACTGTTGTTTGTGTCTCTGGGACTGATCGTCCGGCTCCTTTCCCCTCCCCTGGCTAGCCGTGTGTGTGTGTTTGGCGCGGATCGTTATCAGAAAGCCCCTGAATAGGTTTCAGTAGCCCGCCACGCTTATGTGCTGAGTCAGTTGCAGTCACTGCACGACACCCTTCGCTGCGCCTCAATCAATCTTCATTTGCTTGCCTCCATCCTTCTCACCCTCCCTCTCGTTTGACTATTTATTTTTTTACTCCCTTTTTTGGGGGGAAAACGGGCACACGTAGATTTCTCAAGCGAAAACATTTCTTCGCTTTGGCTCGCTCCCCTGCTGGATGGTGTTTGTTTTCTGGGTTCATTTGTACAGGTAGTTCTCTATGATCCGTGCTTCCTGCTGGGCTTGGAGTTAGTGAAAAAGGAACTAGGCCTTAGGCTCAGAAGAAATACAACTACAAACTACACCCCCCCCCCCCCCCCCGCATCCCCCATCCCATCCTACTGGCACATTAATGCTAAAGCCATAAAAAGTGAATTAAACCAACCACTGGACTAAAAGCTAATTCATAAACTGGAGGGGAGCTGGGTATGTTCAGAGAGAGTTCCTTTAGGTCCGCGTGTCTTGTACCGTGAGAACGTCTTTTCAGTATCCCTACCGCCTGTGTGAAGCATCGAAATGAAAAGTTTGTGACTAATCTTCTCTTACTTTTATTGCTGTCGATTGTTTGACTTTGGGTCCTGGGTGTCCTGCTTTACGAGCCACTAAAAAGAAAAAAAGGCAGAGAGAGAAAGAGAAAGAGAATGAGTGAGATGTTGAAGGAAAGCCATTTGGAATCCTCCTTTTCCGTTGCTGCCCCAATGACACTGGGTCCTTCGCAGATTCCTGTCTCCTCTTGGACACAGTATGTATTATTTAGTGAGAGGAACAAAATACTGGGGGAGAAAACCCAGCGACAGCACCAAAGTAGCTGACCCCATCTTAACCGTGCCATAACTTTAGAACTTGATCTTAGCCCTCAGCTCGGTGTGTCTGGAAAGAAACTTGGACAAAATACAGTTATTAAATCCTTGTTGGATTTCGTCCGTCACAAGGAAAGTGCCCATTTTTGGGCCCATTTTAAGATGCGCTGAACATTTTTATCATGTATTTGCTGACAGCCCATTTTTAATGATAGATATCTTGTCTGTGAATGTCAAACCGCTCATTACGTCGTCTACACTGGTGCCTTTCTCCCAGACTATAAAGTACCCTGTCTCACTAACACTTAAACTGTGCTCCCAAATCCTACCTCTCCAAAAAAAGTGCCTGTATTGGGTACAATGCTGTGCTAGACCAAGCACACTGTGAGCCACATGCCGTACCACACTTCTCTCCCTAACCATGCCTTCACCTTTATCACATTACCAGAGAAGTATCGTTCACCTCGCAGAATATAGGGCTGTGAAAGCAACATGAGCCATGGTATTTATATCCTTTACAGAACAATTGTTAAATTATCATGATTAATGGCTAAAACTGTTGAGGACCCCGTTGGGAACGTTTGACATTTCTTTTTAATGTCTGCTGGTTTAAGTATACCTTGGTCCTAAAGTTTGTGGTTTGGAAAGGTTTTAAACCGAGAGAGTTTAAAAGAGGGAAATAGCAAGGTTAGAAACCAGCATGTTGACAAACACACCGCACACAGCACACACACACACACTCACCACACCGCACCCGCACACAGCACACTCACCGCACACACACACTCACACACACACACACCGCACACACACACTCACACACACACACACACACACACACACACCGCACACAGCACACACACACCGCACACAGCACACAGCACACAGCACACACACTCACGCACCGCAGACAGCACACACACACACACACACACGTACAACCCTAGCTGTTCGAACAGGGCCTTTTCCGTCTGAAGGACTCCTGACAGTACGAAACACCAGCCAGTTGGAATTAAAAGCAGGGTCAGTGCTTCAGATGACACCCTGGACCACCACCCTCACCGCCATGCCTTTGTCCTTGACGCCAGTTGACCCCGTCGCCCTGGGGGAGAGAGTTATTTAGCATTGTGCTCGTCACTCTCCAGGCATCATTTTACCACCTGACCTTCCAGCCACCAGCCAATATAGCAGCCACAGAACTAGCTTATTGATGGGGCTCTTTAAAACCATCCCTCTGTCTCCTACTGAGGATGTTTGGAGATAAATCACCCTTCCCCTCCATGTCCAGTAAATCCTGCTGGCCTCCCGCCCCGGGTCGAGTGGATATCTGGGGTCAGAGAGGGGCGGCAGGCTGGGTCAGGCACATTCTGTCACCCTTGGTAGCTCCAAAGATATACAGGGTGTGTGTATACATCTAATTAGGGTGGTTGGTGGTCCCCCTTTTCCCCGGGGCCCATCCATCATTGTCTTCACGGCAACAGTTAAGGCATACGTAGGGAGACTCATGATTCACACACAATGCCAGTAGACACACACACACCACACCCAAACCCACGCACACTGCCAGTTCCTGGGCGTGGTGTGCGGGTGGTGGTGGTGAGTTCTAGAGGGGGTGGGGGTGAGGGGGGGGGCAGGAGGGTGGAGAAGTGGATGTTTTATGAGGCTCTTAACATTTACTTCCCCGGCGTTTCAATCCGCCGTGTCTATTAAAGACGGCTGCTCCTCCTACGTGCTGGCCATCCATCACACAGCCAGAGAGCTGTGCGACCCTACTGACGGACAGCTCGATATGACATGGGCGGGGGTGGGGGTGGCGGGGTGGGGGGGGCAGCCAGAGGGGAGAGAGAGGGAGGGAGGAGAGAAAGTGGATGTGTGAGTGTGTGTGGAGGGGGACGACGAGAGAGAGAGTCATTTAAAGTGAGTAAGACAGAGAGAGCAAAACATCCCCCTAGTCCTTTCCAAAAAATTGATAACGAGTCAAAGTGTTGAAGCAAAGAGAAATCTGTATGGAGAGTAAACAGGTTACACAAACAATCTGGAAAGACGAAACAGTCTGAGATATACTGTGCCTGGATAAAGGGCTTTTTGAAAAACATCCTGGAGCCACAGCAGAAGACTCACTTTATGTGAAACCAGGAAGTCAAACAAGAAGTAAATATAAAGGAACCCAGAGGAAATAGGGTTCCTCGGGTAGGGCATGTGGGGTACGTGCTCCATCGCAGGAATGCCTGTGTGTGTGGGTGAACGAGAGAGAGAAGGTGAGAGAGAGAGAGAGAGAGAGAGAGAGAGAGAGAGAGAGAGAGAGAGAGAGAGGAGAGAGAGAGAGAGAGAGAAAGGAGATATAGAGAGGTGAATTCCCTTGTTGGTGTGTGTGTGCGAGGTGTGTTCGTGCGAGGTGTGTGTGGTGTGTGTGCGAGGTGTGTGTGTGTGTGGAGTGTGTGTGAGGAGTGTGTGTGCGAGGTGTGTGTGTGCGAGGTGTGTGTGGGCCTCAGAGGGCCTTGGTTCTTTTCAAGCTCTGGTAATACACTGGCCTCTCCAGGTCACTGCTATTAATTACAAAACCTACCCAGCTCCCCTCCCATTAATCTAAATTTAGTCAGAGACAGGCTGCCCTCGTATTGCTTCTGCTACTGCCTCCACAGTCAATGTTTATACAGAAACCTTTGCCTTCCGACCAATCATTAACTGGACCGTCCGAACACAGACAACATCCTTTACTTACGAACCAATCACAGGGCCACAGTATGTGATCCACGGTCACTGGAAGTTCCTGTGTGAAAATACACCAAACGCGCTAACCTCTGGCCAATAGGCATGTTAGTGATGAACAGCTGGTCCGGGTAGGGGGCGGAGCTCACCTGCCTGAGGCTTTGGCCTCGGCATTTTAATTACCAGTATGTGCAGTAGTAGAACTCCCCATAGACACCCCCCAGTCTACCAGTACTACCACGCATACAGACCCTGATGCTCACTGCTACATGTGTAGGTCAGACAGGAAACATGGGGGGGGGGGGGGGGGGGGGGCTACACCAGGAAATCAAGGAGAAATGGAGACAACAAAAGGTAAATGAGACAGGGACAGAGATGGAGAGAGAGGGAGGCAGTTGCTGAGGGAGCCAGAAAGAGATGGAGAGATGGAGGGAGGAAGAGGAGGGAGGGAGGGGATGGGAGTGTGTACCATGCTGCAACCTTGTGTTTCCCCCGCCAGACTGTCCCTGGGCCGCCTAACCCCCCTCTAGCAATTAATCATCTGATACTGAGCTTACTCAACCGACACCCAGCTCCCCCACATCCTAATTAAGCTGGGGAGAGGAGGGGAGAGGAGAAGAGAAGAGGAGGGGACGGGACGGGAGGGGAGAGGAGGAGAGGAGAAGAGAAGAGAAGAGAGGGAGAGGGAGGGGAGGGGAGAGGAGAGGAGAAGAGGGGAGGGGGAGGGGAGGGGAGAGGAGAAGAGGGGAGGGGAGGGGGAGAAGAGGGGAGGGGGAGAGGAGGGGCGAGGAGAGGAGAGGATGAGGAGAAGAGAAGAGAAGAGAGGAGGGGAGGGGAGGGGGAGGGGAGGGGAGAGGAGAAGAGGGGAGGGGAGGGGAGAGGAGGGGCGAGGAGAGGAGAGAGAGGAGGGGAGGGGAGGGTAGGGTAGGGTAGGGTAGGGGAGGGTAGGGTAGGGTAGGGGAGGGGAGGGGAGGGAGGGGAGAAGAGAGGAGGGGAGGGGAGGGGAGGGAAGGGGAGGGGAGGGAGGGGAGGGAGGGAGAGGGAGAGGAGAGGAGGGGAGGGGGAGGAGGGGACAGGAGAGGAGGGGAGGGGAGAGAAAAGGAGGAGAGGAGAGAAGAGAGAGAGAGGAGAGGAGAGAAGAGAGAGAGGAGGGGACAGGAGAGGAGAGGAGGGGAGAGAAAAGGAAGAGAGGAGAGGAGAAAGAGGCATATTGAGCAAAGAAGAAAGGCAAGCTTAATTCCAGACACAGGCATTACTCTGGAGCGGTAAGGAGAACAGAACTAACAGCTGTGCCACCTTCCACACAGGCCTATCTATCTCCCACACTGGCAAAGTAGGCACCATGCTGGTACCAAGGTTACTCTGCCAGGCATAAAGAGTGGGTGGAGGTGTGTGTGATGTATGCATACAGTATGTGTGTATGAGCACAGACATGCATGTGTGTGTTTGTGTGTGTATGTGTGTGTGTGTGTGTGTGTGTGTGTGTGTGGAGAGTGCAGAGAGTGAGTTGCATTCTTCAGGAAACCTTTCCTCTCCCAGGATCTCATCTTTCACAACACCAGGATCTGTGACGTCCTTACTTTTCTCTTTTTTTTCTTTTTTTTTCTTCCCCCATCTCAGAGCTCGCTTACGTTGCCACGGCCACCTGCCAGCCAATTAGCGGAGCGGGCAGCAGCAGCTGTCTAGGACAGGTGGACGTCCATGCCCAACATCGACACCGCCTGCTGATGCTAACGACTGAGCTCACGGGGCCAGTGGACGGCTGCAGAGATGGATCTGAGTGGAGGGTTAGGGTTTAGCTCACAGCTAAACACAGCCCAGGGTGCAACTGGGCATCTGGATTACAGACTTCCTCTAGTTCTTGTCTACATAGCAAACCTGCAGATTTGGCTTTGTGTGAGTTTCTTAATTTATTTTTTTCTCTCTCCGGGAAGTCGGTCTGTACTGGGCTATTTTGACCCAGAGACTACAGTATATCACAAAGCCAAAACCTGTCTGTCTCAGCTAGTTCACTGTCTGCTTGCATCAGTATTGGCCCCTTCTATGCTAACCCTCCCTCTATCCCTCCATCCATCCCTCCATCCTCCCCCCCCTCTATCCCATCCCTCCCCCCTCCATCCCTCCTTCCCTCCACCTTTACTCTACACCCTGGATAATTAGCTCTGTCTACAGGGCAGGGCAGCAGGGGCTGGGATTTGGCAATCAGAACTGAAATAAGCCCTCTCCTCTTCCCCTCATAAAACGCCTAGACCTTTTTTCACTTTTATGGATGGGGGGGGGCGGTGTAATATATGACTTTATTTACGAGGACAGGCCTTGACAGATTTAATATTTTAATTCAGTTTTACGGCCTGAACATGGGCCCGCTCCACGCTGTTTATGGGGCTGGCTGTGTCACCTCAGCGGAGAGAGCCACCCATCAGGACCCCGGGCTGTGTCACCTCAGCGGAGAGAGCCACCCATCAGGACCCCCGGGCTGTGTCACCTCAGCGGAGAGAGCCACCCATCAGGACCCCGGGCTGTGTCACCTCAGCGGAGAGAGCCACCCATCAGGACCCCGGGCTGTGTCACCTCAGCGGAGAGAGCCACCCATCAGGACCCCGGGCTGTGTCACCTCAGCGGAGAGAGCCACCCATCAGGACCCCGGGCTGTGTCACCTCAGCGGAGAGAGCCACCCATCAGGACCCCGGGGGGGGACGAGGGGCCGATGGGGACGAGGGGGACGAGGGGACGAGGGGCCGAGGGGGACGAGGGGACGAGGGGCCGAGGGGGACGAGGGGCCGAGGGGGACGAGGGGCCGAGGGGACGAGGGGACGAGGGGACGACGGGGACGAGGGCCAGGAGCCCACAGCCACGTCCATCGCTCAAGTCTCTCTGCCAAAACACAACCTCACATTCTACTGCCACCATCCCTCTCCATCCCCCCCCCCCCCCCCCCCCACACACACACACGCAGTCCATAACTCCAGACGGCAGACTTGGCCATGGAACGGGCAGACCAGGTCTATTAGAGGAGAGATTCATGGTTGGAGCGATTCAGGGCTGATACTGACGGATGATTCATCGCACAGATGAGTCAGGGATATTGGTATAGAGATTGATATTTCAGACGATAGGGGTCGAAACTTTGGGAGGTTTAGCTCTAGCTACGTCGTGCCAATATCTTAGTAATTCATGCTTTGGACCATCAACAGCTAAAATTGGAGAGAGATTCATGGTTCAAAAGATTCAGGGCTTTGTTGCGGAGAGCGATAATTCAAACTATTCTGAAGTGAATGCGTGGGTGTTGGGAGTGGAGATGATTCCAATAGCACAAATCAAATAGTTTTTCCCAATGAAGAAATACGTACTCACATCTAAAATCATGAAAAGTGTGATTACACTTTTAATGGAAATCAATAGCCTCTCAGCTCACTTTCTCTTAAAGAGAATTTTTCAATCACGAGAAAATTCATTACTTGAGAGATCCGACCGTTTGGGAGCTTTCTCTCCATAAAGCTGAAAACAAGAACCAGACACACCATGGCAACAGTCACGGTGTTTCCCAATTCTGACAATTAGGCTGCGTCCCACAGGAAGCCCTGTCTGCATGTCAGTAGGAGGAGGAACAGCGACCTGGAGTCGGGGTCATCCACTAACTCAGGGAAGCCGTGCAGGCGATATCTATGTTATCTTCCCATTCCAGACACAGTACAGACTTCACATTCCCAGGGCAGTTCCCAAGTAAAGTAAATATTTCACTCGCAAGTGTCCCGTCCCGTCCCCCCCCCCCTGGGAGAGCATGACCAGATATAGATCAGTCTCCTCTCCACCCGTCAATAAGTCTCAGTCCGGAGAGATGGAGGGACGGAGGGTAGGGAGGTGAAGGGGCGGAGGAGGGGTGGGGGGTGGGGGGGGATTCAAGTGGTGGCGTCACAATGATTTCCGGCCAACACAAATCACCAGCCTAATTGATGGACCTGTGATTGATCTGAACAGGCTTGGTCCTCACAGCGTGTCACTGTGCCATTAACAGGCGTTAGTGTCACTCCCCCACCTGGGGGAGGGGGGGGGGGAGGGAGGGAGGGAGGGCAGGAGGGAGGGAGGGAGGGCAGGAGGGCAGGAGGGAGGGCAGGAGGGAGGGAGGGAGGGCAGGAGGGAGGGCAGAAGGGAGGGAGGGCAGGAGGGAGGGCAGGAGGGAGGGAGGGCAGGGAGGGCAGGAGGGAGGGTGGGAGGGAGGGCAGGAGGGAGGGAGGGCAGGAGGGAGGGAGGGCAGGAGGGAGGGCAGGAGGAGGGAGGGCAGGAGGATGGTCAGCAGCTTAACAGGCCTGTACTGCTGCCCTGAAGGACACAGCTATCACACTTCCCTGTGGTTACACACCAGAGTCCCACACACTGGACCGACACCAACACCTCTCCAGACTCCTTTCGAAGAAGCGACATATCTGCAGGAGATGACTCAGAGTAGGAATGCATACTGAGTTGCCGGGGTTAATTAGATAACAGCCAAAGACGAGAAACGAAAACAGAAAATCAATCTCTACATAAACCCACGGGCCAGCGAATGAAACAGAGATTCAACCAAAACAGCCAAAACAGGAAAAAGCACAACGAAAGTTCTTGGCAGCAAATATTTGACGCAACACAAAAATGTCTCCGTGTGGACTGAGGACTTGGGAGAGCAGGAGGCTGAGCTGTGGATGAGATGCAGGATGCAGGGTGTGAGAGTGATGTCCGTGGAGGCAGAGCGAGGGAGGACCATGTTTAGCTCTGAGCATTCTCCCACACACACAGTCAGGACACAGATCAAACTGAGGGCCAGGGATGGGCATCCCACCTCGAGGGGACTAAATAATGAACACAGCTTTAATTAAACCTATAAATGAACAAATGACCCAGGGCTGGAGAGCAACATGGGGGGATTGAAGGGTGGGGGGTTAGGTTGGGGAGGAGGGGGGGGAGGGAGGGGCTTGGGGGGGGGGGGGGGAGGGGCAGCGTAAGATAGGGTGAGGAAGGGTGAGGAAGGGGAGTTTGGCAGGGAGGGAGTGTGTGGTTGGGGGGGCTATTAGTGGTGAATGCTGAGCATTTGGAGAAGAGACTAGCGGCCCGACGAGTGCAGAGACATCTCGGCCGGCTCGTTTAGTTTGACATTTGTGCAGCGATATGGCCCCGGGGGACGGAGGTGCCTGTGTGAGGCCCGCGCGTCAGCAGGTTTGACACTCACAGAGAGCACAGAAGGATCCACAGCACGCCGACGAACAGTCCTGCAGCAACCGCACTGGGAAGAGGCTTTCTCCCGGACTCTCATTAAATGCATTTCTCATGGTGGCTCCCGGGCCGGCCTTCAGCTCTGCAGGTTGATGCGATCTTTACAGTAGGTGTACTGCATAGAGCCAGCTCAGCCATATCCACTCGCGTTGTAAATACATTGAAAATGTTTGAACCCTCTGCAGCCTTGGATGGTTCAGTTAAAGATGAACTGATGCAACAACAAAAAAAAGTGTTTTTTCTTCATAATGAACATTCGCATATATGTGATTTTGGATTGGAAGCTATTTTTAAAGCGGTCTCCAATTAGTCCCATAGCAGAGTTCTAATCTTTTTATGTCTAGCACCCCAGATTCAACATGACAAGGGACTTGGAAAGATCTAGAAATGTCATCACTCTCATCAGCCTAATATTGCTTAAAAGGACATAATATCATCTCTCTCATTGGTCATGGTGACAGCACTCATGCTTAATCAAATTATAACTCCAGAACCACGCCACACACACACCACACGCACCACACACACACCCCACGCACAACACACACAACACACACCACACACACTTGTTTAAATTCTCTCGCATGCACACTTAAGCTTCCTCTGTCGTTCTCTCTCTCTCCCTCCAATGGCACAAACATTCGGAGGTGCAATCAATCACACTCCTGCTCAGACACATCCACAAGCAGGCCAGGGGGTGCTTCAGTAGAGTTGCTCTAAGTTCACTACCTGGCCTGTGACATCCATCTCCTTCTCATCACTCAGCGAGTGAGAGAGGCAGGGCTGTGGCAGAGACCATCAGCTCTCTCCCTCTCCCTCTCCCTCTCCCTCTCTCTCTCCTTTCTTCCTCCCTTTGACAGCCCTGCCCATCTTGGCGCATGCGTGTGTTTAAACGGTCGTAAAGAGGACATTCATCTCTCCCTAGGCTACACTGGCAGGATATTAATCTAGCACCCTCACTCATCTCCTCATCACCTTACCTCTCCATGCTAATCCCTGCCTCATCACCACCATATGCACACCACCATTAAAAAGACTGAATGATTGAATGAGTCTCTCTC
Source organism: Thaleichthys pacificus (assembly GCA_023658055.1). Classification (NCBI taxonomy): domain Eukaryota; kingdom Metazoa; phylum Chordata; class Actinopteri; order Osmeriformes; family Osmeridae; genus Thaleichthys; species Thaleichthys pacificus. The sequence goes on along the minus strand of CM042862.1, from coordinate 2,870,940 downwards.
TCTCTCTCTTTCTTTCTCTCTCTCTCTGCTTCATTCCAGTAACATTCACTTCTTCGCTCGATATACATTTGGAGGAAGGATGTATTAAAAGCACCGACCTAGCAGGTTGTGATACGTGAGGCGTTGCTGAGCGTCAGAAACCAGAGCCGCTCTGAGGCTACTCTGCAGCGGGCGTCTCCTGACCAGGACCAGAGGTTTCCAGAGAGATCTGATGAAGCTGATGTGTTCTTCCAATCAGATCTTTGCTTTAACCCTGCGACGGTGTCTGGAGACAGAGTTCCCTTGGCAGCCACCCCCCCCTTCCCTCCCCCTCAATTCTCCCAGGACAAGAGCTGATGAGGAGCAGGTTCCCTCCAGGGGTCAGAGGTCAGCTCCAATCTGAGCCCAGAAGAGCCTGGTCACACACGGGGTCAGGGGAGACCGTGCCCTGGCTGTTAGAGGCTCCAATCAGAGCAGAGGTTCAGACGATGCTTCAACATGATGAACAGTCTGATGGAGGGGGGAGAGCGATGCTCACTACCCGGGGAGAGGGAGAGAGAGAGGGAGGGAGAGGGAGAGGGGAAGAGGGAGAGGGAGAGGGGAAGAGGGAGAGGGAGAGGGAGAGGGAGAGGGAGAGAGAGAGAGAGAGAGAGAGGGAGAGAGAGGGAGAGAGAGAGGGGAAGAGGGAGAGGGAGAGAGGGAGAGAGAGAGAGGAAGAGGGAGGGAGAGAGGGAGAGGGAGAGGGGAAGAGGGAGAGGGAGAGGGAGACAGGCACTGCCCCCATAGAGATGTAACACTTAACCCACACAATCACAGAGCCGTGACTCGGAGAAGTGCCCCACGCAAAATAAACATCATTAACCCACAATTATAACCATGTTCCTACCCTGGCACTCTTTATTGTTCTCATAGCCCTGTCCAATTAGAGCATGCTGGAGTGATTACGGCTGCATTAAAAAGTAATGAAGGTCTATAAAGAGGGCTGTTCCACGTACGCCTCGGACAGAAGGGGATAGGAGGAACCCTTCACAAGGGACGACCAAACTCATCCAGGGGTCAAATGTCAACTGTCAAAATCAGGAGCATTCTGGTAACGTTTGCCATTCCGCTGATCCACCCTCGAGGGAACAGGCAATCAATCATTCTGCCTTCCGGGCAGCCATTAAAATGTAGCTTTTAACTTTGGTCAACATGGTCTTGTATCCATGGCAACGGGGGCTCGCCCAGGGGCTAGGGGAAATAAATGGCCGTGTAGCCTGTTTAATGTGCTCAAATGAGAAGTAAGTGACATACTTGATCAGGGCTGTAGTCGTGTACTGGTTTGTTTGTGTGTGTGTGTGTGCGTGTATGTATGTGTATGTGTATGTGTGTGTATGTGTCTGCGTGAGCATGTGCATGTTTACGTGCGTTCTTGTCAGGGGAAAGGCCGTTGGATTGCCTGAAGACGGCTGTTTTAGAGAGGGTCAGAGATGAGAGCAAGGCAATTTGAGTTTGGAAATGAGCGATGTCCTTTCTCATTTGAGCATCGCGGGGACCCCAGCCTCTCAGACATCACCCTCCTCTCATGTTTCAAGAAACCGCTGGGTTCGGTTTCCCCTCAGCTGGGTCTGTCTCGTAGCACGATGAAGAGACGGACGCGAGGAGAGCAGGAGAAGGGGGGGAAACAAGTTTGAGCCACGGTGATTTGAAAATGAAATATCGGGGAAGACCTGTGGACTGGGGCTAATCTCCCTCAGGGGGGGCGACAGGAGAAGAGAGGAGGGAGGGAGGGAGGAGAAGAGAGGAGGGGGGGAGGGAGGAGAGGAGGGGGGGAGGGAGGAGAAGAGAGGAGGGGGGGCCCGTGAGGGAGGAGAAGAGAGGAGGGGGGGAGGGAGGGAGGAGAAGAGAGGAGGGGGGGAGGGAGGAGAGGAGGGGGGGAGGGAGGAGAAGAGAGGAGGGGGGGAGGGAGGAGAAGAGAGGAGGGGGGGAGGGAGGGAGGAGAAGAGAGGAGGGGGGAGGGAGGAGAAGAGAGGAGGGGGGCCGTGAGGGAGGAGAAGAAGAGAGGAGGGGGGGGAGGGAGGAGAGGACGGGGGGAGGGAGGAGAGGAGGGGGGGAGGGAGGAGAAGAGAGGAGGGGGGAGGGAGGAGAGGAGGGGGGAGGGAGGAGGGGGGAGGGAGGAGAAGAGAGGAGGGGGGCCGTGAGGGAGGAGAAGAGAGGAGGGGGGAGGGAGGAGAGGACGGGGGGAGGGAGGAGAGGAGAGGAGGGGGGGGAGGGAGGAGAAGAGAGGAGGGAGAAGCCGGCCCTGTGTCTGTGTGAAGCTCCACACATGAGTGGAGATCTGAGACAGCACAGGGACTCTGACACCCACCTCCGGGGGAAATAACACTGCCAGGTAGGCAGCAGGCCCCCTGCCCAACACACAAGCCCTGGAACTGGACTGATGAAAGACTGGATGGACAGATGGATGGAGGGAGGGAGGGATAGTAGATGGACTAAGGGAGGGAGGGAGGGAGGTATAGTAGATGGACTAAATCTAAATTGTGAAGATCAATTGATAGTGCATTAGTCAGGGGACCACAGTATGACAGCTGATATTGGGGCAAACAACAATGTCATCTTGAACAATAATTGATCAAACAGATATTCCCCATGGGGAGGTGATAGAAGGGAAGTGCTGAGGAGCTGGTTGGAGTCTGTGGCATGTGTGTGTACTTGGGTGTGATTCACTGTAGTGAGAAAGTTCTGGGCCCTGGTGAATCACAGTACATAAGCCCCTGCTGGGTGATGGACTGTGGGGAGAGGAGAGGAAAAAGGGCGTGAGAGAAGAGGAGAAGAGAGGAGAAGACAAGGTCATAAGAGAGGAGAAAGGAGGAGAGGAGACGGCAGCAGAGGACGAGGACAGTAGTGAAGAGGAGAGAGGAGATGTGAGGGTGCAGCCCCTGGCCCTCCTGCTGCCTGGCCGACGCCCCAGACAGCCCCTGCTCCATGACGGACGCTCCCCCCCTCTTTAATGAGCCCTAGTCACAGCTGAACACACCGCTGTGCTTTACAGCACGGACAGATGGACCGACCACGAAACATTGACCGCTCTTGATGCATTACAAACACCACTGTGAGAGAGAGAGAGAGGAGAGAGAGAGAGAGATCGAGAAGAGAGAGAGAGAGAGAGAGAGAGGAGTCAAGATGCAGGTGCTACAGTAATATGTCATGTTCTGTTTGTTTGTTGTTTTGGTGGTTTGTGTGACGTCATGTCGGAGAGTTTTGTCATCACAGGCGCCCGGACACCTGCGCAGCGTTCACGGCTCGCCCTCGGTTCTCTTGCTCCGCCTCTCGGCCACCTGTTCGGCTCTCTTCCTGGGGAACGCCGGCCAAACGGAGAAGGTGCAGACCAACACAACACACACCCACAGCTCTGACTGGAGGAGAGAGCTCATAACACGGCGAGGAGAGAGAGAGAGAGAGAGAGAGACGAGAGAGAGAGAGACGAGAAGAGAGAGAGAGAGAGAGAGGCGAGGAGAGGGAGACAAGCACTGCCCCCATAGAGAGAGAAAGAGAGAAAGAAAGAAAGAATGAAGATGATGTGAGAGAGAGGGTAATCTCCTTATTCATCTGACATGGTGGAATCAGAGAAGCATGCTGAGGTTTCTGTCACGGAGTGGGCCGCACATTCCCCTGTCACGGTCCCTTTGTCTCCCTCATGTCCCCCGGCGCAGCGTGCCTTCAATGCCCCGTGACAGCCAGGCTCCTGCGGACGGCTCTGGAGCCGTGACACGTCCTTGAGGACTCTCTTGTTCACTTGCGAGATACGTACACAGGAACTTTCGACTTGAAGATTCTCTGTTTCGTTTTTTTTTTTTCTTGCTCTCACGCTGCCACGGAGACCATTGGCCACGCCTCACACACTCTGTAGTGGATTGTGGAAACAGCCTGTGACCAAGTAAGCGCCAGTGACTTTGTGGGCCCCAGCCTTTGTCATAGTGTGTATTGATCTTGTCCATCTTCGACGTGTCAGGCAGGGGGTGAGCAGTAATGTGAAAAATGACCCCCTATCTGTCTAAAGCTCGAGGAGGCAGAGCCTGGCTCGCAGCAGGGAGGACAACATCAAATACTCCCTGTGTCCCTTCCACATTACAGGCCGGTATTTTTAGAAGAGCAATCGTCCCTCCGCACAACAGAGAGCGTCATTAGCACAGACCGACCCACTCCTCATCTCCAGTCAGACACAATTCTGACAAGATTGTTTTTCAAATTGCAAATACAAACATATCAAAAACACACACACACTTGGGCAGCCCCAAACACAAACACACACGCACGCGGGTCGACACATACACACGGATGGACGTACTCGCACACACACACACACCAGCTTGGTGTAATGTAGCCCTCACGGTAGGTCTCCTGTGGGTGTCTGAGGTTTTGCTGTGCCAGTAAAATGAAAGGAGGCCTCCTCTAATAACACTGAATTTAATACCAGCGCAAGTCCCTTAATGAGAGCCGCCTGTGTTTGCACTGGGCTCATATCCACCAGAGCAGCGGGAGAGAGGAAGGAAGGATGGAAGGGTGGGGGGGGGGGGGAGAAGGAGGGAGGGAGACGTCGTTAAAATCTCCCATTAGCGTCACCTCCTGGGCAAGCATGCCCTCATCCTGGGGGGCGGGCGATCCCGAGGGAGGCGCGCAGTGGCGCGGTGGGGGGGGGCACGAGCAGGTGGACCAGATGCCCGCTCTCTCCTCCGCCCAGCCAGAACTCCCACAGCGCCGGACGCGGCCACCGTTAATAACACACCAAATTAGAGCGGCGCTTATTAGAAACCAGCACGGAGGCAGGAGATGAGACCCGAGACCTCAAACCAGGCAGACATGATCAACTATGTGAAATGAGGAAATATGTCATAAATAAAAGGAAAGTGCAAATGTTCTTCTGACTCATTTGTGTGAGGGAGCCAGGTGCAGACCTAAGGATATAAGATCAAAAGAGAAACAGCGTAGGAGGGTGACGTCTGTGTGTTTGTGTGGGAAAGTGCACACAACATGTTTGCGTGCACGCGTTTCACCAAGAGAGAGAGAGAGAGAGAGAGAGAGAGAAGAGACATGGAGAGAGAGAGAGAGAGAGGAATAGAGAGAGGAGAGAGAGAGAGAGAGGGAAGAGACCATGGAGAGAGAGAGAGAGAGAGAGGGGAAGAGAGGAGAGAGAGAGAGAGAGAGAGGGGGAAGAGACCATGGAGAGAGAGAGAGAGAGAGAGAGAGAGAGAGAGAGAGAGAGAGAGAGAGAGAGAGAAGAGAGAGAGAGAGAGAGAGAGAGAGGGGAAGAGACCATGGAGAGAGAGAGAGAGAGAGGGAGGGAGAGAGAGAGAGAGAGAGAGAGAGAGGGAAGAGACCATGGAGAGAGAGAGAGAGAGAGAGAGATGAGAGAGAGAGAGAGAGAGAGAGAGAGAGAGAGAGGAAGAGACATGAGAGAGATGAGAGAGGAGAGAGAGAGAGAGAGAGAGAGAGAGAGATGGAAGAGAGAGATGAGAGAGAGTAGAGAGAGAGAGAGAGAGAGAGAGAGAGAGAGAGAGAGAGAGAGAGAGAGGGAAGAGACCATGGAGAGAGAGATAAGGTGTTAATGAAAGTGTAAGATCTAACCGGCATGATACGGATGCTGGTCCTACCAAAGCGGTCAACAATTAAGCTGCGTTCCTTTAGTGATTACCATGCCGGCTGTGTTAAAAATGAAACTAAACAACAACAAACCATTGCAATCATCTGTGCTGTAATAGTGACGGCGAGCTCCCCTGGGTGTTTGCTAAACATAGTGATTGCTGTGGAGATTTGAATATTTAATAATAGATAGGGATTGGAGAAGAGAGGAGTCATGTCTGGGGAGCACAACAATCCGTTTGGACTCACCGGGCAAATGAGGGAAACTAGGCTGAGCTCATTGAGTTTGTCCCTGTGGTATTAATGAATTTTAAATGAATTTTGGGGAATAGCCATAAATACACTTCAACAGCGGAGTGAAGCGAATGGTCTCTCTGCTCTTATTCACACACCGAGTGCCCTCTCCCCCTCCACCACGCAGTGCCCCTCTCCCCCTCCACCACGCAGTGCCCTCTCCCCCTCCACCACGCAGTGCCCTCTCCCCCCTCCACCACGCAGTGCCCTCTCCCCCTCCACCACGCAGTGCCCTCTCCCCCTCCACCACGCAGTGCCCTCTCCCCCTCCACCACGCAGTGCCCTCTCCCCCTCCACCACGCAGTGCCCTCTCCCCCTCCACCACGCAGTGCCCTCTCCCCCTCCACCACGCAGTGCCCTCTCCCCCTCCACCACGCAGTGCCCTCTCCCCCTCCACCACGCAGTGCCCTCTCCCCCCTCCACCACGCAGTGCCCTCTCCCCCTCCACCACGCAGTGCCCTCCCTCCCATCCTCCACCACGCAGTGCCCTCTCCCCCTCCACCACGCAGTGCCCTCTCCCCCTCCACCACGCAGTGCCCCTCTCCCCCCTCCACCACGCAGTGCCCTCCTCCCCCCTCCACCACGCAGTGCCCTCTCCCCCTCCACCACGCAGTGCCCTCTCCCCCTCCACCACGCAGTGCCCTCTCCCCCTCCACCCACGCAGTGCCCTCTCCCCCTCCACCACGCAGTGCCCTCTCCCCCTCCACCACGCAGTGCCCTCTCCCCCTCCACCACGCAGGTGCACACAGGCCTGATACTGATGAATACGTGCAGACATAAGTGGATGCACACAAAGAAACACAAACATGTCAGAATCCCTTGGCGTCACGCTGCCCCCCGGGGCACCTACTGTACGCTGCAGACATCCTCTTTGTTGCAGACAGCACATCTTTCTCTCTTGTTCTCTCTGTCTTTCTCAGACACAAATGTACAGTCTGATGAATACAGGATACCTCAGCAGTCTCTGTACGGCGGCGGGGGCGGGGGGGGGGGGAGGGGGGGGGTGTACGGCTGCCTATCCCAGAGCCTCATCCTCTTCCCTGGGGAGCGCCAGGCGTCGTGGTGACTGTGTATTGGCGGGGACAACGCTGCTGTTTGGCCGAGCGGCCGTGTGTTTACCTCAGAAGAAGCTGCCGGAACAGGCCGCTCCACGCTGGGCGCCCGTGCCAGTGCAAGCCTGCGCTGAGCATGTGTTGCGTTCTCTTCGTAAACACAGACCGATCGGCCTCCACGCCGCTCCACGTATCGGACGCTGCATTCCGTTACAGCGGTCTGCGACCCCGGGGGCAGCCATTTACTGGCAACACATGACCTTGTTGACACGGTTTCTGAGCAAAGGAATGGGTGAAACCAGCCCCTTACACACCCACACACACACCTACTCGGACACAACACCAACGCTCGTGTACAACACGTTTACAAGTCTACAGAACCCCACAAACAAACACGCACGCACGCACGGGCCAAGTCGGCGTGCGCACACACACATCCTCCTCCTCCTAGGTCCAGGTCCATTAGGCTGGCATCAGGCGCTCGTCGTGGGCAGGAGCTGGCGGGACGCCCAGGTTAGAGGACGTCTCCTCCTGGTCCGCTTTCACCATCTGCTCTGTCCAGAAGGCCCGCGCCACTGGGGGGAGGAGCCAGCCCAGAAGAGGAGGGAGGCGGGGAGGGGGGGGGGAGAGGAGGTGTGCAGGAGGTGTGGGGGTTGGGGGTGGAGGAGCTGTGGGAAGGGGGAGCGGGAGGGGTTGGGGGTGTAGGGGCTGGTTAGCGGTGAGGGGTTGTGGAGTTGAGTGGAGGTGAGTGTGAAGGGGCTGACCAGGACGGGGCCTCGGGGCCCTGGGAGGAAGGCAGGGTCGTCTGTTACCTGTCCACCTCTGACCACCACCATCTGCTGCAGGGAAGGAGGGAGGGAGCACGGGGCTGAAGTCAGACAGAGAGAGAGAGAGAGAGAGAGACAGACAGAGAGAGACAGAGAGAGACAGAGAGAGAATAAGAGGAAAGAGAGAGAATAAGAGAAAGAGAGAGAGAGAATAAGAGAAAGAGAGAGAGACGGGAGAGTGAGAGAGAAGTTCAAGTGCGAAACAAGAAATGGAAAAAGTTGCTAGAAATAGCTTCTTTATTTTGCTCCTTTTCAGCTCTAATGGAACATGTGAGTGTCTAACAAGGAGGAGAGTAAGACAAAGGCGCGGAGGCTGTGATAAATAGAGGGCAGGGGAGAGGAAGAGAGAGATCTAGGGAGATCAGTCTTCCCTGTATGGATGAGTTAAATTGGGCTCAGAGCGTGTCTGGCAGTGAGGTGGTGGAGCTGCTATTGCTGACGCAGGGAGTTTTGGGAAAATTGGGTTTGAAACAAGGGGGGAAACTTCCACCCGGAATGAGAGATGGAGTGATACGGTAGAGTTAGCGCAGACAAAGAAACAGGTCAGGCACTTCAGATGAACATTACATTCTCTCTCTCTCTGCCAAATCCCATTCCAAATGAAATACGCCACAGAGCCGGGAAGGGGCAAGTTATTACAGGAAGGAGAACAGTGGCATTGCATTGCATGCATTAGCCAGAGCTCCTGCTCTCTCGCTGGCTTAAGTCTTCACAGCTCCAGGAAATAGAGCGGAGGCCTGCCGGAGGTCATATCTCTGCCTGTCAGTCAATACTAAGCTCTCCTCTTGTCCAGTTCAACTGTGGACAAGGCAACAGTGTCTCACTAAGCCAGCCGGAGAGGAAAGCCGAGACACATCTGGGTGGGAATGAGATGAGAGAGAGAGAGAGAGAGAGAGAGAGAGAGAGAGAGAGAGAGAGAGAGGAAGGACAGAGAGAGAGAGAGAGAGAGAGAGAGAGAGGAAGGACAGAGAGAGAGAGAGAGAGAGAGAGAGAGAGAGAGAGAGAGAGAGAGAGATGAGAGAGAGAGAGAGAGAGAGAGAGAGAGAGAGAGAGAGACACAGAGAGAGGAAGGACAGAGAGAGAGAGAGAGAGAGAGAGAGAGAGAGAGAGAGAGAGAGAGAGAGCGAGAGCGGGGCGGTGCTGAGGGACAGGGGAGATGGAGAGAGATTAGGAGATTTACAAAGGGAGCACCTCATCTATCCCAGTCCGTACTCCACCCCGGTGCTTGAAACTCCCGGATCAATACACTTCAAAATATTGCTCAGGGAACACGCTTTGGAGATGGCTTGTGAAGAAATCCTTTTTCTCCATGGCTCCGACCAAGCAGTCATCTTGATATGGAGGGACGAGAAGACTTCTGAAGTCTTTGAAAAGTCGGAACAACATTCGGGTGACGTACTGATCGATGGATTGACTGATCAATCAGCTTTAAAAAGGCAGTGGAAGCTCCAGAGAGGCCTAGCAGCACCAGGCTGGCCTGCTGGTATCCAGCTTGTAGCATCTCTCCCCCGCCGTGCTACAATTAGCAGTCATTAGCAGCTCGGCGGAGGGGGTGTGAGCGAGGGAGGCTGGGGGTGGGGGGCGAGGGCGAGGAGGGGGCAGAAGGGGGGGGCAGTGTGGTGAGAGCGCTCGGTGCTAATCAGGTTCGCCTTTCATTCCGTCCCCCGGCTCCGCTCATCCACGCTCCGCGGTGCACACCCGTCTGATCCCACGTGGTGTGTGTGTGTGTGTGTGTGAACGCGTGTGTAGAACACACGTCAGCCAGACCACAAAGACAAAACACACAGGCTGTCATCTACTCTAAAGAGGTCCGGGGAGGGCGGGGGGGCACCCACACAGCCCACGGGTCTCTGAGCCCGAGTTCTCACCCAGCCTGCATTCATACTGAGATGCAGGATCACGTAAGAAGCTCCAGATTGTCCACGTGAAATTGGTGTCAGAGGGGGGGGGGGGTCTTTGTGAGAGGAACAGAGGAGCAAGCGTAACCAGATAGGCCACGCTCTAGTGGTGCTGGGAACACACCAGGGGGAGGGAAGCAGAGGGGTTGAGCCCAAGTCAGACTGTGGAATGACAGCGGTGCGGGGAAGGAAAGTTACTGAAGAGGTTTCACCTCTGGACGGACAGCCCGCCCTCTGCCGCGTGCCTACCTTGATGGCATGCGGCCCCGAGACGCAGCCGTCTCCTCTCCCCCGCAGTGATTTGCGCGCACGATCTCGCAGACGGCCACATTTACTGCCACTATATCGTCAGGGCTAAACGGAGGAGCGTGTGTGGCGAGGAGGGGTGTGTGTGAGAGTGTATCTATGAAAGGAAGACATTAATTTGCGGTATCATTTCAGACTGGGACAGGGACAGCCCCCCCCCCCCCTCCCCCCCCTCCTTCCCGCCCCCCCCTGGCTCTGAAGCAGGCCTGGCCATCATAACAAACAGCTTGTGTTGGGAGAATTGAATTTAAACCAGGGCCATCCAGCATATTTCTGCACACGGGAGGAGGGGTGAGAGAGAAGCACATCAATAAAGATGACACCATTTAAGAGCCAGACAACCTTTACAAAAGAGCGCCCAGCTTAATGGGCTTGCCACGTGGCCCATAAACCACAACCGCAACCAACCGTAGCCAGCACTGAGGGATGACGCCTGCCTGCCTGCCTGCCTGCCTGCCTGCCTGCCTGCCTGCCTGCAGAGGCAGGGAGACGTCTGCACAGGCCGACCTGCTGCACACCTGAGCGCCTCTCTGTCAGACCCTGGAAACAGACATGGCTGAGTCATGGGCCTCGCGCTCTCTGGTGCCCTCAGCTACTGCTCGTTTACACAACCGACCGCGAGCAGAGACGCCTCTCGAGCGATGCTTACGGGCGCATAGCGCCTTCTGAAGTGCTTTCATGTGTTTGGTCAACGTCTTTGTTTCATCCTAAAAGCTGAAGGCAGGAAAGACACAGAGAAAGCCACTGGAATCTTTTCATGCATCTTGTATATTTGATATGCAGATTTATGCAGATCCATGCCCAACCAGACACTGACCTCAACTCACCAGACGCAAGTGTAGTAAATATCAAATTTTCCGAGTTTTCAACGATCTTTCTTGCCACCTGCCGAAAACACTCTGATTTTTTTTTCTTTTTCTCATTAATATGCAAATTCAGGCAATCAGATTTGCGTGTTGGATTGAATTAATCTCTGCCACCCTCCCCGCTTTTACTGTAATCAGGAATTACAGACAGGCGTCTGACGGACGGCTAATGCCTGGAATCCTGTCAGAGCAGCCTTTACCTCAGGGGCCAATCCCCATCAACACAACTGGTCAGACAGACAGACTGTAGCAGCATAGTAATTCTGCATATCTGCTTTCAGCTCCGGGGGGATATCAATTTCCATCTCTTTTCTTTGTCCCTCGGTCTTTGTGGTGTCTTCCTAGAAGAGCCATCACTACTGTATGCCAGCTTCACCACAAGATTATAACAAAAACAAACATGGATGACTTTTGACCTACAGTGCTTTCTATGATGATGACTACACAGCACTTACTGTATTATTGACAACACAGATTCCACCTCTAATAAACGCTCTCCAAGATTCCTTCTTATTGTTCCATAATAACCAGGTCAAGGGAGTCCTCCTACAAGGTGAACGATGTCTAACTTAACCAAGGTCAGTCTGTTTCTCCAATAAGGGATACTCTGTATGGGTAACACTTACACTTCATTATCAGCGTGGCCTGTAGCAACTGTTGTCATGACTCAGAGGTATTGTTGTCATGCGCCATAACACTTCTACACCTGAAGGGCCAACATGAGAGATACTCTGGCCAGGGTCTCATTGAAGTGACAAAGAAGGCCAGACGATAGTGCGTATAGCGGCATTATTTCAATTCCCCTCTGACAGCGCTTTAATTTAATGAGCCACGCTCCGAGCGCTCTGCTAAGTCTCTGTCTCACTTTGTCTCGAGCAAGGTCACTCTGCTGCCAGCACAGGGGCATGCTGGGAAAACATCCACCGAACAAAGCAGGAGCGACCTGAGAGGGATGCGGCCGATTACGCTGTCCACGGTTGAAGGAGGAAAACAACCTATTGAGCTTGGATGGTTAATGGACTGGAACAAAGAAAACACAGCAGAAATAACATTGAAGTTGTAAGAATAAAATTGAAAAGCGATACCGTGAGTCTCTGTTTGAAAACATGACCAGTAAATGAAACCGCTAGGACTGGGTGCAGAGTGACAATAAGGTGTGACACTGATCCTGTTTGGAGCATGACATTGAGCACAGACTATCATAGTCACGGAGATGACAATGCATCGGAAACAATCTCCCCAGTCCCAGACACGCACACGCACACACGCGCACACCCACACACACGTCTAAGCCCGGTTCTACTCTGGCACAGTCCTTGTACCTCGCTCTGCCATGGCAGCCCAGCCATCCCAGGCAACAGTCGCCTGGCAACATACTTAAGCCTCTAAACATATTTCCCATCTCGGCAAAGATTTACACTTGCAGTCCCGCGTTATTTCATTAGACTCGACCGCACGTACGGTTGTGTCTCTCTCGGTGTCTCCTGCCACCTGCTCTATTGAAGCCGCAGCTCCCGCCCCCGGTGCGTTTGCTAGGGGAATATTAAAAAGACGTCCGCGGTTGCACGGATATTATATCATAATTAGCAGGGGTTCCGGGCTGGCACGCTGCAAGAAAACAGATGGCCCGCTAATTCTATTAGCAGTGCAGAAATGACCGTGCAGCTTTTAGCATTGGCAGAGCTCCGCGACCTTCAGTCCGCAGGAGCTGGACCACGCTCAGACCCTAAAACTATCATGCCACTTTCGCTGAACTCCCACTTCCTCCCCTTGCACTTCCAATTTGACACGGTCAATGTCCGATTCCTCAATTCAAGCTCACACCCAAAAAAAAAAAAAAACACACGGATGTCACACTCCTGCGCACAGTGATTTCCCTTCCTCCCTGCTATAGCATGCTATAAAAGACGGTGGAAATGGCCCAAATGCGATGTTCTCACTCTTGTGTACTGCAGTGAAAGAGATTGGTGTGACCTTACTCTTGTCAACTGCATTCCAGGGCACTTGGCATTTGGAGATGACCTTCCACATACATTATTAAACGCATCACCTTTGTGCCCACATCCACACTGTCCATTCTTTATGACAACCTAACTAACCCATCCTGGAAAGCCCTTGCACAAACACATCTGTTAACCCTACTGGTTTTCCCTGAGGTATGACAACATACTTAGAAGCTCATGGTGGACAATCTCATTTTAGTCATGTTTATGCATGTCTGTGCTCCAAACATCAGCATACCAGGGGAATTATGATTAAAGCAGAATCTTCTTAAGTAGCCGGGTAGCTATCGGAGCAGTGCGGCTTTGGAGGCGTCCTGAGGGGGACGACGGCAGGCTGCAGCCACCTCCGCCCTGGTGACGAGTCACGCTCATAACACCTCCTTACATTTACATTTAGTCATTTAGCAGACGCTCTTATCCAGAGCGACTTACAGTAAGTACAGGGACATTCCCCCCGAGGCAAGTAGGGTGAAGTGCCTTGCCCAAGGACACAACGTCATTTGGCACGGCCGGGGAATCGAACTGGCGACCTTCAGATTACTAGCCCGACTCCCTCACCGCTCAGCCACCTGACTCCTTACCTCGAACACCGTGAAGAGAGCTCGCCGTCCACTCGCTCTCATTCTCCCTCATTGTTTGCCATTTCCTCTCTCCTGTCTCCTCCCTGTCTCCTCCCGTTTCCCCCTCTCTCTAAACCTACCGCATCTACACTCTCTAGCACGTAGGTCTACTGTCTTCCTCTATTTTAGCTGTCAGCTCTCTTTGGCCACGTCTCTCTCTCTCTCTCTCTCTCTGTAATTCACGCTAGTCTGTAAAGTAATCATCTTCCCTCACTTTCCTTCTTTATTTACATGACACCTAGGTCGGATGTGAGGCAGGTGTGGATGGCTAAAGGTAGGCTTTTACAAAACGTTTCTGCTTTAATATCTTCCCTGTGCTTTTCATCACAAGCCTGGCGAACAAACAGGCCCCACATAATCGCATTGTCCTTCTGTAAATATCATGGGCCCAGTCTCATCTTTATTTTATTACCATCCCCATCACTAAAAACCCAAGTCGACCAATATCGCTGTGGCTCCAGGGCCAGCCAGCACTCACCATACATCACACACCCACCTCCACATATGCTGCACATGCCAAACTGTCAGACAGACAGACAGAGAGAGAGAGAGAGACAGACAGAGAGAGAGAGACAGAGAGAGAGAGAGAGAGAGAGAGAGAGAGAGAGAGAGAGACAGACAGAGAGAGAGAGAGAGAGACAGAGAGAGACAGAGAGAGAGAGAGAGAGAGACAGAGAGAGAGACAGAGAGAGACAGAGAGAGACAGAGACAGAGAGACAGAGAGAGAGAGAGAGAGACAGAGAGAGACATAGAGAGACATAGAGAGACAGAGAGAGAGACAGAGAGAGACAGAGAAAGACAGAGCGAGAACAAGCAGAACTACATCTAAAGAATTCTATATTGTGTTTGTTTACTTGGAAGAACAGCAGATCAAGTCTAAACACATGAGATATACAGCAGAATCCTGCAGTGCTGCAATGTGTTTTACAGAGCAGGTGTTTTAAACTGGAAACACAGAGTTCTCCTGTTCCATGCATGTTGGCCTGGTTGCCCCTGGCATTCTGTCATCAGGATTTGTGTTTCTCATATCTCTCTAAAGTCAAATAACAGGTTTCAGGCAAAGGACGTCCTCTCTATAATCCATCATGGCTGGGTGGAATGACTCATTCTAACCAGCGTTCCTGTTATACAGTAATTTAAAAACTGTGTATGGTTAGAATGGACATGGTGTTGTAGAGCAGTGGTTCTCAATCCTGGTCTTCGGGACCCCCTGCCCTGCATGTTTTAGATATTTCCCTGCTCCAACACACCTGATTCAAATTAATGGGCCTGATAACGACCCATTCATTTGAATCAGGTGTGTTGGAGCAGGGAAACGTCTAAAACATGCAGGGCAGGGGGTCCCGAAGACCAGGATTGAGAACCACTGTAGAGCAGGGGTGGGCAACCCTGGTCCTCAGGGGCCGCTGTCCTGCATGTTTTAGATGTTTCCCTGCTCCAGCACACCTGATTCAAATGAATGGTCGTTACCAGGCTTCTACAGAGCTTGATAACAACCCATTCATTTGAAACAGGTGTGCTGGAGCAGGGAAACATCTAAAACATGCAGGGCAGCGGCCCCTGAGGACCAGGGTTGCCCACCCCTGCTGTAGAGCATACATAGGACTTAGCAGCACACTACTGGAGAGGGCCACACCAGAGGACAACACACACAAACATCGTTGTTAGATGACTTTCTGTCAGAGGATGGGCCAAGGAGAGCACCATTTACATTTACATTTAGTCATTTAGCAGACGCTCTTATCCAGAGCGACTTACAGTAAGTACAGGGACATTCCCCCCGAAGCAAGTAGGGTGAAGTGCCTTGCCCAAGGACACAACGTCATTTGGCACGGCCGGGGAATCGAACTGGCGACCTTCAGATTACTAGCCCGACTCCCTCACCGCTCAGCCACCTGACTCACCCAGCACCACAATGAAAAGAGTTGACTTCGTTTATTAGGTCGAGCTGCTCGGATCACGTCACCACGACAGGCAGAGTGGTTGGCATGAGTGAGAAAACATGTCTCTCAGAAGTCCCTTATATATTGCTGGACTGTACAAATATAGTTTACCACAAACACATTTCCTTAAACGGTAGGGATTCCACAACTTGATGCACAGAAGGGACAACCCACAGGTGATGCGGTCATCAATCATTGCTTGTACTATTCTCTGCATCTTGTACTTAACCTTAGTGGACCAGAGCCCATTCCTTGATCTATATGTGTATTGTCCAGGGCCTGCTACGTGACCTCTTGACCACTACAAGAGACAACCTCACACATGCATAGAAAATCTGCGTATCAATCTTTCATGCAAACACACACTACCTTTCACTCTGAAGTGGTGGCAACTCTCATAAATCTCTTTATGTCTTTGATAACTGGATTTTCATTCTTTATCAATTTCTTTACCATAATGTACCTAATGTAATGGCCGTGGAAGTTAGCCTACAATGTTAGACAAAAACGTTAGCCCACCGTCGACGCATATGAGCTTGCTAGCTAACGTTATCCACCATCCTATGGGCTTGCAAACAAAATCTAATATTTACCAGTGCCGTCAGTAGAATGGCATCCATACCTCCATTGATACCATTCAAGGTTTAGGCAGAACGTTTATCCAAATAACAAAGAAGTGTACAACACTCACGTACAGCATATGTATTCACACTTATACTTGATGCTATCTACCTTTCCATAGCGACAGTAACTCAGCTGTTAGCTGCAGAGCTAATGTTACAGCCACATTCTAAGGGTAGCAAGCTAGGTAACCATATACAGTAAAGCTACAAAATGATATAGCGTTAGTTAACTTACTTGTCCGAGGTTAGTAGCTGGACGAAGGAGAGTTAGTACTGATCCAGAATTTAATTTCAGCAAGGCCAGTTTTGTATTAGCTCAAATTGAGGAAACAGTCGTGGCTGAAGTGTTTGGCGCAGACATACAAAACAAATGCGCCTACAACAGAAGTTGTGTAGGCGCATTTTCAGCGAAAATAAAATTAAGATACTGATTGTTTAGAGGCTCGGATGACGGAACTACAAAAATACTTGTGTGTTGATTTGTACATTCCAAGCACTGAGCAACTGTTATGCTTCGTTCGTTTGCTAGCCATGGCATGATGTCTCTGCAGGAAAACACGATATTGCACTCGCCCTTGCACAATCGTAGCTCAATTCCTCATTTGCGGGCCAGATTATCTGGGCGGGCACAGCAGAGAGAAGGGCGGTAGCCTGGCTCCTTGTTACGTCAATAAAAGGAGATTTTCAAACCGAGCGTTTGAGCCTTCATTTTCTCAAAGGCGGAGAAGAACACCCAGGGCTTGGTTTACACCTATCGAAAATTCTAGCCACTGGGGGACCAAAGGCAGGCTAGGGGAACTCATATTAATGTTAAATAACCTCCTAAAGTGAAGTTTTCATGTCATGTGACCTTTAATGATGCGTCGATGGCCAGGTTTTGACTTCCTATTTAGAAAGAGTGGATACAGTAGACTCCTGCTGGAAGACCTTCTTACACTTGGAAATGGAACCCATTTTGACAGATCTGTTTCCAAAATATTGGAGCCAACATTAATCCCCCACACACACACCTGTGTCTAAGGACACAATCAATCCAAAATTAGCAGATCTAACAGAAAGAACACCATTGTGTTGGTGTGATGACTCATCCAGCGTATAGTAGGGTATGACTACAGTTCACAGCATGGCTTTCTTCCGCTAGCTTCTCTAACACTACTCTAATAAGAGATTAATGCAGCTCCTTCCAGAGGATTAGATGGTTCCAGGCGGCATAGCAGCTGTTCATTGTACCTGATATTGTACATTAAAAGTACCAGAGCACTGTACGATACAGAGCTTCTCATTGGCCAGAGCAACAGCATAATGGTGATTATTATACAAGCCAACGCACTGGCACCTTGGTTAAGTTAATTCCTTCTTTTATTTATTCATTTAAAGCCCAGTTTCGGATTTGACTCATTAAATCATAACGCATCAGTTGTCTCCGCTTTGCTTTGCAGGTACACACACACACACCTACTTGTTTTGACATGCAACATTGCACAAAGGAAGAGAGGTGTAAAAGTGTGCTCTCACACATGTACTGTACATGCACACGCACGCACACACACACACGCACACACCACACACACCACACACACACACATGCAAAGACTGAGGGAACACAAGCCAATAGGAAGATTTTAATGGACAGAAGGAGGAATCTTTCTGATATTCTTTTTAAATCGTGTGACACGTTTCAGTTAACCTGAAGGTGGGGTAGGTGAGAGGGATTTTTTTTAATTTTTATAAACTGTGAAATGACCTCACAAAGTTAATTTACTTTCCCTTGAGAATCAATTCCTTCCAACTGTCACCTGTTACTTCTTCAATAAAATAACACCCACTTTCATATGAGAGGGTTGACGAGGTTAATGGATTTGATAAAAATATTCTATAAGTGATGCAATTATCGTATGAATGCTTTTGTGTTGCTGACAGGTATTTTAGCAAAACTCTTGGTGCACTGCAGACAGAGAGGAATACTTCAATTTACCAGAGTAAATGGTTGCTCTAATCCTCTCCTACCCTGCAAAGTTCACAGAAACAGTCAACGTGTGAACCATCACCCCCGTGCTACAGACAGCCATCCTCCAGACAGCCCAGAACACCAGGGAGTCTTCAGAGAGGGAAGAGGAGGGAGAGAGAGAGAGAGGGAGAGAGCGAGAGAGAGGGAGAGAGAGGGAGAGAGAGAGAGGGAAGAAAGAGCGAGAGAGAGAGGGAAGAGAGAGCGAGAGAGGGAAGAGAGAGCGAGAGAGAGAAGAGAGAGCGAGAGAGAGGGAAGAGAGAGCGAGAGAGAGGGAAGAGAGAGCGAGAGAGAGCGAGCGAGAGCGAGCGAGAGAGAGCGAGAGAGAGAGAGGGTGAAAGAGAGAGAGCTTTACTAAGTTAAGATAATTCTCTCTGAGGGATTCGAGAGACTTGGAAAAGAAAAAGAGAGGGAAAAAATCCTTTGCATTTTAATGAAAAAAAAACCTTGAATGGAATGTAAATAAAGGAGGAAATACACAGATATGTAAACAGAAAGCAAGCAAAACAACACCCGCCTTGGATTTTTGATGGAATTTTTAACTTGGTGGACCGTGTGGTTGCCACACACTCATGGTCGGGAGCGGTCACTCACTCTCCCTGGCCTGAGTGATGAGAATGCAATATGACTTCAGCTTCTGCCCATCAGGGAAGGATCCTGGAGGAAGAAAATCGGCTGCTTGAAGAATTCATGAGGTTCTCATAAACCACTTTAGGAATATAGGGGGTCTGATGAAATCCAGAAGAATTCTAATTGGCTGCTGAAGGGTTCCGTTTGGCCCGTGGACTAAGAGGCAAGCCTGGAGACCATGACATTGACAGTGTGAACGCCATGTATGGTATGAGTATGGCAGTCAGATAAAAACATCAATTTACACAGACAGGAAGGCAGGCAGGCGGAGGTGAGAGAGGGAGAGATGGGATGAGAGACAGGCAGGAGAAGGATCCAGATCTAGTCAAGGTAACGGGGTAATAGCTCAGAGGACAGGACAAACATTTATTTCTCCACAGTGACCTTTAGGTGTGTGTGTGAGAGTGTGTGTGTGTGTGTGTTGAAAGGGCCGTGTTGGGGCCTTGATAAAACCGGAGAGGGCTCAGTCTCTGAAGCGTGTATGACCTCATACATCACCCTGGCATGCTGGTGGACCATGGGAGAAATGAGGGATTTTATCCCTTGCTCCCTTCTGTCCAAATGCCCTGATGACACACACACACACACACACACACACACACACACACACACACACACACACACACACACACACGCATCCAAGCCTGAGAAGGACACAGCACTGTGGGTGACTGCTTGTTACCATGACACTGACAGTCTGGAGTCCATCCAGTTATTTTACACAAACTGAATATGAATCAGGGGACTTGACACACACATACATTTATATTTAGGAACATCTACATTTATACACCTAACAATAACTGGCTCTATGGCTCTCTCTGGTGTAGCGTATATCTACAGTATATTTCTGATATAGTATCCCACATAGTGTATATGTTTTTGTGTGCTACTAATATCTTGGCAGGTTAACAAGTTCGGTACAGTCCTTCCGTTAAGTGTCTGACAGTAATCTGGAGATGTAGCAGAACATTTCATCCTGCTGATACTGGAACTATCCTGTTAGAAACCCTGACTTCACAAATGTTCTAATAAAGAGGAGTCCTTTATACAAGTTTAATCAGATACTGTAGTAAATTTACGGTATTTAACGTAATTTCACCAATCAGCACTTATCACAAAGACAATAGCATAGAGATTCTGATGTTTTCCTGACAGGACGAGAAAGGGTTGAAGGACAAAAAAATCTGAGAAAGAACCAGAAATGTGGAAGGAAGAAAAGTGGAGTCAGGTGGTTGAGTGGTTAGGGAGTCGGGCTAGTAATCCGAAGGTTGCTGGTTCGATTCCCTGGCTGTGCAAAATGACGTTGTGTCCTTGGGCAAGGCACTTCACCCTACTTGCCTCAGGGAGAATGTCCCTGTACTTACTGTAAGTCGCTCTGGATAAGAGCGTCTGCTAAATGACAATGTCAATGTAAATGTAAGAAGACATGGAAAAAAAGAAAAGCTCTTATAGGGAGGGAAAATGAAAGATGGAGAAGAAAAACTGAGTGAGGAAAACGAGAGGTGTTACCCACTTCTGGTGAGAGAGACAGTTCTTGTCGCTAGCATACTGAGATGTCGCTAGCACACTGAGATGTCGCTAGCTCACTGAGATGTCGCTAGCTCACTGAGATGTCGCTAGCACACTGAGATGTCGCTAGCTACAAAGATGAACACTGGCTGCCTACTGGAGCATACATGCTCAGGACGACGTGAGCCTCATGTGATACTGCTGGAGCTAGTGGACCGCGATTAATCAATGACAGCAAACCACTAATTACACTCTCCAATCAATTCAATCAATCAACACTCTTTAGCCAGTCAACACACCCTCTCTACCTGTCTAACCCAGTGCAACTCTGGTTTAGTACGTTTTGGTTAGCTTGAGGTGCAACTCAGGTTAGCTTGAGGTGCAACTCACATCTATATCTGTATTGGGAGACGAGAGTCGGTTTGTTTCTGACGTGAAAAGGATACGAACCTCGACGAATCTACATTCATGCCGTGCATCCAAACATCGCAGCAGAAACCGCATGCATGCGGGTGAAGAAGACGGCACTCACACAAAGTCCCCAGTCACGGAAGGGGATGTGTGTGTGCGTTTGTTTGTATGTCTGCGTGCACGAGGTACAGCACAAATCCCTGCCTTGCCTACAGCCGTCAGCCTTCACTCTGCATTTTAAGCGAGACTAAAGATTAAAGCCCTTCCTCTCCCAGCAGATCTCTAACAGAGCGCAGCCCAATTACACCTCTCTGGACCTGCACCACAGACCACCGGGAGACAGGGGTGGAGAGAGGGGTGGAGAGGGGGGTGGAGAGGGGGGTGGAGAGGGGGGTGGAGAGAGGGGTGGAGAGAGGGATGGAGAGAGGGATGGAGAGAGGGATGGAGGGTGATGGAGGACGGGAAAGGACGAGTGTGGTGGGGAGGGAATGAGACGGTTGAGAACAGAGAGAAGAGGGAGGAGGTACGCAGCAGAGGGAGAGAGGGTTATTGGTCGGCGAGTCGTTAGAAAGGACAGACGTGAGAGATGCTGAGGAGAGATGGGTGGAGACGTGAGAGATGCTGAGGAGAGATGGGTGGAGGACGTGAGAGATGCTGAGGAGAGATGGGTGGAGACGTGAGAGATGCCGAGGAGAGATGGGTGGAGACGTGAGAGATGCCGAGGAGAGATGGGTGGAGACGTGAGAGATGCCGAGGAGAGATGGGTGGAGGCGTGAGAGATGCCGAGGAGAGATGGGTGGAGACGTGAGAGATGCCGAGGAGAGATGGGTGGAGACGTGAGAGATGCTGAGGAGAGATGGGTGGAGGCGTGAGAGATGCTGAGGAGAGATGGGTGGAGGCGTGAGAGATGCTGAGGAGAGATGGGTGGAGACGTGAGAGATGCTGAGGAGAGATGGGTGGAGGCGTGAGAGCGCCTGTGACGCTCTCCACGTCCGTCCCACTACGTTGTGCACACATGCCTGCCTCGTAGCCCCACCCCTCTATCTGCCTCCATCAGCGCAGACGAACAGATGAACAGGAAGAGAGCCGTTTCCAGGGTGGAGGAGGGTGGAGGAGTGTGGGCGGTGAGAGGGAAGCAAACCTCTTTAAGAACCTCCTTCCTACACCCTCTCCTTCCTTCCCCAAGCCGCCAAAACTGTTCAGAGTGATTATACGGTTGGCGTTTGTACCTATCAAAGAGTTTGATGCAACAAACATGAGTAAGCAGGCGAGAGGAGGAGAGGGAGAGATGAAACGAGGGAGAGATTAAACGAGTGCACTTCCTGTCTTTCAAGCTCTTCCTCAGGTACAGCCTCATTACACCGCGTGAACGGAAAAGAGAGAGGGAGGGGCAGAGGAGGAGTGCGTGCGTGTCTCCTTGGTTGATAAGTTCCTGATTTTCAGAAGCCAGGCACAGCTGTGTCTTCCGGAATGTACATTCGCTAGTGTGTGCTCAGGAGCACTAGCCTGTGAGCGAGTGGAAATTAGAAAAGTGTGTTAAGCGTATCTAAGTGTGTGTGTGTGTGTGTGGATGAAGACCTCTCTCTCTTTCTTCCAGGCCCTCTGGCCTGAAGTTAAAGGCCAGATAAATAAGGCATGTCTGTGGGGGTCACTGAGGCGTGACCTCTCGGCCCATTGGCTGCGGAGCTGCTGGACTGTCGTCTCAGCTAAGCTCTGCTGGTCGCCGCAAGACGCTCCGGAGGGTGAATTTTAATCAGCGCCGAGCCGAGGCCCGGGGCTGTGCATCACGCTTAACGAGGCTGAGAGGAGCCTCTCATTTACCCACACGCAGAGAGGACCAGCCCCCCTGAAGACGACTCCCTCCCTCCCTGTCCTTCCATCACGGCCCCTCCCTCCTGGAACCGTCCCTCCCCCTCACCCCGCCTCTCCCCTCACACACCTGCCACCTCACGTCTGGCCTTCCCCTGTCCTCCTCCCTCCGGCTCACACGCCCCCTCGTCTCCTCGTCTCCCGTTCCACGTCGTCGACCGAATCTCCTCTCCAGTCTCTCTCCATTTCCCTCCATTTTCGGCTTCTTTTTCCTTGTATTAACCTACGCTGTGTGTGTCAATCCTTTGCCCTTTCTCCAATCGTCGTTTATTAACCGACACCCGTGTTCCCTCCCCCCCCTCTCTCCCCTCTCTCCCCCTCCTCCCTCTCTCTCTGTCTCTCTCTCTCTCTCTCCCTCACCTTTTCCCCTCCTGTGTTGACTGTGTGAGTGTGTGTGGATATGGCGCTGGCACGGCGGGCATGTACACGCGTGGCGGCCGTGGCTCAGGGGGTGGAGAGGGTCAAACACTAATCGCAGGGTTGGCGGTTCGATCCCCGACTCCTCCTGGCCATGTGTCGAAGGATCCGTGAGCAAGACACTGAACCTCAAGCTGCTCCTGATGGGCATGGCAG
Source organism: Thaleichthys pacificus (assembly GCA_023658055.1). Taxonomy (NCBI): domain Eukaryota; kingdom Metazoa; phylum Chordata; class Actinopteri; order Osmeriformes; family Osmeridae; genus Thaleichthys; species Thaleichthys pacificus. The sequence goes on along the minus strand of CM042862.1, from coordinate 2,847,910 downwards.
CTCTGCTGCCGTGTGTGTGTGTGTGGGTGGATGAGAGGCAACAAATGTGAAGTGCTTTGGGTGCTGCTAAGGTAGAATAGTGTTAAATATAGTCCATTTACACACACTCACACAGGAAGAGTCATCTGGGCCCTAACCTTGAGACCATGCAAGCGACGTGCCGAATGCTCACAAAACCTTGATTATTTTAAACAAAATAAATGCGGTTTCAGCAGCCACTCAACCTTGCTTGAACAACAGAAATACAACACTGCCTCAATAAGAACAAAACCAAACACACGTACAGATAACAGCTCACCTTGTTAAAGACACACACACACACACACACACACACACACACACACACACACACACACACACACACACACACACACACACACACACACACACACACACACACACACACACACACACACACACACACACACCACACACACACACACACACACACACCCCTTGCTGCATTGTGCACAATAAGTCTTGCTTCATTAAAGCCAATTCTCATCCACTATCAGTTTACAACCACAGAAGTCGTTTGAACCGCCAGGGAAATACAATTCCATTCCATTTCGGGGGTTATCTTAATATATGAGCTTGTCTTCACCACACTGCTCTCCTGTTATGAGGCAAACACCCACAGCAGCATAATATTGCTCTAGCTCCATCACTGGACGAACCGCTCACAAAGCAATTAGCAGTTTATATGTGCATGACGTGTGTGTGTGTGTGTTTGTGTGTGCTTGTGTTCTCAACTCCCTGGTCTAATTCCACTCCTCTAATTTCAGCATCCGTTCTTTTGAGCGGTTTCAGTGTTCTCTAGGAGGAAACGTGTCCTAATGCTGAAGGGTGTCCTCTCCACCAGACCCCACCCAGACCCCTCTCCACCAGACCCCACCCAGACTCCTCTCCACCAGACCCCACCCACACCCCTCTCCACCCAGACCCCTCTCCACCCTCTCCACCCAGACCCCCACCAGACCACACCCAGACCTCCCCAGACCCACCCGAACTCACCCAGACCCCACCAGGACCCCACCCAGACCTCCCAGACCCCACCCAGCCCTCCCCAAGAACCCCACCAGCCCCCCACCAGACCCCCACCCGACCCCACCTGACCTCCACAGACCCCCACCCGACCCCACCCAGACCTCCCCAGACCCCACCAGACCCCACCCAGACCTCCCCAGACCCCACCAGACCCCACCCCAGACCCCACCTGACCTCACCCCAGACACCACCTGACCTCCACCGACCCCAACCCGACCCACCCAGACCCCACCCTGACCTCCACAGACCCCACCCGACCCCACCCAGACCCACCAGACCCCACCCAGACCCCACCACACCGGCACAGCTCCGCCCCCCTGGTCACGATCAAGCCCATCGTGCTCTACCTCCGCAGAACCACAAAGTGAAAACAGAAGAGCCTCTAACCCGAGATCAATGTGGCGTCTGCCTTTCTATCCATCATCCCCCTGCTTCTCCCTCGATCCGTCTGGGCCTGTCCCATCTGCACGACGCCTGATCTCTCCTCACCCATCCATTAGCTCTGTCCTTCTCTCCTTCCGTGTCTCTGCCCCAAGGCCCCCCTGTCTCCTCCGCCTGTCACGGGCGCCGCGGAGACACCCGCCTAGTTACCGTGATTTATAACGTCTGCCGGAAGATCGGGCAGATGTCCGACAAGAAAACATGACTGCTGCACTCGCAGTAATTGACAATATGGTCGAGTGTAACAGAGTACACTGCGTGTGAAGCCCACCTGCATCCATTCCTGCACCAAATGTGCAGACACTTCATTAGGTAGATGTACGTGTGTGTTTACTCAGCATCTCCTCGTGAGGGAGGGGCTTGTCAGGGTTTACATCCTTGTCTGGAAAATCAAAAGCAAATTCAAGCCTGCCCTTTCACAAACGCTCTCCTCCTCCTCCTCCTTCCAATCTCCCTCCTCATCTCTCTCCATACCTCCGTCTTCGTGTTTCTCCTGCGGGCCAGCGGGGAGCAAATCTAGATCAATCTCCGGACGTCGCTTCCTCCTCTTTAGCGACGGCGGGCTCACACAGACACAGAGCTCCTCACCCGCTTTACAGCTCTGCCCTGCGAGCCTCGCACTCCCATAAAGAGAGAGTGAGCGATAGGGGGCAGGGGACGTGGAGGGGGGGGGCGAAGGGGACGTGGAGGGGGGGGCGAGGGGGACGTGGAGGGGAGGGCGAGGGGGACGTGGAGGGGACGTGGAGGGGACGTGGAGGAGACGTGGAGGGGGAGGCGAGGGGGACGTGGAGGGGGGTGGGCGAGGGGGACGTGGAGGGGGGGGGGGGGGGGGGGCGAGGGGGGACGTGGAGGGGGGGGGGAGAACAGCAGACTCGTACAGCATGCATGACAACAGAGTCCGCTTCTCCCAATCCATCCCTCTATCTCACCTTGACTAGCTCGTCCGCTGGCAACTCCTGCTGCAGTGTGTAGGTAGGTGTGTAGACACGCACACACAGCCACACACACACACACACGCACACACGCACACACACAGACACACGCACCCAGACACACACACGCACCCAGACACACACACACACGCACCCAGACACACAAACACGCACCTTTCAAAAAAGGTGAATTCACCCAAACTTGAATGGCAGCCTTACACATTGTTGTACATCGTGTTCTGAGCAGGAAACCCAAGGACGGCTCAGAGACAGAGGAAGTCGGGTGGCTTTGTGGTCGTGTGTGTCGAGTCTGAGCCCTCTCCTCCAACAAAACACCTTGACCTTAGGATGAAGAACTCTCAAACAAAGTTAGACAGCCTGGTACAGTAGGCCAGCGAAGTCTGTTGCGCTGACAATGAATCGGCACTTCCCATCTTGCCTCTCACATAACAAACCCAAACAACATAGCCTTCATACGACAAAACGCATCAAGTCGAACCTGCCCAAAGGGTAGCCAGTCAGGAGTCGGCTTCCGACGAATCCTCGCCTCCTACAGCAGATTGTTTTCAGGCTCTACAGAGACGGAGGATTCTAGAGGCTTCTAGAGGCGCGTGCCATGTCGACGGCGGTGACCAGGACAAACTGGCCGACGAGGAGTGATTGGCTGGGCGATGGAACGGGCTTAAGGAAAGCCTCCAGGGAGAGAGAGAGGCCGCTACAGCTAGCGCCCGCAGAGCAGCCTCAGTCAACAGTGAGAAATCCCTGTTAAAACACAGGCCGTTAGCCCACAGGACTAAAGACAGATTAGTCTGTTGCACCCTGTGGAGGCTCTGCGGCGCTGGAACAGACACGCTAAGACCCGGTTAAACACATCCATCTGTGAGACGGCATGAAACAGAACTAAATGACGTGTTCGGTCTTCACGCTCGATCCGGCCACATGCGGAGCCTGACACGCGTGTTCTGAATGCACAAATGAGAGGCTGTGATCGGGAGGGGATGTGAGTTTAGCGACATCAGTGATGTAAAATAAGTTTATTTAATGAGTTGTCAGATCAAACATTGGTTTGCATTTTAACAGTTGAAAAACAATGGTCCTGACAATGGGATTGAGTAGAAACAATTTATATCCCTTTTTTTCCCAGGTTGGTTTTCGAATGTTGTTTTTTTTCTTTCTTTCTTAGAGAAATAGGTAAGACGTTGAATACACAAGTATTACAAAAAAGGACTTCAAAAAATAAAATCTATTTACAATTTCTCTACACCTCACCCCTCCCTCTCTTCCTGATTGGTCTGTTCTCTGCAGGTGCTGAAGGGTAACAGTTAGGAGTTGCAAACAAAGAGGAAGAGGAGGAGGAGGGGGGAGGAGGCGAAGGGGGAGGGGGGAGGAGGCGAAGGGGGACAGGGAGAAGGAGAAGGGAGGAGAGCTGGATGTGCTCTTCCTCAGTCCCAGGAGTCTGTGCTGTCTCTCAGAGAGGCCAAGTAGGGTGGCGGCGGGGGTCCAGGGTGGTGGCGGCAGGGGTCCAGGGTGGTGGTGGGTGGGGGGTCCAGGGCGGGACTGCTGCAGGCGTTTCTGGAGGCTGTCTGGGTGTCTGTGGCGAGCAGGACCAGACTGGAGGGCCACACGGGGGGAGGGGGTGGGGGCATCCTCTGAGGCTGGGGCAGGGCGGGGCTGAGCGGGGCGGTCCTGGAGGGCTGGGCCTCCAGGGGAATCAGGGCTGTTTGAGGCGTTTGCGTGGGGGTCCAAGGAAGGGGCACTGGGCGGAGGCCAGCGAGCGGTACGCCTCAGCGACCAGGTGGGGGTGAGACGCCACCATGGACTTCCACCCTGTCGTCTCCATCACCTCAGACGCATGGCTGCGAGACGGAGACGGAGAAAGAGAGAGAGAAACACAGAGAGAGAGAGACTCAATTAGCATGTCTGCAGGGCCGTTCTCAGAGGGTGACAGACTAGCAGGGTGACAGACCAGGAGGAGAGTAGAGGAGATGGTGACACCCCCACGGCCCCCTCCACCCCCCACGGCCCCCTCCACCCCCCACGGCCCCCTCCACCCCCCACAGACTGGGCCCCGTGGGAACCCCCCCTCCTCCCCCCCCCTCCTCCCCCCCTCGCCCTCAGGGTGTTGAGCTGCACTATCACGCACACAGCTACATGGCCTTTAATGACATTTGTCATGTGTTAGTGTGGTTATGAAACGACTGTGTGTGTGCGCACGTGTGTGTGTGTACGCACGCGCGTGTGTGTGTGCGCACGTGTGTGTGTGTGTGAGAGCCGTGTGTGTCCTGCACACCTCAAGCCCACCTCTGACCCCCTCTCTTGAACCACAGCAACCACTAATGGCCAGTGGGCCCTGCCTGGGGTAGCAGAGCAGCAAAGGGCATGGAGAGAGCAGACCCAGCTGGGGAGTAAACTGAGCCTGGGGGCTGGAGGGGGGGGAGGAAGGAAGGAAGGAAGGGGGGAGAGAGGAAGGAAGGGGGGATGAGGGGAGGAGGAGGGAGGGGGGGGAGAGGAAGGAAGGGGGAAGGAGGAAGGAAGGGGAAGGAAGAAAGGGCAGGAGGGGAGAAAGATGGAAGGAGTATTGTAGGGGTAAGAATTATAAAAAGGAGGAAAGGATAAATAGAGGAAACGGAAGAAAGGAAGGAATGATGGTGGGGTGAGAGAGAGAGAGAGAGAGAGAGAGAGAGAGAGAGAGAGAGAGAGAGAGAGAGAGAGAGAGAGAGAGAAGGAATGATGGTGGGGTGAGAGAGAGAGAGAGAGAGAGAGAAGGAATGATGGTGGGGTGAGAGAGAGAGAGAGAGAGAGAGAGAGAGAGAGAGAGAGAGAGAGAGAGAGAGAGAGAGAGAGAAGGAATGATGGGGTGAGAGAGGGAGAGAGAGAAGGAATGATGGTGGGGTGAGAGAGAGAGAAGGAATGATGGTGGGGTGAGAGAGAGAGAGAGAGAGAGAGAGAGAGAGAGAGAGAGAGAGAGAGAGAGAGAGAGAGAGAGAAGGAAGGAAGGAATGATGGTGGGGTGAGAGAGAGAGAGAAGGAATGATGGTGGGGTGAGAGAGGGACAGAGAAGCTGACAGAAAGGAGACAAAGACAGAGAAACAAGGAAGAGACAGGAAAGGGGGGGGGGGGGGTCTTCTGCTGGTCACATGACTGCAGGTCAACAGGCTGTCTGCAGGAACTGCTTTGGTGTTTATTGGTTTCTGGTGTTGTTTATTTTCTGTATTCCCCCTCTTTATTGATTTTTGTTGTTGCTGTTGCTGGTTGTCGATGTTGTCCAAGGGTGGATGGTTGATAACACTCAGGCTAGAGTCCCCGGCGACCAATTTTCCCTCGGCAACAACACTGTCGCAAATTAAACTGTCATAATGCCCATAACAACAATTAATGAGGAGAATTAGGGGCAGGAATCTGACTAGGATGGGGGATGGGAGGACTGTGAAGAAAGGCTGGGAGCACCAGGAACAGTAATGAAAAGATCTGGACTGAGAAAGCAGGGGGAAAAAAAAGTACTAGAGAGGAAAAGAAAAAGATGGAGAAATCAAACTGACGTTTGGAGCCCAGACTGTGGTGACGGACTGTTCATTAACTTCACATCGTAACATCGTAAATAACAGCAGAAATTGTTATTAGGCAGGTTTTACCCCATCAGGCTTGATCCATCCCTGACCATAACCAGATTAATTATGACTTAACAGGTTTGCTGCTAAATGGCCTCACTTTTTTTTTTTTTAAAGCATAAAGTGGTCTGATATGAGATTACATTCACATTTCTGTAGATAGAACATCAACAGTTCCCACTGGAAACGAATGACTGTCATGGAAACGACAAGGACTGGAGAGTTTCCCATCAGTTAGACACTGCGTTCCACCTGCGTTCCACCGCCCAGCCCAGCCCTCCATATCTGATGTGTCAAATAGCGTTTGAGGACAAGAAGAGGGAGGAAGGTATAAATTGCGTCCTATCAATAAGAAGGTGAGTGAGCACGTGTGTGTGAAGTCAGTGTGTGTGTGAGAAGTGTGTGTGTTTGAGAAGTCTGTGTGTGTGTGTGTGTGTGTGCGTGTAGTCCAACTCACTAGTTGATGAAGTCCACGGCCTGTGTTTTGAGCTGGTCGGCGCTGTGGAGGTCTGCCAGGATGAGGATTTCAGCAGCGTTGTCCACAGACAGGCTGGTGCACAGAGCGTCCTCACACATCACCTTCAGTCGCTCCAGGGCGTACTGAGGGTCACGGGGGGGGAGGGGGAGGAGGGGTGGGAAGAGAGGGGGGAGAGACTCCATTAGTGATGTTTAGGAGGAACGATTCCCAGTTGTTACAGTGTGAAACGGCTTAGCGACTCTGGATCGCGCTCGTCACGAACACAACGCCTGTTTGATTCGAGCGATGTGAACGGGGGGGGGGGGGGGGTGGGAGAGAGGGAGAGAGAGAGGGCTGGATAAATAGATGGTTGAGGTAGAGAGAGCTGACTCATGAACGGAGGTGGAGGTGGAGGTGGGGGTGGAGGTGGGGGTAGGAGAGCTGGGGACAGAGATAATGGTTAATGGTCTGTAAACACTGTGAAGGCTGATTCATCTGACATCCACCTTAATCCCTGTGTGTCAAATTGACCAATTTCACACAAACACACCCATAATCTCCAGACTAGAAGCAAGGCTCATGGCTGTGTGTGTGTGTGTGTGTGTGTGTGTGTGTGTGTGTGTGGATTAAATAAGGGAGGGAGGTATTGAGCAGGCAGAGGGGATTGTGGGCCAGTATAGGATGGGTTAAACAGGACATCACCTTCAGCAAGCCCGGCCCCTAACAGAGAGAGACACCGCTATTAATGGAGCAGTGATGAAGAGCGTAGGAAGAAAGGAGGGGGGGAACACAGGGGAGAGAGTGGAGGAGGAAGGGAGGGAGGGAAGGAGAGAGTGGAGGAGGAGGGAGGGAGAGAGTGGAGGGGGGAGGGAGTGGAGAGGGAGGGAGGTAGAGAGTGGAGGAGGGAGGGAGGGAGAGAGTGGAGGAGGGAGGGAGAGAGGGAACACAGGGGAGGAGAGTGGAGGAGGGAGGGAGGGAGGGAGGGAGGGAGGAGGGAGAGAGGGGATGAATGCAGAGCCACTGCTGGCTCACAATGGACAAGAGTCCTTGAGGAGCACTGACTAAGAAGAGCTGTGTGCGTGTGTGTAATGTCATTAATATTCACCAACAAACATGCACACACTGTAAATGCACACTCTCGTCCCATCAAACATGAGTGTGCAGGGATGACTAAACGTGCGCACACACACACACACACACACTCTCCCAGTTTACTTTGTCGGCTGCAGCCAGCAGGTCGTCGGCCATCTTGTCCAGATTGGGAGCCTTGCCTGTGTAGATGAAGCACATCATCTCTTTGAAGACCTCCGGCTCCACATCGTTTATCTCCACACGGTTCTGGACACGACAGAGACGACGACAGAGAGAGAGACAGGCTTGAGAGGAGGAACGACAGAGAGATCAAATCAAAATGTATTTGTATAGCCCTTTTTACACGCAAGCATGTCACAGAGGGCTTCACATACGCCCATAATACTGCCCCCTCAAACAACCTAAACCCTCAAGAGAGAGAGACAGGCTTGAGAGAAGGAACGACAAAGAGAGACAGGCTTGAGAGGAGGAGAGAGACAGGAACGACAGAGAGAGAGACAGGCTTGAGAGGAGGAGAGAGACAAAGAGAGAGACAGGCTTGAGAGGAGGAGAGAGACAGGAGGGACAGAGAGAGAGACAGACTTGAGAGGAGGAGAGACAGGAGGGACAGAGAGAGACAGGCTTGAGAGGAGGAGAGACAGGAGGGACAGAGAGAGACAGGCTTGAGAGGAGGAGAGACAGGAGGGACAGAGAGAGACAGGCTTGAGAGGAGGAGAGAGTCCCACCGCTCAGCATCACACAGGGCAGCTCTTCATTATTGGACTCCTGCACTGAAGGTGTTCATAATCCAGCTGTCACAAATTCTGATTCATTTACTTTTAGAACATGGTCTCTCTCTCTCTCTCTCTCTCACACACATACACACACACACAAACACACATGGCCAAATTAACTTTTGACAAGTCTGAACACGTTTCGTCCAAAATTGAAAAGGGGATTTTATTTTTTTCAGACAATTCCTGGAATTAATCCTCCATGTTCATTCCAAATACGCACTGCCTGCAGCCAACAAATGCACTCTATCACTTGTCGGCAAGGTAACGGTAACCTGAACCCCTTTCCCTGCACTAAGAGGCAGGAACAAGGAAGTAAACCAATTATAACACTGCTTTATCGTTGTCGTGGCGACCCAGGGCATTTGAGCAGGGTCACGTTAAGTATACCAACAGCTTAGTGAATTTATGTTCCACTATGTCCACTCAACAACGAGGGAAACCACAGAGGAAAAGTTTACACCAAGGTCACGCACACACACACACACACACAAAGCCTGTGGCATTTCAGGATGTGGCACACACACAAACAACTCTTGTTGTCCCACATCTCAGTACACACACACACACACACTTTAACAGAGGAAGTGTGTATCTTTACGAGCTCATTGGTTTCTCCTCTATGGAGGGCTGTAAAGGCAGTTCACTCATCTATCAGTTCTCTCAGGATCACGCAGGGAGACGGCTCTCCCCCTCCCTCTCCCTGATGAAGACGCCCACTTAAACAGCAATTAAGATGCATTTCCTCGCTGTGTGCTTTATAATTTCCCCATTCGAGCTGCGCCCGCATCAATATTCCGCTGACACGGCCGCTATATCACTAAGGTTCAATCTCACCGCCTCCTATCAGATGAGGAAGACCAGGAGCCGGGTCTCTCTCACACTCTCTCACACTCTCTCTCACTCTCTCTCACTCTCTCTCACTCATGCTACCTCTCTCTCACCCTCTCACCCTCTCACTCTCTCTCATGCTACCTCTCTCTCACCCTCTCACGCTACATCTCTCTCTCTCTCCCTCACGGTTTGCCGTTTCCGTGTCTTACAAAACACATATAGTTTTACTGTGGTATGTAACAGCTATTACATTTTCTCACACTTGCCGCTCCCTGTAAGGAAACGTGCGGGCGTTTAGATCCGAGGCAGGAAGACGGATGATGTAACTGAGGGAAAGAAGGCGTGTTAAAGTAGTTAAGTAGAGGGAGGGGAGGGGAGGGGGGGGAGGGTCAACGCTGGACTCACCTTCTTACTCTCCTCCATCTCATGCTCAAACATGGCACTGAACACGGGCGACCGGGCTGAGGAGAGAGAGAGAGAGGGAGAGAGAAGGAGAGGACGAGAGAGAGACATAGAGAGAGAGAGAGAGTGTTTGATAAAGAGTGAGATGTTTTGTCAGCTTATGGGTTAAACATGTCTGAATCCCCCAGTCCCTCAGCAGTGAAGCACAGGGCCAGAAGGAGGAAGTTAGCAGCCTGGATAACACCCTTCTCTGCAACACCACAGCATCCCTGCTCCAGGCTAGTCCACGGACACCTGGCTGCTTGGACTGCGGATGTTCTTCTGACTCCAAACAGTCGATGTGTAGTGTGTGTTTGTGTATACGTGTTGTACACTTGTCCTGTTTGCCGGTCTGGGACTGTGTGTGTTCAGTTGCGAGGCTGGAGGCAGTTCTGTCTGGACTTACAGCCTACCAGCTGGTTCCACTGGGTCATAGGTGTGTATGGAGGGGTTCTGTTGGGTCATAGCTGTGTATGGAGGGGTTCTGTTGGGTCATAGGTGTGTATGGAGGGGTTCTGTTGGGTCATAGGTGTGTATGGAGGGGTTCTGTTGGGTCATAGGTGTGTATGGAGGGGTTCTGTTGGGTCATAGGTGTGTATGGAGGGGTTCTGTTGGGTCATAGGTGTGTATGGAGGGGTTCTGTTGGGTCATAGGTGTGTATGGAGGGGTTCTGTTGGGTCATAGGTGTGTATGGAGGGGTTCTTTTGGGTCATAGGTGTGTATGGAGGGGTTCTGTTGGGTCATAGGTGTGTATGGAGGGGTTCTGTTGGGTCATAGGTGTGTATGGAGGGGTTCTGTTGGGTCATAGGTGTGTATGGAGGGGTTCTGTTGGGTCATAGTTGTGTATGGAGGGGTTCTGTTGGGTCATAGGTGTGTATGGAGGGGTTCTGTTGGGTCATAGGTGTGTATGGAGGGGTTCTGTTGGGTCATAGGTGTGTATGGAGGGGTTCTGTTGGGTCATAGGTGTGTATGGAGGGGTTCTGTTGGGTCATAGGTGTGTATGGAGGGGTTCTGTTGGGTCATAGGTGTGTATGGAGGGGTTCTGTTGGGTCATAGGTGTGTATGGAGGGGTTCTGTTGGGTCATAGGTGTGCTATACCTCACACACACACCCCACAGTCAGTGGTCTGGTGAGCTCATACTGCAGTGGCAAAAGAGAGAGAGGGGGGGGGGGAGCGAGAGAGAGAGCGATAGAGAGAGAGCGAGCGAGCGAGATAGGAAAGTGCCACACTGTTTTAGATCCCATGGCCAATTGGCAATGAGGAGCCAATTTGAGCCGCTCGGCTCAGCCCGCACACGCTCACTGGCTCCTTTGATCCCGCTCTGTCCATCTCCGTGGCGATTAACGAGAAAGGGAGTAGTCACGGGAACGGCTCAGAAGGGAGAATAACGAGGAGACTGTATGTCACCTGGTCCAGGTAGCAGGGAAGGAGCTCACTGCCAGATGAGAGAGACCCCAACCCACTGGAGCACACAATTAAACTGTCTCCGTTCCCTCTCTCTCACACACACACACACACACGAAGACACACACAGACACACACACACACACACACAGACACACACACACACAGAGACACACACACACACAGAGACACAGACACGCAAAACAAACTCAATAATCAACACGTCTTTTTTTCATTCCCCACTGGTACAAAGTTAGCAGCGCTTCTGGAAGTTTCTGTGTCTTGTCATCGTGATGCCAATTGCTCTAACAAGTTCAGAAGGTGTCAGTTGTGCTTGTTTGTATGAGTGTCTGTCTGTGTGTGTGTGTGTGTGTGTTTTACCTGCTAGAATAGCTTTGTGAGCCTGGAACTCCTGCCCTGCCACACACAGGGAGCAGTCAGTGAAGCGGGAGTTCTCCCACAGGTCTCCCAGCTCCTCGGCCAGTCTGCAGTCAGGAACCTTCACCATGTTCATGCTGTTCTGCCCCGAGATGTTCACAGAGTCCTGCACCACACTCACCTACACACACACACACACACACAGGGGGGTATATAGATAGTATAGTACACCAGCCTACAGATATAAATCAGACAGCAGTTAACGTTTCTCTCTAAACAAGTAGAGGTCATAGAAGGGTCATTTGAGCATGTGTACTACAATATAGAGACACGATCAATCGTATACTCACACACACTGGAGTCAGAAATGTGTGTGTGTGTGTGTGTGTCTGAGTATCTTCCCTGCTGATTATGCCACCTGTTTCAGACATTGTTGAACAGACCAATTTATCTCTCTCCAGGACTGAGACCTTCCACACACACACACACGCACACACACACACGCACACCAACCAAGTTCACCTTTCTCATTTATTTTCCCTATCCAGTGTCTCCCTTTCCCCACAGCATCCATTGCTGTTTGGTATAGATGCAGGTGGTTGCAAAGCTCTATAGAATGCAGTCAACAAGAAGCTCTATAGAATGCAGTCAACAAGAAGCTCTATAGAATGCAGTCAACAAGAAGCTCTATAGAATGCAGTCAACAAGAAGCTCTATAGAATGCAGTCAACAAGAAGCTCTATAAAAATGTAGTCAACAAGCTTTTGCAACTACATGAAGAAACTCTCCTCTACAGCTGTTCCAACAGAGAGGTTCAGCTGCAACGGACCTTGCCCCCTGGACACCTGAGCTTGACCCTCAGGGAAAGCACACATACCTGACCCCCACCCCCCCCCTCGCACACTCACACACAAACACGGAAAGAATACAAGAAAAACATGGCAAGTGCAAAAGGGAAGCAGGAAATTGAATGTCAAGGATCCTTGTTTGCTTGTGATGGAGGTGCAAGTGTTCGCCCGAAGGCAGAAGAGAGAGGGAGAGAAGGAATAAGAAATAAGAGGGAAATGTAGGCAGAGAGGGAGACGGAATTGTAATTGTTAAGAAGTCGGTGTAGGGATCCTAAGCCGAGCTAATAAACTTCATTTCTTTAAAAGAGGAGTGACATGACAAGAAGCTGCTGCTGTAAGAGGAGCACGGGTCTACTGTGTGTAGCAGTGTGCATGTGTGTGTGTGTGTGTGTGTGTGTGTGTGTGTGTGTGTGTGTAAGAGGAGCACGGGTCTACTGTGTGCTCTGTGTGTAGCAGTGTGCATGTGTGTGTGTGTGTGTGTGTGTGTCACAGTCTGGTCTCCACAGCTGGCTTCATAAATCACACTCCAGGGGGATGTGGGTCTGACTGACGTACATCCATCTCACACTCACCCCAAGACTTCACACACACACACAAACTGTAATTCAAACAAGGGAACACACACACATACTCACAAGACAATGATTAGCAACTCTTGCAAGGCTTTGAATAGAAAGGGTGCTGCTGAGAGTCAAGAGTCAAGAAGAGGGAGAGAGAGATAGAGAGAGATAGAGAGAGATGGAGAGAGAGAGACAGAGAGAGACAGAGAGAGAGAGAGAGAGAGAGAGAGAGAGACAGACACAGAGAGAGAGAGAGAGACAGAGAGAGAGAGAGAGACAGAGAGAGAGAGAGACAGAGAGAGACAGACACAGAGAGAGAGACAGAGAGAGAGAGACAGAGAGAGAGAGGGAGAGAGAGAGAGAGAGACAGAGAGAGAGACAGAGAGAGAGACAGAGAGAGAGACAGAGAGAAAGAGATTACCAAGGCAAGGCAAGTTTACCAAGCTGGAGTTCAAACAGAGAGTTTTCCATGGGAGGAAACTGTTAAATCAGCTCAGTGAACCATGAAGACAAACACTGAATCTTCATTGTGCTTTGAGGGTCCTTTTCCCTCTTAAACGTACAGCGCTTACACGTCACCTGAATTCAGTGTGCGAGCGCGGCATAAACAACCACATTAGCATGGCGGTGTGACCATGTGACCCAGCCAGCTTCATTACTGGCTAACCTTCCCCCAGTCTTACAGTTAAACCAGGCGGAAACTCAACAACTGTGCCTGGTTATTTCAATCATGTCGACTGGCTGCCTGCAACACCTTTCACCTGTCTGCTCCAATACCAACGCACATCATCAGTTATATGAGTGCCAAGGAGTTGCCAGGATTCTGGGGGTCTCTTGAAGGCATCACCAGGTACAGCAGCACCTACTGGAACCTCCCTGGCCGTTTATTTATTCATTTATGCATCAATCTATTTTGCCTGTTTGTTTATAGATTTACGGCAACGTGCCATGCGTGAAATAGTTCCCCAAATAATCCAATCAAATAAAGTTCATTAAGTTCTGGAACACTTGTTCTTTTTGCTCCCTGGTCTCATTTTCAAGCTGAAAGACTTTTATCTGATCAACTCTCAGCATTCTGGAGTTAACACACACACACACACACACACACACACACACACACACACACACACACACACACACACACAGACACACACACACACACAGACACACACACCTTTCCTTCTCAGGCTCTGCCTTAATAGATGTGTGATCTTTTAAACCTGTTGTCTGAACCCCTGGGCCCCACGACTCATCACCAACTGTTTATAATGCATGACTGTCCCTACTCTCTGCAGACAAGCAGAGTAAACAGACCTGTCACACACACACACACACCAAGTCTGACACACACACGCCACGGAGCGATCGATCCACAGCACACTATCCTCAGAGAAATCCCCAAATCCTCAAATAGCTGAGACTCGCACAGATCTGAATCCCATCCCTCACCCCTGATGCACATCAACCCAAAACATTTAAATGTAGCTGCTAAAGTAGGGCAGAGCAGTCTGATGTAGAAGACACTGCGACAGCCAACCCAGCTGGAGTGGGGACTGTCCTGTCCTAGCCTGGCTGGATCCACACTCACGGGACAGAGGCAGATGATTAAAGCTTACCCCAGGTTCATTACCGCAGGCCCCAGGGCTGGAGATGGACGGCGTTTGGATAGAAAGGCACACGGTGATATTAGAGCAGACCAACAGTGACACAGCAGTGTCTGGATGAACCCTGCCCACATAGGAACACGCATGAACACGCCACACAGGAACACGCCGCAACACGCCATGTAGGAACACGCCACGCAGGAACATGCCACGCAGGAACACGCCACGCAGGAACACGCCACGCAGGAACACGCCACGCAGGAACACGCCACGCAGGAACACGCAGGAACACGCCACGCAGGAACACGCCACGTAGGAACATGTAGGAACACGCCACGCAGGAACACGCCACGCAGGAACACGTCACGCAGGAACACGCAGGAACACGCCACGCAGGAACACGCCACGTAGGAACATGTAGGAACACGCCACGCAGGAACACGCCACGCAGGAACACGTCACGCAGGAACGCTTCACAGCCAAGTGTTGTGTCTGGCAGGCCCGTCTCCATTCTCCAAAATCACACACACACACACATACACGTTGACACACACAACCCTGGCAGCAAGCTAGACCTAAGAGCCTCTGTGAACAGCAGCCGTTTGGGTCCCTTTAAACTATTTGTGTCTCTGCTGGAAGATCACAGAGACACTAAACTGATAGCTTTGAGACTCGGAGGCCAGATTTAACAACGCTTGAAGGAAACATTTGGAGGAGAGAGACATGAAGGAGTGTTGCTTGCCTGTTCATTTTCTTCCACTTTACTCGGGGAAAACCAAAAGGCTTCTTGATGAGATGTAAAGACAAGGCTGAGGTTTTATTGTCTAGTCACGGCCTGGACCTGCCGTCCAATTACAGGACTGACAGTTGATCAAAGATGGCTGCCGACATCTTGGAGATTACAACGGTATCTCACTACACTATAAAACTATCTCTATTGGCCACAAGCAATCACTGGCAGACTTCCATTGGAAGGCTACAGAGCGATCATGAAACCACTCGCAGAGTTCTCCCATTCTTTACCTGTCTCTCTTCCTGTTTATCACCATTTGTCTCTGCAGCCCTGTGATTGTGTCTCCAACCCCTCTTCATATCTCGCCTCGCCTTCCCTTCTTCTGGCTCCCAGGTCTCATCATCTGCCTGCCTGCCTGCCTGCCTGCCTGCCTGCCCCACACATTTCCTCTCTTATCCGTCTGTCCCCTTTCACCCTGAACACACTCAGTTCTCCTCAACTCTCATCTCCTCTCAATCCTCTCCTCCTCTCCTCTCCATCACACCCCCCCTATCTCTCTCCTCTTTCATCTACCCCCCCCTCTCTTCTCCTCTTTCCTCCACC
This sequence comes from Thaleichthys pacificus, assembly GCA_023658055.1. Taxonomy (NCBI): domain Eukaryota; kingdom Metazoa; phylum Chordata; class Actinopteri; order Osmeriformes; family Osmeridae; genus Thaleichthys; species Thaleichthys pacificus. Next base: position 2,832,154 of record CM042862.1, on the reverse strand, counting down.
CCTCTCCTCCTCCACTCCCTCCTCCCCCTCTCCTCCTCCTCTCCTCTTTCATCCACCCCCCCCTCTTCTCCTCTTTCCTCCACTCCTCCCCCCCCTCTCCTCCTCCACACCCTCCCTCCCCCCCCTTCTCCTCCTTCCTCCACTCCCTCCCCTCCTCCTCCTCCCCCTCTTTCTACCCTCCTTCTCCTCCTCCTCCTCCCCCTCCTCCCCTCCTCCTCCCTCTCCTCCTCCTCCCTCTCCTCCTCCTCCCTCTCCTCCTCCTCCCTCTCCTCCTCCCCCTCTCCTCCCCCTCTCCTCCCCCTCTCCTCCTCCTCTCTCCACTGGGACGAGGAGGGGGGCCAGGCAGCTGGAGCAGCTGCCATCGTCTCCTCCGACAGCAGCGCGGCATATGGCCGGGCTCTGTGAAGGATGGGCGCTGTCACCCGGCAAAGTGCTTACCCGCAGCCGGGAGAGCCACGCCCACGCACGCCCACGCACGCCCACGCACGCCCACGCACGCTAGCACCAGGAGACGGAGGGAGAGACCGCTCAACGCCAGCGCCCCTGCTCGTTTAGGAGAGAGGGGGGAGGAGGAGGAGCGGAGGAGAGAGAGAGAGACCAACTTTGGATGTACAGGGTCAGTAGGGGGGTGAGCCAGGCTCTGTGTGTGTGTGTGTGTGTGTGTGTGTGTGTGTGTGTGTGGTGGGAGAGGACACATAACAGCCCATTACACCAGGGTTCCCCACCTCTGGCCCCGGAGGTCACAGCTGAACTGATAAAGCCCCTCCCATCAGCTCTGATTGGCACCGCAGTACCTCTGACCGCCTGAAGGCAGCCCACTGGCTCCCTCTCTCCAGCTCCAACAGCCAATTTAGACAAGCTGACAAACTTCTCACCACCACAAACTTCTCTTTGTTGGTATGTTACACAATTCCAGAAGAGGCACACCAACAGTAGCACAGAGAGTTCCCCTTCAAGGCTGCAGAGAGCAGAGGAAGCCTGGAGGAGGTTGGCAGTCTGGTGTGAAGCAGGAAGCTACATTGAAACCTTCAGCCAATCTGCATTACTGTGGTACAGACCTGGCCAGAGGCCCAGAGGGCGAGAGCAAGACGGCGAACAGGGGAGACGTGAGAGGAACAGAGACACGAAGAGACAGATGGAGGCAGACATCCAAAAGAGTGGGAAAAGAATCGGGGGGAAAAAAGAAGAGAAAGATCATTTAAACGACTTTACCACACAGTGTCTCATTAGTGGAGGAATAAGGCAACACTTCAGTTTCACCTCCATGTTCCATCCATCCAATCCACTCGTGCCTGTCTCCCCTTTTCCATCTTCTCCTTCTCCTCGCCGGTCTATTCTCCACCCCCATCGCTCCTCCACCCTCCTGTGCCCAACCCCCCACCCACCCTCCTGTGCCCAACCCCCACCCGCCCTCCACGGAGTCCTCTCCCTCATTCGTTCTCTACATCATCTTCTCTCTCCCCCTCCCCCTCTCCCTCTCTCTCCCTCTCTCCCTCTCCCCCTATGATGACAGTCAGCACAGCACCCTTAATGGGAACCATCTCCTCATTAAATACCTGCAGGTGTCTGGAGCTTTGGCAGAGATGGAGCGGGAGGGGGAGGGGGAGGGGGGACAAGGACTAGGGGGAGAGAGAGGACGATGTGGAGTTTGGGAGAGTGAGAAGGAGGAAGATGGATGGATGGAGAGAGAGGGGGAGATGGCAGGGCTGTTTCTGGCAATCTTCGACATGCCACCCAGGCAGATTCCGGAAGCGACCGTCTTTACAATACGTCCCGGCCCTGCTCCGGTCACACGGGGACACCTTTCAACAGAGGAGCAGGGGGGGCGCCCGGGCAGGACTCCTGTACCCCCGCCCTCCCAGAGAGGGGCTGGCCCTCTCAGCCTGTTCTGACAGCATACACACATCTCTAACAGAGGGGGGAGCAGAGGACAGCACAGGACAGCAAGGAGGCCGGAGACAGGACAGGAGAGAGAGGAGGGAGGGCTGAGAAGGTGGGGGGGGGGGTTTGGAAGGAGAGGGAGGAATGAAGCAGAACAGGGGGCGTGCGAGGGAGAGGAGACAAGGCGTCAAAGGAGAGGGGGGGGGGGGGGAGGAGGAGCGAAGAGAGGAATGAGATGGAAAAAGAAGAAGAAGGGAGGGAGAGGAGGGAGAGGAGGAGAGCGCTCTGGGCTCTGGGGCGTTCCCCCGTCTCTCAGAGGCAGCACCAGACCATCTGGCCCTGACTGCAGCCAGGCCTCTGACAGTAAACACTGCAGCCAGGCTCACGAGAAGGTACATTAAAGCCCCTTCCCCCGAGGATCCTGCCCTGGGCCCTGGGCCCTGGTGCCCTGGGGACAGTCCCCACTCCCACACCCCTGCCAGGACACCCTCATCATGGGCCCTGGGGACAGTCCCCACTCCCCACACCCCTGCCAGGACACCTCATCATGGGCCCTGGGCCCTGGGGACAGTCCCCGCTCCCCACACCCCTGCCAGGACACCCTCATCATTTATTTCACACTCGTCGCCCCAATTCCAGGATAAAAACACACACACACGCGCGCACACCCAGTTCATTAATAGAGCTGGGTGATTACCAGAGAGAGGTAGATATTTACAGATGAGAGGCAGCCACACAGGACCTGAACTAGTAGCATCAAACAACACAGTTGTGATCTTGGGATCGGAGCTAGGTATTGGTTGAGATGCTCTCTGTTCCAACTCTCACACACACACACACACACACACACACGTTACACCTGCAGACTCTGGTCCCGACAGACACAAACATAATGTACACACACACACACACACATCTCCACCCCCCTCCCACATGACTAGAGCAGTATGAGTGCCCCTCCCATCCCTCTGTCAATAAGCTCAGTTTGGAAACACTTTAAACAGACTAGCACAGCGCCCGGCTCCAAAAAGGCAGAACTGGAAGACGACGTCTCCACCATACCCGCAGGGTTAATTAGGATTGTTTTAAACAGCCACCGCCGTGCTTCTGAAACATTTATGGGCGCATGCATTACAACTAAGACATTACCATAGCCAGGAAGCTTAACCTCATCCTTCCCTAAGCAGAGACCAGGGCTCCAGCTGACCTCTGCTGCCCCCTGTGGTAGAGCAGAGGAACAGCAGGGGATTTGGGCTTAACCTACGCCCAAGCCTTACGGTCCACTAAACCTGCATGCTGCCTTCCTGAGGTTGAACCTGAGCAGTGAAGAGACACACACACACTACACACACACACACGCTACACACGCCACACACACGCAGACGCCATTTCCATCCTACCTCGCAGAAGAGGGTGAGCTTGTCGTCCGGCAGCAGCCCATTGGCCTCGTCCAACAGGAAGTCCCGCCTTATGAACTTCTTGAAACCCCAGTCCTTCCCCTGGACAAACCGGTACGCCCGCTGGCTCTCTGGAGAACAGGAGAGCAAATGCAGATACATGGTTAGATTAGGCGTGTGTGTGCGCGTGTGTGTGTGTGTGGTATGAGGCACGACCATGGGCGAGAGAGAAGATCGTGCGTGAGGGTCGAGCACTCCGGCTTCCAGAACGTCACAAGCAGGGAAAGATAAACCGCACGCGGGGAGACGGAAAACTCTTTCTTTTCGTACCTTCTCTCTCCCTCTGCTCATTTCACATCCAGGCCGTAACAACAACAACCATCAACTTCAGACTGCCGTCTCAAGGCTGCTGTGCCTTGCTGGCCAAGGAGAGGGGAATCGCACGGATCAAAGCCGTCCAATTACCACGTGTTTATGGAGCGCCAAGAGGCCTGGTGGGTCTACTGTTGCCGCGCAGAGAACCTGCGTAGTCCTGCGTAGCCAGGGGAGCCAAGACGAACCCCCCACCATGCCATCCTCCCTGCCTGCAGGAGCCCCCACACAGGCAGCCCTGGGGGGGCCGCCTTGGGGGGGCCGCCCTGGGGGGCCGCCACAGGCAGGTGGAGGAGCGGGGAAGGATGGCATGGTGGGGGGTGGGGCTGTAAACTCGAATGGATCCTCGTACTGATCTCCCCCCCCCCCCAAGGCAGCTTCCACAGCCAGATCCTGGGCAGATCCTCTGACAGAGCTCTGTGTGGGGGCTCCAGACGTGGTGTGGGTTCGAATGTAAGCCCCTGTGAACCCCATGTGGAGTAGAGAGGCAGGGAGGGGCAAACCGACCGAGGCAGGCAGGGGGAAGGAGGGGGCAGGGAGGGAGGGATGGCAGAGACAGTAGGCAGGGAGGCAGAGTTGAGTGCATATGCAGTTATTCCCACCACTACTCAAGCAGGGGGTCCTCTTCCCTAATCCGGCCCCCAGAGACTAGGCACACACATGGTTGTCAAACACCCCCCCCCCCCCCCCACACAAATCCATACACTCCAAAGCGGGATTCTCTCTCTCTCTCTCTCGTCTCTCCTTTGGTCTCTCTGTATAATGTAACAGCAGCTGGTGTCAGAGACTCCAGCTGAAAGAAGCTCAGCTTGTTCCCCGTCTCCCCCACCAAAGCCGGCGCGCTTAAAAGGCGAGTCAGACTGAAGGGGGGGGGGGGGGGTGAACGGCGTGGCGGAGAAGAGGCGCGGCGTTTGACTGGCGCGTGTTGTCGGGTTTGAGGATCTCTCGTCGAAATGTTCCACCGGAAGCGCTCGTACGGCGCCGGCTGTACGTTGCCGTCGGGTTACAGGGGGAGAGACGAGGCTGTGTGGGGAGCCGTGTGTGTGTGTGTGTGTGTGTGTGAGGCCGGAAGCCACGGTGTGACGGCTTCCCATTGGGCGGCGTGGAGGGTGAAACTAGGGTGTGAGGAGAGAATGATGAAGGAGAAGGCAGAGAGGTGGAGGAAGGGATGTGAGGAGAGAATGATGAAGGAGAAGGCAGAGAGGTGGAGGAAGGGATGTGAGGAGAGAATGATGAAGGAGAAGGCAGAGAGGTGGAGGAAGGGATGTGAGGAGAGAATGATGAAGGAGAAGGCAGAGAGGTGGAGGAAGGGATGTGAGGAGAGAATGATGAAGGAGAAGGCAGAGAGGTGGAGGAAGGGATGTGAGGAGAGAATGATGAAGGAGAAGGCAGAGAGGTGGAGGAAGGGATGTGAGGGGAGAGACCATCAACACAGAGAGGTGAGAGGAGTCAGAGAAGGGAGAGGTGAGAGATCGCAACTGCTCCCTCCACACAGCCAGGTGTGTGTGTGTGTGTGTTCCCTGTGGGCCCCGTGACCAGGACCAGCGGAGCCCCGGGCTGAAGACCCAGATCAGATCAGAGGTGCCCTCCCCCTCATCCCGCTCTGGCCTCGCCCAACCACAGTGACACCCGCACACCTGGAATGCCAAACAGCCGGAGAGAGGAGGGAGGGGGGGAGGAGGGAGGAGAGAGGAGGGGAGAGGAGGGAGGAGGGAGAGAGGGGGGAGGAGGGAGGAGAGAGGGGGGGAGGGTGGAGGAGGGAGGAGAGAGTAGGGAGGGGGGGAGGAGAGAGGAGAGAGGAGGGAGGAGGGAGGAGGGAGGAGGAGAGAGGGGGGAGGAGGGAGGAGGGAGGAGAGAGGGGGGGAGGGTGGAGGAGGGAGGAGAGAGTAGGGAGGGGGGAGGAGAGAGGACGAGAGGAGGGAGGAGGGAGGAGGAGAGAGGGGGGAGGAGGGAGGAGAGAGGGGGGAGGAGGGAGGAGCAGGAGGAGAGGGGGGAGGGGGAGGAGGGAGGAGAGAGGGGGGAGGAGGGAGGAGAGAGGAGGGAGAGGAGGGAGAGAGGGGGGAGGAGGAGAGGAGAGAGGGGGGAGGGTGGAGGAGGGAGGAGAGAGTAGGGAGGGGGGAGGAGAGAGGAGAGAGGAGGGAGGAGGGAGGAGGAGGGAGGAGAGAGGGGGGAGGGTGGAGGAGGGAGGAGAGAGTAGGGAGGGGGGAGGAGAGAGAGAGAGGAGGGAGGAGGGAGGAGGGAGGAGGAGAGAGGGGGGGAGGAGGGAGGAGAGGAGGAGGGAGGGAGAGAGGAGGTGAGGAGGGGAGGAGGAGGGAGGAGGGAGGGGGGAGGAGGGAGGAGGGAGGAGGGAGGAGAGAGGAGGGATGGGGGGAGGAGGGAGGAGGGAGGGGGGCTCCCACTGTGCCGGGATGGGAGCCAGACGGGACAGGCAGGACGGGCACTGCACTCTCGCCGTCACTCAAAGGATGTAACGGGAGGGGCGTGACAGTAAAGGTGAGAGGGGAGCGATGCAGTCAGACAGGGAGAGACAGATGAGAAGGAAGATGGGAACATGAGGACAGGAGCAGAGAGAGAGAGGGAGGGAGAGAGAGAGGGGATCAGGAGAGAGAATGATAACGAGCATGAATGAGAGAGAAAGAGAGGAGGTGCCAGCGTGTTGTAGAGAACGGGACATACATATTCAGCCTGTGACTCAGGGGCATGGTTGGCACACAGAGAGAGGAGGTCGCCCAGAAGACCGCCTGGCACACACCTCACACTCTCAGCCAGCCAGCACAGAAGCCAGAGTCAACAGACTGCCTCAGTCGGTGTGTGTGTGTGTGTGGGGGGGTGTGTGTGTGTGTGTGTGTGTGTGAATATCAGCTCACATTAGCGATCTAATTTTAGAACGTCTTTAGAGTCAACGTTCCCCCTCCCCATCTTCATCCACCTCTCTGTTTCCTCCCTCTCTCCCGCACGCGCTCGCCCCGAAATCTCTTCATCCTTTATCCTCCCCCCCCCCCTCTCTCTCTCTCTCAACCCTCTCTCTCTCTCTCAACTCTGTCTCTCTCTCTCACTTCACCTCCCTCCCAACCTATTCCCTTTCTCCCCTCTTCCTGTTAAGAGTTACTGTAGAATCCATCAGGAGCCCCCCCCCCCCCCCCTCCCCTCCCCTCCCCCCTCCCTCCAAACACTCCCAATCTCGGCTCCAATCTTTCAGCCTCAAAGCCAAATCGATTAAAACCACCATTTACACCATTACACATTTTACACTTCAATCTGGATAGAAAAACCCTCATTTGCATTCTCAACACCTGCTCCGTGAAGAGCCCCTACCTGACATCCACAAGACGAGGCAAACAACCCTGCAGAAATGCCCACAAACACACGCCATCTATTGGCGCCTGAGCTCTATACAAAAGTGTCAGCACAAACATGTCTATTGGCTCTCTCCCCCGGCAGCGTCGATACTATCTGATTATGTAAAGAGTGTCCGATAACTTCAACACTATTAGCCCACTCCACTCCCCCACGCCGGGAGCCTGCTCGCCTCCCGACTGTTACCGAGGCAACCGACAACCACTCCAGGCATTCAGACGGAAGGTCAATCAAGAGGCAGACAGGCTGGGAGACGAGCCGCACCACGGCTCCGACTGCACAGCAACACAGGGGTGGAGCTAGGACCGTCTGGCCAGCCCAGCGACACCGGCCCAGCCCAGCGAGACCGGCCCAGCCCAGCGACATCGGCCCAGCCGACACCGGCCCAGCAGACATCAGACCCAGCGACATCGGCCCAGCGACACCGGCCCAGCGACATCAGCCCAGCGACACCGGCCCAGCGACATCAGCCCCAGCGACATCAGCCCAGCGACACCGGCCCAGCGACATCAGCCCAGCGACACCGGCCCAGCCCAGCTGACATCAGCCCAGCGACATCAGCCCAGCGACATCAGCCCAGCGACATCAGCCCAGCGAGCATCAGCCCAGCGACACCAGCCCAGCGACACCAGCCCAGCCCAGCGACACCAGCCCAGCGACCGGCCAGCCCAGCGACATCAGCCCAGCGACACCAGCCCAGCCCAGCGACAATCAGCCCAGTGACACCCAGCCCAGCCCAGCGACACCAGCCCAGCGACACCGGCCCAGCCCAGCGGACATCAGCCAGCGGACACCAGCCCAGCCAGCGACACCAGCCCAGCGACACCGGCCCAGCCCAGCGACATCAGCCCAGCGACACCAGCCCAAGCCAGCGACATCAGCCCAGTGACACCAGCCCAGCGACACCAGCCCAGCCAGCGACATCAGCCCAGTGACCACGGCCCAGCGACACCAGCCCAGCCCAGCGGACACTAGCCCAGCGACACCGGGCCCAGCCCAGCGGACATCGGCCAGCGACATCGGCCCAGTGACACCAGCCGCTTCAGCTTTTGGCCGGGGTGCTCCCATCCCCACCATGGCCTAACACAGCAACGCCACGGCTGGAACCCCTTCCTGGCACTCCGAGAAAACACTGGAGGAGGAGGAGGAGGGAGGGAGGGAGGGAGGGAGGAGGAGGAGGAGGGAGGAGGAGGAGGGGGGGGGGTGGGAGGAGGAGGGAGAGGAGGGCTTTGCCTGTGTGTGTTTGGAGCCTGTCAGAACAGTCTGCAGGGTGAGCAGAGGAGGAGGAGGCTCGCAGCTTCCTCTGGCACGGGGGACGGGGGTGCGAACGCCAAGAGACGAGTGACAAGCCGCCTCGCAGCCCCCCCGAGGAGAGCAGCACGCTGCAGTCAGGGAGAGAGATGATTGTTGTGGAGCAGGGAGGAGGGGAGCGCGGTCTGGAGAGAGAGAGAGAGGGAGGTGGTGGAGCAGTGCGTGGGAGGAGCGGGAGCGCGGGTCTTGAGAGAGAGAGAGAGGAGTGTGTGTGGAGCAGGGAGGAGGTGTAGCGGCGGGTCTGGAGAGAGAGAGAGGGGGAGGTGTGTTGGAGCACGGGGGTAGGGGAGCACGTCAGGGTGTGGAGAGAGAGAGGAGGTGTGGAGAGGGAGAGAGAGAGAGGTGTGGAGGAGAGAGAGAGAGGTGTGGAGGGAGGAGAGGAGAGAGGGTTGGAGAGAGAGAGAGAGAGGTGTGGAGCAGGGAGGAGGGGAGCGGTCTGGAGAGAGAGAGGAGGTGGTGGAGAGGGAGGAGGAGAGCGCGGTGTGGAGAGAGAGAGAGAGGAGGTGTGGAGGGAGAGAGAGAGAGAGAGGTGTGGAGGGAGAGAGAGAGAGGTGTGGAGGAGAGGAGAGAGGAGCGAGGTGTGGAGAGAGAGAGAGAGAGGTGTGGAGGGAGGAGGAGCGCGGTCTGGAGAGAGAGAGAGAGGAGGTGGTGGAGAGGGAGGAGGGAGAGAGGTGTGGAGGGAGAGAGAGAGAGGTGGGAGAGGAGGAGGGAGGGGAGGGAGAGAGAGAGAGAGGTGGTGGAGAGGGAGGAGAGAGAGAGGTGTGGAGAGAGAGAGAGAGAGGTGTGGAGGGAGAGGAGGAGGGGAGCGGGCGGTCTGGAGAGAGAGAGAGAGGAGGTGTGGAGCAGGGAGGAGGGGCGGCTGTCGGTCTGGAGAGAGAGAGAGAGGAGGTGGTGGAGCAGGGAGGAGGGAGCGCGGTCTGGAGAGAGAGAGAGAGGAGGTGGTGGAGCAGGGAGGAGGGGAGCGCGGTCTGGAGACTGAGAGAGAGGGGAGGTGGTGGAGACGGTGCAGGAGGGAGCGGCGGTCTGGAGAGAGAGAGAGAGGAGGTGGTGGAGCAGGGAGAGGGGAGCGCGGTCTGGAGAGAGAGAGAGGAGTGGTGGAGCAGGGAGGAGGGGAGCGCGGTCTGGAGAGAGAGAGAGGAGGTGGTGGAGCAGGGAGGAGGGGAGCGCGGTCTGGAGAGAGAGAGAGAGGAGGTGGTGGAGCAGGGAGGAGGGGAGCGCGGTCTGGAGAGAGAGAGAGGGGAGGTGGTGGAGCAGGGAGGAGGGGGAGCGCGGTCTGGAGAGAGAGAGAGAGAGGAGGGGGGGGGGGGGGGGGGGCTGCCTGGAGACTGGATCCACTTTAGCAGCCAGCAATCAAGAGGATCTGGACCTGGGACAAAACCAGGCCCAAGGCCCAGGGCCCAGGCCCAGGCCAAGGTCCAGGTCCAGGCCCGCTCTCCGGAGGGGTTAGAGAGCACGGCCTGGGGGTCTGGAGCAGGGGGCTGGCAGAGCAGGAAGTCACATGTCAACATGTCCTGCTTTAAAAGCATTTATTTCTGAGTCACGTCAAGTCTTCCTATACATCCGCCCCCTTCTCATCCATCGCTCTGTCTCTCCACCTCCACACGTGCACGTATGGGGTTAACGTGTAGTGGAGCCTGTTGCCGTGCCCCTGGGGGGAACAGTGGAGACGCACGGCACACCAACAGTCTGCAGACTCCTTCATTAGGACACTTTGTGTCTGATTTGGCTTGTTTTTCTGGAGGCCCCCGGATTCAATTGGATTCTAAATGGTCCAGGGCCGACAGAGCAATCTTTACTGCCATCTTCTCCCGAGCGGGCGCTGCGGCCCTCGTCACCCCTCTGCGCGGCGGTGGGTAATTTTCTTCTATTGTCAGGGAGACTGGAGGATCTGGTTCTCCCCCCAGGGGGACAAGAGGAAGATTGGAGGATTGGGAGTACCAGGGGAATTGGAAGAGGGCGTGAGGGGGGGGGGGGGGGGGCGGGTGTTCACTGAAGACGACGAGATATACAGAAATAAGAGGTGTGGAAAATGAGGCGCCCAGATTCTCCCCGCTTCCCCCAGTGTTCTCTAGCTTAAGTGGGGTCATTTGGAGAAAGGAGGGGGGGCTGTAATGGGGGGGGGGGGGGCTGTAATGGGGGGGGGGGGGGGGGCTGTAATGAAATGTCTGAGTGGAGGAACGACACAGCTCCCAGTCCTCCTCCATTACCACACGAGGGGGCAGGAGGCTGGGCGGGAGGCCGGGCGGGAGGCCGGGCGGGAGGCCGGGAAGGAGGCCGGGCGGGAGGCCGGGCAGGAGGGAGGCCGGGCAGGAGGCCGGGCAGGAGGGAGGCCGGGCAGGAGGCCGGGCAGGAGGGAGGTCGGGCAGGAGGCCGGCCAGGAGGGAGGCCGGGCAGGAGGCCGGGTGGGAGGGAGGCCGGGCAGGAGGGAGGCCGGGCAGGAGGCCGGGCGGGAGGGAGGCCGGGCAGGAGGGAGGCCGGGCAGGAGGGAGGCCGGGCAGGAGGGAGGCCGGGCAGGAGGCCGGGCAGGAGGCCGGGCAGGAGGCAGGCCGGGCAGGAGGGAGGCCGGGCAGGAGGGAGGCCGGGCAGGAGGCCGCACGCACGAGTCCACGGCCAGGAGGAGGAAACGCACTAACAGTGGCCATGTGTGTCTGAAGCAGGAAGCATGAACACAGGAGAGGAATGAGCTGGAAACTCAGTGAGAAAGTGAAAGAGGAGAGAGAGAGAGAGAGAGAGAGAGAGAGAGAGAGAGAGAGAGAGGTGGTAGAGAGAGAAAAACAAAAGGTCAAGTTCACACGGTAGAATATTTCCTAGCGGGGAAAGGCTTCCCCTTTCTACACGACCTGCACTGCAGGGGGTTGTAAACAGTCTTGCTGCTTTTTGCCTCCCATCCGAAAACTCCTCCTCCTCCGCCCTCCTCCACCCCCCCAGCCCCCCTCCTCCACCTCCCAGCCCCCTCCAGGCCCCCTCCTCCTCCCTCCAGGCCCCCTCTTCCTCCCACACCTCAGCCTTGCTTCCTGCACTCCCTCCCTGCGGGGTGCAGGGAGGGAGAGGCAGCCAGTGAGACTGCTAACCAGGAAGTGGTCACATCTGGCCCTCGCTAATTCAATTCCACACAAGTTTGCTTTCCTTCCCATAACATAACCTGATTAAACAGAAGCAGGAATTGGAAGCACGTTCGTTTCCAATTCATCAGTAGCATGAGAGGCGGACGAAGACTTTTAAAAAGGTTGGGTCTTTTTTTAATTAAAATCAAAATTGCCTCGCACTATTTTGAATTAAATCTTTGGGTGAAATGAATACCACCTGTAGTGATTACGCACACATATGGCTATCTGTAACCTGGCACAGACAATTAGACACACTCCCGAGTCATTTACACTGTCAAAATCAACTCAGAGAAGAAGTCCAACGGCACCCTTCTCCACCACCACCTCTCCCCTTCTCCACCACCAGGTGAAATGCGCCAAATTCTCAGTTGAAAGCCAACAGCAGGTCTTGAACGGAGACAGTCGCGGGCTGGTGATAATGCAGACGAGGAGTCTGATGGCTGAGCGGTTAGGGAATCGGGCTCAGAAGGTTGCCGGTTCGATTCCCGGCTATGCAAAATGACTGTCCTTGGGCAAAGCACTTCACCCTACTTGGGAATGTCCCTGTACTTACTGTAAGTCGCTGTGGATAAGAGCGTCTGCTAAATGACTGAATGTAAACGTAGGACGGACAGACTCTCCGCACACAGCAGGGGTTCCTACAGAGCTACGGCTCACCCATGGCTTTGGTCTCCTCTCCCTTGGCGTTGAGGATGGAGAACTTGAACTTGGCGCGCACCTCGCTCTTGGGACAGCTGACCAGGAGCAGGTAGAGCGACAGGTAGTCTTTACTCTCCTCGTCCAGCCCCTTGGGGTTCACACGCAAACACCTGCGGAGAGAGGGAGGCGGAGACACCGTGAGGAGAAGCCTCAGCTGCCGTACCGCCATCCGGCCAATCAGAGCGTCCCCCCCCCCACCCCCACATAAGACCCGCCCACACTCACCATTTGAGTTTGTCATTGGCTCCGGAGGAGAAGGTGGAGCTTTTGATGACCTCGCCCATCTCCTCACGACAGAAGCTGAAGTTGTTGATGGTCCACATGTAGGAGAACTTCACTACTTTGATCTGAGGGCGAAACACCAGCGATGAGACCGGTGGCACTTTTTTATGTATTTCTCTTTTCCATACAGCTAAGTGGTGGTTGGTCAGCATGGACTTCAAAACCACACATCAAAACTGCCTTTCATCTCAATAAACAGTGACAACAAACACAGCGAGAGAAGAAAGGATATTAAAAAGCAGCAACAAAAACGATTTTGCAAGGACAGAAAAAGAGATGGTAGAGAGAGAGGAAAAAAAATAAAAGACATCAATGAAAACACATCACATCATATATCCCGCTTTATAACAGGGCTACTATCAAAACTAGCAGAAGACGCAAGAAAAAAACAAAAAAACTAAAACAAGGAAGCCTTCCCACACGGATAAAAAAAAAAAAAAGATTTTTTCAAACGTTACTTGGAAATTCTGTGCTGAAAATAAAGTGTGTCCCACCCCCACCCCCCCCCTCCCCTGCTACCTGAGTGTAACACCAGCTCTCAGCCACGGGACCGCTGGACATGTCCGCCGGGGGAGGGGGACTCGGGACTCTTGACATGGCCAGCGTTGAGGCGGGGGGGCCTGACTGGACCAGAGCGCCAGCCAGGAGACACAGGGGGCGGGCGGGGGCCGAGCCCAAACACACACCACCAGGGCCAAGGTGACCTCCACCTGCCAGGCCACCAGAGGCTGGGACAGAGGCCGGGAGGGAGGCCGGGAGAGAGGCCGGGGGCCACAGGGAGCGCAGGCACCAGGTCCAGACACACAGGCCGACCCTGGAAGGACACACAGGGGTTGGAGAGGTTGGAGAATTCAGCTGGCCCACACAATACAATACACACCCATACGATACCACCAGTTAGAGCAGATTCATATCAAAGAGACTGGTGCCTCTCTCTGTGTGCGTGTGTGTGTGTGTGTGTGTGTGCGCAATGATAAATCCTAATTGAGCAGTTAGCCTAATTGAGCGGTATTGCACAGTAAGTAGGACATAACAGTTCTGAATTCATTTGTTTTCAAAGGGCCTCAGCATTCAAAGCACCAGGTCTAGCGCTTACTCGGCTTCAGTGAGAAAAGCCCCTCGTCTATCTGCCCGCGATTTTGCCTTTGTTTTTGCTTTGAGCTCAGCGCCAGCCAGCCGATGCCAGCCGCGTGCCTGTGAGCCGTGGCTCTGACTGAAGGGCAAGGCTTACGACTTTCATCTCCGGGTGCCAGCCTCTACTCACTCGCACGCACAAGGTCAAATAACTTTAAAACAAATACAAACGTTGACAAGAGAGGTCGTAGCCTACTTGAAAAGTGCCGACTTCAAATCCGTGTACAAGTGTGTGAGGGTGCCCGCAATTACTTCACTCAAGCCATGTTTCTTCTCCATCCTTTTTTATCTTGGTGACTTTTCTCCAATTAGCATTATTTAATTCGACCCTTAATACGCTACGTCAGGTACCTCCCTCGAGATGAAGCTACTTTCTCCCCACCGGAAACACCACTAATCATCCTCGGTTCAGTGTTCCTCTCGTTTGTCGTCTGCCCTTCCGTGTCCTCTCTCTTTCTTAAATGGCCGTTGTGCCAGTGTGGACTCCCAGGTTCCCCCTCTCCTCTCCTCTCCTCTCCTCCCTCCTGGTGGCCCTGTCTCCCAGGTTCCCCCTCTCCTCTCCTCTCCTCCCTCCTGGTGGCCCTGTCTCCCAGGTTCCCCCTCTCCTCTCCTCTCCTCCCTCCTGGTGGCCCTGTCTCCCAGCAGACCAGCCGTCTGGCCGCCGCTGTGCTTAATTAGAGGCTGATTGAAAGGGAGGTTCAGGACCTGAGGCAGTCAGCAACACGGTACGAGGCGGAGGAGGAGGAGAGAAGGGGAGGATGAAATGAAGAAGGATGGAAGGAGAGGGAGAAGGGAGAGAGGGGGAACAGGGTACAGGCCCTGGGCTGAGTGGAGGCGAGGCAGGTAGGACGACAACCCAGACCTCCACAGCCTCCACTCCACTCCAGACACAACTTAATTAATGCGAAGAGATAACTTTCAATTGGCTCCATCAGGTTTTTATTTTTTTTATCTTCCTCCCTTTCCATTTCAGTCCCCCCCCCCCTTTCTTCTCTCGTGCTATTTGTATCTGATGAAAAACACTGGTGGCATTTTCGCTCAGTAAAACAATAAAATATTAATCACAAAAGTTGGAGGAACAAGGCGGCAGTGATTTGCAATTTAAATTACCTGAGACTTCCTGGCAATTAATTATAGTCTGTGTGTGAGTGAAGGAGCAGGGCTGTGTGTGTGTGTGTGTGTGTGTGAGTGAAGGAGCAGGGCTGTGTGTGTGTGTGTGTGTGTGTAAGAGCACAACTTGTGTGTTTACAGTATGTGCGTGGGTATAGGCAGTGCACGCATGTATGGAATGTAGGTGTACAAAAAAAAAAAACGTATATTTTTCTTTCCCGTTTTGAAATATTCTGCCCTCCCTCAAGAACGGGCAACCAAGCAATCAGGTGGGAATCTCTGTTCACTGTAACCATCTCCCGGCCTCCCGAACACACCCGGATGACACCGCTGAAAAGGGCTTCTCTTCATGCCTTCCAACGCATCAGCTGCCGGCGCTGAGAGATGGAGGTGTGCGCTCATCACATGAGGCTCTCTGGCAGGAACCACTTCAGACGGTTCATTCATCCAGGGATTCAGCCGGATGACAACGCGAATGAAGAAAATGACTAATAGGTGATAATACACACGGTACCAAGGAAATAAATATTGTCACAACACAGCGTACGTCAGGCATGGAGTTAAGAGGATTGGGTTCCTCTTCCCACTCCTCCCCCCCACTCCCCCCCCCCCACTCCCCCCCCCACACAACCCCTTCCCTCCCCCCCCAAAAAAAACAAAACAATCATTAGACATAGGAGGCAATGCAGCCGCTGTGTGCGTCTGTCAGCCGTAGTGTGTGATCCCACTGGGTGCATTAGCACCTCTCATGTGTTTCCCTGCTGGACTGAGACTGAGGGGGGAAAGAAGACTAGCAGACTGAGCTGGGATGGAAATACAGAAGGGAAAGAGGGAGAATGGCAGTCTGTGTAAAGGTCTGTGTGTCTGTGTCTGTGTCTGTGTGTGTGTGTCTGTGTGTCTGTGTGTGCGTGTCTGTGTGTGCGTGTCTGTGTGTGTCTGTGTGTGTCTGTGTGTGTCTGTGTCTGTGTGTGTCTGTGTGTGTGTGTGTGTGTGTGCACACGCGATGAGGAGGGGGAGTTGTTCCCCACCCGCATCCTATTTCCTCCAGCCTGCTGCTGTAGAGACCCTCAGCATGGGAGTGAACAGGGAGCACATTTATATTCATTACATAGACAGCCTCCCTCGCTCACTCCACCAGTCCAGTCTCCATCCCTCCATCTACACCACCACCCCCCCACCCCCTCTGTCACAAACACCACAAGAAGCTAGAGTGGAGCCCACCAGACAGACACACAGACAGACAGACCTGGGAGGACAGAGCATCTCTGCCTCAGGGCCTCCACAGGAAACACAGGGAGGTGATGTTGGGTTTATCTTACAGCAGCAGACCTCTGGGGTGGAGGGAGGTCGTCCTGGTCAGAAGATTTCCATTCCCAGACTCTGTAGCCTGGGGGGGGGGGGAGGGGTGTAGCCCTCTTTCCATGTCAGACTGACCGACTTTGCTCGAGAACCGTTCCAGACCATCAGATGGTCCATCGGAGGTAAATAATAACCTGATGTTAGTTTCCTCCAGGATCACAATGACTCTTATTGAGAGACTTGTTGCTCTTGTTGGTTAGTTGAAACTGACCTAAAATGATTGTACTCGCTGTGAAATATATTATTGTTGCTTGCTTTTTCCACAGGTACACCCTTGCATCATGCTGTTTAATTGTAACTTGTCTAACTACATGCTCTTATGGTTCTTCCCTTTGGGACTTATTTGGTTTTCACAATGTATGCTTCATGTTTGGTTACCCACAATGTTTGGGGCTATCTCGTTGTTATGTTCAGTGACCTATGGACTTTTGTAAAGCTCGCTCTTGGAAGTCGCTTTGGATAAAAGCGTCTGCTAAATGCATAAATGTAAATAATCACATCCTAGACTGCTCAGGTTTGGTGGGCCTGGTCCAAGACATCCTCATGAGCCTACTGCCATATGGCCTACAGGAACCCTGCTGTGAGTAAGAAGGTGTTGGATGACACAAAAAGACGATTGAATGCCTTCTGGAATTCATTACAGATAATATTTCTATTGCTCCAAGATGTAAATTAATTATGAAAAAAACCCTCCATTACACACCAAGTCTCTCCATTTAAATTCCCTTTCACTCGCGACTTGAAAGAGAAACATCAAATGCACACAGCACCCACCAGCCTCTCCCCCAGGGTCGCACTTCCTGGTGGGAGGAGGAGAAGGGTGCCGCCTGGCTGAGACACTGCCACCAGGTGGACAGGGGGAGGAGGTGCAGGAGGAGGAGGAGGTGCAGGGCGAGGAGGAGGGAGGAGGTGCAGGGCGAGGAGGAGGTGCAGGGCGAGGAGGAGGGAGGAGGGAGGAGGTGCAGGGCGAGGAGGAGGGAGGAGGGAGGAGGTGCAGGGCGAGGAGGAGGGAGGAGGTTCAGGGCGAGGAGGAGCAGGGTGAGGAGGAGGAGCAGGGCAAGGAGGAGGAGCAGGGGGAGGAGGTGCAGGGCGAGGAGGAGGAGCAGGAGAGAGAGACGGGGGCGGGGCTAAGAACATGGAAGATGGAGGTTGGTGCACGCTCTCCAACATGCTACGCATGAACATAATGAAACTCCCACACGCTCTTGCTGCTCTCGCGCTCTCCCTTCTCTCCCTCTCCCCTCCTGCCGCCCCCCCGCCCCCCTCCCTCTGGTGACAAGCCAGACAGAGGGTTAATGAAGTCTGTTAATTATAAGGTCAGTTTTCATCAAAAGCTTGGCGATAACGCAACGAGAAGAACACAACTGAAATAAGAGAGAAGGAGGACGCCAGACAGAGCCTGGATGGGAGATGGAGGAGGAGGCCAGACAGAGCCTGGATGGGAGATGGAGGAGGACGCCAGACAGAGCCTGGATTGGAGATGGAGGAGGACGCCAGACAGAGCCTGGATGGGAGATGGAGGAGGACGCCAGACAGAGCCTGGATGGGAGATGGAGGAGGAGGCCAGACAGAGCCTGGATGGGAGATGGAGGAGGAGGCCAGACAGAGCCTGGATGGGAGATGGAGGAGGAGGCCAGACAGAGCCTGGATGGGAGATGGAGGAGGAGGCCAGACAGAGCCTGGATGGGAGATGGAGGAGGACGCCAGACAGAGCCTGGATGGGAGATGGAGGAGGACGCCAGACAGAGCCTGGATGGGAGATGGAGGAGGAGGCCAGACAGAGCCTGGATGGGAGATGGAGGAGGACGCCAGACAGAGCCTGGATGGGAGATGGAGGAGGAGGCCAGACAGAGCCTGGATGGGAGATGGAGGAGGACGCCAGACAGAGCCTGGATGGGAGATGGAGGAGGAGGCCAGACAGAGCCTGGATGGGAGATGGAGGAGGAGGCCAGACAGAGCCTGGATGGGAGATGGAGGAGGAGGCCAGACAGAGCCTGGATGGGAGATGGAGGAGGAGGCCAGACAGAGCCTGGATGGGAGATGGAGGAGGAGGCCAGACAGAGCCTGGATGGGAGATGGAGGAGGAGGCCAGACAGAGCCTGGATGGGAGATGGAGGAGGACGCCAGACAGAGCCTGGATGGGAGATGGAGGAGGAGGCCAGACAGAGCCTGGATGGGAGATGGAGGAGGAGGCCAGACAGAGCCTGGATGGGAGATGGAGGAGGAGGCCAGACAGAGCCTGGATGGGAGATGGAGGAGGAGGCCAGACAGAGCCTGGATGGGAGATGGAGGAGGCCAGACAGAGCCTGGATGGGAGATGGAGGAGGACGCCAGACAGAGCCTGGATGGGAGATGGAGGAGGCCAGACAGAGCCTGGATGGGAGATGGAGGAGGACGCCAGACAGAGCCTGGATGGGAGATGGAGCCCGATGGATCAAGCCAAGGAGCTGACCTCCGTATTCAAAAAGGCACATTGTGATCAGATGGAGGGTCACCACCACTTAAACACACCTGCGGCCAGACACACAGGGTCTCTCTCCAGACACACAGGGTCTCTCTCCAGACACACAGGGTCCCTCTCCAGACACACAGGGTCTCTCTCCAGACACACAGGGTCTCTCTCCAGACACACAGGGTCCCTCTCCAGACACACAGGGTCTCTCTCCAGACACACAGGGTCTCTCTCCAGACACACAGGGTCTCTCTCCAGACACACAGGGTCTCTCTCCAGACACACAGGGTCTCTCTCCAGACACACAGGGTCTCACTCCAGACACACAGGGTCTCACTCCAGACACACAGGGTCTCTCTCCAGACACACAGGGTCTCTCTCCAGACACACAGGGTCTCTCTCCAGACACACAGGGTCCCTCTCCAGACACACAGGGTCTCTCTCCAGACACACAGGGTCCCTCTCCAGACACACAGGGTCTCTCTCCAGACACACAGGGTCCCTCTCCAGACACACAGGGTCCCTCTCCAGACACACAGGGTCTCTCTCCAGACACACAGGGTCTCTCTCCAGACACACAGGGTCTCTCTCCAGACACACAGGGTCTCTCTCCAGACACACAGGGTCTCTCTCCAGACACACAGGGTCCCTCTCCAGACACACAGGGTCTCACTCCAGACACACAGGGTCTCTCTCCAGACACACAGGGTCTCTCTCCAGACACACAGGGTCCCTCTCCAGACACACAGGGTCTCTCTCCAGACACACAGGGTCCCTCTCCAGACACACAGGGTCTCTCTCCAGACACACAGGGTCCCTCTCCAGACACACAGGGTCCCTCTCCAGACACACAGGGTCTCTCTCCAGACACACAGGGTCTCTCTCCAGACACACAGGGTCTCTCTCCAGACACACAGGGTCTCTCTCCAGACACACAGGGTCTCTCTCCAGACACACAGGGTCTCTCTCCAGACACACAGGGTCCCTCTCCAGACACACAGGGTCTCTCTCCAGACACACAGGGTCCCTCTCCAGACACACAGGGTCTCTCTCCAGACACACAGGGTCCCTCTCCAGACACACAGGGTCCCTCTCCAGACACACAGGGTCTCTCTCCAGACACACAGGGTCCCTCTCCAGACACACAGGGTCCCTCTCCAGACACACAGGGTCTCTCTCCAGACACACAGGGTCTCTCTCCAGACACACAGGGTCTCTCTCCAGACACACAGGTTCTCTCTCCAGACACACAGGGTCTCTCTCCAGACACACAGGGTCTCTCTCCAGACACACAGGGTCCCTCTCCAGACACACAGGGTCTCTCTCCAGACACACAGGGTCTCTCTCCAGACACACAGGGTCCCTCTCCAGACACACAGGGTCTCTCTCCAGACACACAGGGTCTCACTCCAGACACACAGGGTCTCTCTCCAGACACACAGGGTCTCTCTCCAGACACACAGGGTCTCTCTCCAGACACACAGGGTCTCTCTCCAGACACACAGGGTCTCTCTCCAGACACACAGGTTCTCTCTCCAGACACACAGGGTCTCTCTCCAGACACACAGGTTCTCTCTCCAGACACACAGGGTCTCTCTCCAGACACACAGGGTCTCTCTCCAGACACACAGGGTCCCTCTCCAGACACACAGGGTCTCTCTCCAGACACACAGGGTCCCTCTCCAGACACACAGGGTCTCTCTCCAGACACACAGGGTCTCTCTCCAGACACACAGGGTCTCTCTCCAGACACACAGGGTCTCTCTCCAGACACACAGGGTCCCTCTCCAGACACACAGGGTCTCTCTCCAGACACACAGGGTCTCTCTCCAGACACACATGGTCTCTCTCCAGACACACAGGGTCTCTCTCCAGACACACAGGGTCTCTCTCCAGACACACAGGGTCTCTCTCCAGACACACAGGGTCTCTCTCCAGACACACAGGGTCTCTCTCCAGACACACAGGGTCTCTCTCCAGCTGATGAAAGGGAAGATGTAGAGCGTGTGCTGGCTGACTGAACAGGAGAGTGGAGGTGGGTGGGTGGGTGGATGTAGTGGTGCTGTAACATGACATGTGCTATATGTGTGAGACGGTGTCCTGTCCACTTGTTCTGACTGTGGCTGTCCACTCTACCTACATCACCGAGAGAGAGCAGGAGAAGAGAGAGCGAGAGAGAGAGAGCGAGAGAGCGAGAGAGCGAGAGAGCGAAAGAAAGTAAAAGGAAGAAAGGAGAGAGAGTCGAAGGACGAGCAGACGCGTGACGGGGGCTGGGCGTTACCGCGGCGGCGGGCTGGGAACACGCTGGAGTGTGTCAGGTCCAGGGCGGCAGGAGGCGTGATGGATTAAGAGGCGCTCGCAGAGACAAAGGCCCTCTGTGAACCGTGGAGAAAGGCCTACTGAGACACCATCTCTATCTGGCTCCATATCACTGACTCTCTCCCTCCTCTCCCTATGCCTTCCCCTACTCTCCTTCCTTCCCCTCTAGCATACATACACGTACACACGTACACACACGCTTTTTCTCCATGTTCTCTACCTCGCACAGCCCCCTCTCCCTGGCTTCTACAGCTCACACAAGCCTGCCATTAAATCTGTCTCCCTCCCCGAGTCTCCTGACACTTTTCACTTTCTCTCCGTCTCCCCCCCCCCCCTTTCCCTTTCCCCATCACCTTCCCCAACTTCCCTTCTCTCCTCCGAGCCTCCCCCCCCCGCCCCCTCCCTCTCTGCAGTGCACTAGCTGCCCAGTTGCTGTGTGACTCCGGATCCACTCATTAAGTCCCAGGTCTGAGGCCTGGCTGTCTGTGCGCTCCCAGTCTGCCCGCTCACACAGCTCCAGTGTGATCAATTAGGCTGCTACGCTCACAGCACAGCGCTTCAATGGCACCTCGCAACACACACAGGGCCACGGCAACCAACACATAGAAACACTATATTGTATTGGCTAGCTTCAGACAAGCATGCGTGCACACACAACACACACACACACACACAACAGTATGTACAGGCAATCCCTTGAGTACATTTGAAGCCAACAAAACAGACCCATGCTTTCATACCGGCAGTCAAAGTAAGACACGCATTACAAAACAAATAGCCCAAACTGTTCCCTCTTTCTTTTTTTCCCAAAGTGACGGGATTTGATGGAGACAGATCGTTGTGTGCTTTGGAGCCCAACACCTTCCACACGAGCCCTGCCTCCAATAAAGAAGTTGGCCCAGACATCCTATACTGCTGTTGCCCTCCAGCAGGGCTCTGCCTGGCCCACACCAGGCAGCCAGGCAGGCAGGCAGCCAGGCAGGCAGGCAGCCAGGCAGCCAGGCAGGCAGGCAGTGGGGCCGGTGCTGGAAGTAATGCAACTTTAACCTTCACCTTCATGTCTCATGGCTTCCTCAATTGCATTTTCCCCGTCTTGTTGATTTTCTGCCCTGCAGAGGTTATTCCAGTGAAGTTCCAACCGTGCTGGAGGGTGGAGGGGAGGGTGGAGGGTGGAGGGGAGGGTGTGATACCTTACTGGCTGTAATTATGCAATTTATAATTAAAATGCAAATTGAGTGAGAGGGAGTTTCTCCTCTGCAAGGTTTTTTCACCCCTTTATCCACGACTCTCTCAGGACCAAAGACCAACTTCAGATTCACACGTGCAACTCGATTGACTCGCAAATTAATGTCTTTGTTCGAATCTCCCATTAAACCGTAACCTGAGATAAGCAACATATGAGGTAACCTTCATGTAGAACCATGGGATTTGCTCACAAGACAATGGTCTCCAGTTTCAGACATTTAAATAGCTCCGATCCTGACAACAATAACAACTACTACTACAGCTCCAAACGCGCCCGGCTTCTTGACTGCCGTAACAGTGAGTCTTGGGAGTCCACCGTTAGCCTGTACTGTAGCTGTTCTGACACTAATAACAAAAGCGGTGTCAATTCTCCTCAGCCTTCAGTTTGAGAACAACACACACACACACACGCTGTAAGACGAATCATTCTGGTGTTTTATTTCAAGACGGCATGAGAAAGATATATTTTTGTTGGTTGTTGTAGACCTCCACATTGCCAGGTAACGGGCAATTATTTGGACCAGCGTGCTAGGTGATTAGCGTGAGTCATCCCTCATCAAGAGAAACTAAACTAAAGGCTGTGTGCAGCTGTGTGGCTCCTCCAGTCTCTTCTGATCTCGCCCCGTCACTCCCGATCCTGTCGGTCCTGATGCCCTCAATCAATATGCCTACAGGTGTACTTCAACTCCTGCCCTTTACATTCGGTGGGTTATGGATGCAATACTAAAACATGAAAGATCCTCTTCTTTATTCATAAACAAGGAGGCTTATCATCTCAGCTGGGCAGTCTACACAGCAGCCACGGGGGTTGGACTGCATCCGACTGGCTTCTACATCAACTCAACCTCCAGATGAAATGTTAAGCTAGTCTCCGTTTCCAGTGAAATATCAATAGTGGTTAGCTAATGAGATGGGCGAGCTCCCGTTCCCTCTGTGTGAAGGCACACAGGCTCTGAATAAACAAAACTGGATCCAAACCTAATCACAAATCCCCCCTTTTTTAAATCCCTGCATGGACACACAGCCACGTTGTCCACACACACACACACCATGTCATTTGCAACACAGCAGTCCCTCAGTTCGGTGCAGGCAAAGGGTTTGTTTTCAGGTAGTCGTGATATAACTATGACGGATAATGAGGCAGCAGCCTGCGAGGCAGCAGCCTGCGAGGCAGCAGCCTGCGAGGCAGCAGCCTGCGAGGCAGCAGCCTGCGAGGCAGCAGCCTGCGAGGCAGCAGCCTGCGAGGCAGCAGCCTGCGAGGCAGCAGCCTGCGAGGCAGCAGCCTGCGAGGCAGCAGTGCCTTGATTCCCATGTTAATGTGGTTGAAGCCGGGCTTCTCCTGCAGAACCCAGACTGAGGTGCAGTGCTGCCTCCCCTGCCTCCCCTGCCTCCCCGTAAGGATCACAGGACCAATTCAACCCCTCCCCTCCTCCCTCACTCCACGCTGTGGCCCTCCTCGTTCTCCACAACGCCCGTCAACCCATTCTAGACGCCCCTACCCCACCCCCTCCTCCTCCTCCTCCTCCCCCCCCAGCACTCTGTGCCTTGTGTATACCACCCTGGCCCCCTCCCTCCCCGGCCCCCTCCCTCCCCGGCTCCCTCTCTCCCTCCCCTCTTGTTCTCCCTCACTTCTACCAACAATTATAACGATGAACCCCTCGGGCGGGTCGCGGAATGTGTGAAATACAGAGAGAGAGTGAAGTGAGCGAGCGAGCGGGGGAGAGACGTGTGGGCTGTCTGGGCTACATGGGTCCGCTGCCTCTGAGCGAGAGAGAGAGAGAGAGAGAGAGAGAGAGAGAGAGAGAGAGAGAGAGAGAGAGAGAGAGAGAAAGAGAGAGAGAGAGAGTAGAGACAGAAGAAAGGAAGGAGACCAGACTTTTTTCTTCTCATTAAATACAGAAACCTGTCATTTCCAAATGTAGCTCTTAACACCGAGAGACATGGCTGACAGCAGGGGTCAGACACACGAGGACCAGAACACCCACTCTCCCAGCGCCCTCCTCTCCCAGCTCCCTCCTCTCCCAGCTCCCTCCTCTCCCAGCTCCCTCCTCTCCCAGCTCCCTCCTCTCCCAGCTCCCTCTCCTCCGTCCTCCCCATCCTCCCTCCTCTCCCAGCTCCCTCCTCTCCCAGCTCCCTCTCTTCCCTCCCCCTCCTCCCTCTCCCCCTCCTCCCTCTCCCCCTCCTCCCTCTCCCCCTCCTCCTCTCCCCCTCCTCCCTCTCCCCCTCCTCCCTCTCCCCCTCCTCCCTCTCCCCCTCCTCCCACACCTGAGGAGCAGAGCTGAGCAGGAGGACCAGCCTGCTAGGTGGAGCATCTGTACAGGAAGACCCACTTCAGCCTCTCTTCGCTCATGTCAGACGTTCACTTGAATGGCAAAAAAAGGACAGGAACAGTCCGGACCATTTCAATGGGAATGTTGACTTGCAAAGTGTTCTCTTCCCTGGTACAGCAGACTACCTGCTCGTCCCAGATGAACTCAAGTCGGTCATTACTTAAAGACTTGTAAAGTGCCACTGTCATAGGTAGGTCCAGCGTGGAGGCCCCACCTCCCCTCTGCACCTCCAGGGACAGGGGGACAGGGGGACGGGGGGACGGGGGGACAGGGGGGACGGGGGGACCGGGGGGACAGGGTTCTCAGCACGGCTATGGGCCGGCTGAAGTGACAATTTCACAATAACCGCACGGATAGTATCGGCACATTCAGGACCAGTACACTTATAGGCAGACATGTGTAGCGGTAAAACGAGAGGAAGGTGAGAGAACCGGTGTGTGTGTGTGTGTGTAGCGGAGCTCTCTGTCTTATTGCTTTGCTCTGCTCTTTTGAGAGAGCAGGACAGAGGGAGAAGGTAACTGCGCTAATAAGTTCATCTGTGTCCATCTGCAGCAGTCACTCCGACAGAGGCCACTCCTCACTGCACCCAGACGCCCACTCCACCTCCCAATTACCACATTTACACACACACACACACACCTTATTTCCACATTCACATTCCTTCAGTAAAGCTCATATTAAATGCTTGCTGTTGTTTAATCTTACATTTACATTTAGCAGATGCTCTTATCCAGAGCGACTTACAGTAAGTACAGGGACATTCCCCCCCGAGGCAAGTAGGGTGAAGGGCCTTGCCCAAGGACACAACGTCATTGGACACGTCCGGGAATCGAACCAACAACCTTCTGATTAATAGCCCGAATCCCTAACCGCTCAGTCACCTGACCCGCATACGTTTCCCTCTTCCATCCACACGTGAGAGCAGACAGAGCAGTTCATCTCTCCACCAGAGGGGGCAGTAGTAGGTTGCTGGAGCGTCACACGTTTAACCCTTGTGTTATCTTCGGGTCATTCTGACCCATCAGTCATTAGGTGCGTTCCACTTCATGCAGCGCCGGCGTCGCCTGCAGCCGCCTGCAGCCCGGCTGACTTGAAGCAGCCAATGGCATTCTCAACTTCAAGCCAGCCGGCTACAGCCGGCTGTCGGTGCTGCATGAAGTCGAACACACCTATTGTGACCCACCGTCGTATTGCGACAACTTTACCGCATACAAAAACAAAGTGAGGAATTTTCTTTGAACCTTCGGGCTGTCTCAGACCCCTCACATTGCGAAGGTTAAAAGAAAATACTATTTATTTGTTTTTGTATTGGGTAAAAACAACAATGGTTCGTTGTGAACCTTTGGGTCATGTGACCCGAAGGCAGCACAAGGGTTTTAACAGAAACAGTTTCTGTTATTTTGGAGGTGTAAAGTATTTCAGCAAGTCATTCACATTATATGTATGGTTTGTTTAGGATAGATTTGTGTAATCGCTATTCCAGCAGTCAAACTACGGTTTGCATGGAGTGTGGTGATAAGCTGTGTTGCGAAAATGTGTGGAGATACTGCTGGCGTGTGTGTGTGTGTGTGTGTTAGCCTATGGCATGGCCTGAATGCCACAGACTTGTAAACCTCCAAATGTAAGAGATAAGAAATGTAACGACTGCAACGTACAACTTGATTCCAGACCATGTGACTACAGACCATGTGACTACAGACCATGTGACTACAGACCATGTGACTACAGACCATGTGACTGGAAGGCTGAGCCCTGTAGTACAGTTTAATCATCCTGCAGACTGAATCAGGTATTACCGAGCCACAGAACTGGGCAGCAGGCATTAAACCTCCAGCGCGCACGCGCAACGCACGCACGCACACACACACACAATTAAGAAAAGAAGTCCTAACAATAACAGTGCCTGGCTGTACTTCACCCACCCACCCAATCCCCAGCTCTCCCCAAACCACGTTAAGGTTAAGTGTTCCTGTGTGCCTCTGCCTGTTGTTCTTTACGAGTGGCTCTTTGGTGACTCATCACATGGCTGGCTGGTGCCCTTCTTTCTGCTGATTCCGGAAATGCCAGGCAGATAAAGATGCTGTAATGTGGGGCCCTCTACACACACACACCTCCTGACATTTAAAAGTGCACTGCATTCTCAGGGACTCGGATCCTCCTGAAGCTTTCCTAAACCTCCACCTACAGCCCCTCCTGCCTCCAGCCCCCCCTGCCTCCAGCCCCCCCCTGCCTCCAGCCCCTCCTGCCTCCAGCCCCCCCCTGCCTCCAGCCCCCCCTGCCTCCAGCCCCTCCTGCATCCAGCCCCCCCTGCCTCCAGCCCCCCTTGCCTCCAGCCCCCCCTGCCTCCAGCCCCTCCTGCCTCCAGCCCCCCCTGCCTCCAGCCCCCCCTGCCTCCAGCCCCCCCCTGCCTCCAGCCCCCCCTGCCTCCAGCCCCTCTTGCCTCCAGCCCCTCCTGCCTCCAGCCCCTCCTGCCTCCAGCTCCCCCTGCCTCCAGCCCCTCCTGCCTCCAGCTCCCCCTCCCTACAGCTCCTCCTCCCTCCAGCTCCTCCTGCCTCCAGCCCCCCCTGCATCCAGCCCCCCCTGCCCTCCAGCCCCTCTTGCCTCCAGCTCCCCCTCCCTACAGCTCCTCCTCCCTCCAGCTCCCCCTCCCTACAGCTCCTCCTCCCTCCAGCTCCCCCTCCCTACAGCTCCCCAAACTTGTCCGTCTTTCTCCTCGAGGGCTCTGATGAATCAATCCATCAGCCAGGGCTGCCTTTGTAAGAAGGGTGCTCCCAGATTAACACACCCTAATGGAGTCATTAAGAGTGTAGAGCAATCCGGTCTCCAGCCAGCCAGTGGCAGGCAGCCGGAGGATACTCCACGTACGCTCTGGACAAGAGGGTGCAGGGAAGGAGGAGATGCTAGGTGCTCAACACAGAGCCGGGTCAGATAAGACGTCCGGAACAGCCGGCCGGACCAAGTCAGGCGATGGATCGGGTTAGCCTGCATGACAGCGCTCACTGCCCCGAGGGGGAGGGGTGGACTAGGAGCTGGAAGATTGAGTTGGAGGAGAAGAATAAGGAGAGAGAGAAGGAGGGAAATGGGGGGGGGGGGGGGAGAAGAGACGGATATAGTGTTGGGATGGAGCGTTGGGACGGAGCGTTGGGACGGAGCGATGGGACGGAGCGCTGGGACGGAGCGCTGGGACGGAGCGCTGGGACGGAGCGTTGGGACGGAGCGCTGGGACGGAGCGTTGG
This sequence comes from Thaleichthys pacificus, assembly GCA_023658055.1. Classification (NCBI taxonomy): domain Eukaryota; kingdom Metazoa; phylum Chordata; class Actinopteri; order Osmeriformes; family Osmeridae; genus Thaleichthys; species Thaleichthys pacificus. Next base: position 2,804,563 of record CM042862.1, on the reverse strand, counting down.
GACGGAGCGTTGGGACGGAGCGCTGGGACGGAGCGTTGGGACGGAGCGCTGGGACGGAGCGCTGGGACGGAGCGCTGGGACGGAGCGCTGGGACGGAGCGCTGGGACGGAGCGCTGGGACGGAGCGTTGGGACGGAGACAGAACTCTTCCAAGGAGGAAGCAGAGGCTCGTTGGAGGAGAAATCTAAATAAATCCCCCCCTCCATTAAAGCTTGTCCAGTCTTAACAAGCTCCCACAAGCAGAGGAAGCATCAGTGGAGGAGTTGAGGGGTTGCCGCGGCAACTGGCAAACCAGGGATAACAAGGGAGACGAGACAGAGAGAATACCCAGGTAAGCTAGCGAGCGAGAGAGAGAGCGAGAGAGAGCGAGAGAGGGAGAGAGAGAGAGAGAGGGAGAGAGAGAGAGAGAGCGAGAGGGGGAGAGAGAGAGAGAGCGAGAGGGGGAGAGAGAGAGAGAGCGAGAGGGGGAGAGAGAGAGAGAGCGAGAGGGGGAGAGAGAGAGAGAGCGAGAGGGGGAGAGAGAGAGAGAGCGAGAGGGGGAGAGAGAGGGGGGGCTAGAGAGATAGAATAAAGAATAGGGTCGATTAAAGGATTGATAAGAGTGGCACAGCATTCAGAAACAGTTTCCTTCTCTGCTTGGAGGTTGCCTAGCGACAGACGGCATGTTAGTCTGTTGGAGTTAGGGACAGTTTATGAAACTTGAGTACTGGGAGGGTCAGATGGCATGCCAGTAGAGAGGAGATATACAACTACTGTCTAAACTAGGAAGTGAAACGGACAAAGACTAAATGTTTCAATTCATCATCAAATTGAAAAATCAGTGTCAATTTCCGCAATAGCAAGAACATGGTGATGAATCCTTGCATTTTCAAACCAGTTCATTTTTATATTTTTATATTCCTTTCTTACTGTCCAAATAAGATTTCTTATTGACCATCGTGCTGTGTGAGCTACTGGAGATCCCAGACAGGTTCTGAGTGATCTGACCACTGGCAGGTGGTCACGTCCAGCAGAACACTGGAGGCTGGGGGCGGGGCTGGGGGGCGGGGCTGGTGGTGTGAGTGACAGGTCAGGTGAGCGGAGCTGGCCCAGTCAGGTTGTGCCAAGCCTGAGCCTGTGGCTGATCTGAAGTGGCATCAATTACCTGGAGCAGCCGAGCGTGAGGGGGGGGGCTGGGGTGAGGGGGGGCTGGGGTGAGGGGGGGCTGACAGACCCCTGACGGGGGGACAGGGGGGGGGGGACGGGGACGAGATGAAAACCACCGATGAAAACCCTCCCTAAAAAGAAAGCGAATGAATGCATATCCATCAAGAGACATTCGTCACTGATCAGACCAAAGGGGCTCATTCTGCTGGGTGAGCACTAACCATCAATAGCACAAGCACCATGACACCACCATGACACCACCATGACACCACCATGACACCACCATGACACCACCCCCCACCCCACCCCACCCCCCCACCCCCCTTCTATTGTTTTAGGCGCATGGAGGGGGGGGGGGGGGGGGGGCTCGCACATCACTCTGCACCAGCTGGATCAAAACTCCCATCCTACTGAGCCTCATTCGAAAAGGCAAACTGTGGCAACACACCCACATACTGATCATGTGATCTCCCTGTCTGTTACCACACACACACACACACACACACAGTGAGCACATCTCAATCTAATGTTGTGTGAACAGCAAGTGGGTGGTCTGACACCCGGCACTGGGATTCCAGCCACCTTTTGTTCTTGCAGGTCCTCCACACCGCTTTAGATCCAGTAGACCTCTTTCCACCGGCGGCGGCTTCGCTCCAGCTTCTTCTTAGTGAAGTTTTTCTTGATGAAGTTTGTGAAGCCTGCTGCACTAGTGGGATGCGTCTCACTTGTCACATTAGCATGCCCCCACAGCACCCGCCCCCTCATCTCTCTCCCAACGCCCTCATCCTTCTCTCCGTTTCTCACGTCCTTTATTAGACGGCGAGTGTCGGTTCTGCTCTGTCAATGACAGCAGCATCCTGCAGAACCTTCTCACCTAGGTGCAGATGCCTTCCTCACAGCCTGGAGTCTGTGCCCACGGCCTCCCCCCCCGGCCTCCCCCCCCAGCCTCCCCCTCCCAGCCTCCCCCTCCCAGCCTCCCAGCCTCCCCCCCACAGGCCTCCCCCCCACAGCCTCCCCCCCACAGCCTCCCCCCCCCCACCTCCCCCTCCCAGCCTCCCCCCCCAGCCCCAGCCTCCCCCCCAGCCTCTCCTTCCCGCTGCCCCCCCCTCCCCTCCTTACATCCTAGACCAGTCGCTTTTTTCCTCACTTAAATCACTTTCCCATAATCCCAAAGCTCAACACCACTCTCTCGTGTCACATGTCTTTTAATCCACCTCTTGACTCCTTAATTTAGCCACCCCCCGTCGTCTACCTGCTTTTGGGTACGCTCCACAAGACTCCCCTGGTTCTTCACCCCATTTTGGTACTCACCCAGATCAAAGTCCCTCAAACATCTGTGCGGTTGGCTGCTGCCATGGAGGGGCCAGCTGGACCCTCTGTCCAGCCGTCTGTCTGAGCGCTGCCGGCCGTCTGTCTGAACGCTGTCCGTCTGTCTGTCTGAAACGCTGTCCGTCTGTCTGTAGAGAGAAGAGAAGCCAGAATGGGGGGGATTTATTCGCCATGAAAGTTTGCACAGACAAGGAATTTGCTTTGGCAGGAAGGCGCATACAATAACATATAGGGACCTAAAATTGTAATATGTGGACTATCTATACTAAGGGTACATAAACTAGCAGTACTAAGTGGAATTAGAATTATATGAAATATACCATAAAATAAATATAGGTTGCCGTAATTTACAATATAAAAATACAAAAATTACAAAAGAGGGATGCAAAGACGAAGTATTGGGCCAGAGAGAGAGACTCTCATGCCAGAGATACCTGGAGGAAGACTTTACTCTGTGTGTGTGTGTGTACATTTCACAGGTTCGTGTCTATAGAGGGATCAACTCTATAGAAGCTGAACGCAATCTCTCCAGCAGGAGCTGAGAGTAACAGATTAGCCCAACTCTCCCTGTCTCTCTGGAGCCCAACGAGCCCAGTGTCATCTTCATGTTGTGCTCTCTAGGAAAACAGACTGCTTTACCGGAGTCCTGCTCAAGTTTCACTGAAAGAATCCAAACAAGATGTTGACAAACTTAGGTCTTGGAAAGCAGACCGTGAAAAGGCAAGGAACATCAAATCACAAGTGGACTTCAAAAAGAATGT
>CM042862.1:2681328-2796328 GCA_023658055.1 Thaleichthys pacificus | reverse complement strand
GAGCAACCGAAAGAGAGGATGTGATGAGGACACTGTTGGAGGAGAAAGTGAAAAGCAGAACAAAGCTGACATAATGAAAGAAAAGGAAGGAAAACCCGCCAGAGATCAAACGCCAAACGCGAGACACAACAACATGTCGCATATATCCGCTTCACGCCGAAACGGACGGCTTTTTTTTTTTTCTTCTCTCGTGTCCTTCAGAAAGTAGCGCTCTAAACACCGCAGCACAAGAGATAGCAAACAGCCATGTCTGTAAAAAGCAAGAGAGTTGAAGAGAGGGAGGGGAAAGGAGGGTGTGATGCATGGAGAGGTTTCCTGGAGACGGCTCGCCGGTGACTGTCATGAAAACCAAGGCCGAGAAAATACGAGACAGAAATCCTGTCATCTCCTGCAGCCTGTCCCTGTCCCTGTCTCACCTCTCCCCTGTAGGGGGCAGCCCTCAGCAGGCTGCCCCCTACAGGGTGCCCCTACAGAGGGGCACCAATCCACCCTCATCACACCCACAACCAGGCCTCGAAATGAACGCCGTCCCGTCGTCCCATGGACGACGAAAAACAGTGGCATGAGTAAACTAGCTAGCTCCTAGCGAACGTTCATCGGAGCGTCCTGGCCGACCGACCCTCTCTCCACAGTCCCAGTCTCTGTTGCCCCCCACGCCCCCCCCCCCCCCCTCCCCCCCCGTACCACCACGCAGAGACGCCAACTCCACATCATGAATATTCAACACTCTCATTACACAAGTGAGGAAACGCAGCATATTGCAAGTGGCTTCCATTACTTGGAGAGACGGGAGGAGAGAGAGAGAGTGAGAGAGAGTCTGGAGGGAGCAGGAGGACAGGGAAACAGAGAGGAGTTTGGGGGAGTCGAGAAAGAAAAGGAGGCGAAAACACAGATGCGGATGAGAGGAGAGAGAGAGAGAGAGAGAGAGAGAGAGAGAGAGAGAGAGAGAGAGAGAGAGAGAAAGAGAGAAGAGAGAAAGAGAGAAGAGAGAAGAGTGAAGCCGGAGAAGGAGGACGAGCGGGGGAAGAACTTGCTACGCAGCCAAAACAATTGCTCTTTGCTGAACCTCAGGAGTGCGACAAAGTTGTCATTATTCCTAGAGCCAACAGCAGTCCCTCTTCCCTCTTTACAAGCCCGGAGACGGCTCCAGTGGAGCCAGTGTTGTAGCAGTGCCCCAGCAGCAGGGATAGGCCCAGTCCAGGGGAATGAGGATGGAGAAGTCAATTTTAGCTTCAAAATCCTCCTGTAACAAAAAGCGTCAAACAACTACAATTCCTCTGCCGCTGTCTGGCTGCACACAACAGGCCAGGGGAAGGAGAGGCTGCACTTATACAAAACATAGGTTCCTTTCCTACACACACACCGCAGTGACAGAGATTCTCTCTGGGCATACTGAGACAGACAGACAGCCACATTGAACACACACACACACACACACAGCCCCATACAATGAGGATTAATTTGTGCTGTGATGCCAGTAATCACTAGGGAAGGGCCATGGAGAAAAACTCCCAAACCAGTCTGGTTCTCAGAGAGAATCTGCCCTGCCCCTGCCCCTCCCTCTACACCTGCCCCTGCCCCTCCCTCTGCCCCTCCCTCTGCCCCTGCCCCTCCCTCTGCCCCTCCCTCTGCCCCTGCCCCTGCCCCTCCCTCTGCCCCTGCCCCTCCCTCTGCCCCTGCCTCTGCCCCTCCCTCTGCCCCTGCCCCTGCCCCTCCCTCTGCCCCTGCCCCTGCCCCTGCCTCTGCCCCTGCCCCTGTCCCTGCCCCTGTCCCTGTCCCTGCCTCTGCCCTCAAAAGTGAACCATTTGAAGGAGAGATAAGACAAAGTCAAACAGCACCTAAAACTTTGCCGTCTGGTGTCCCAGGCTCTTTAAAGAGCACGGCTCGGACAAAAACAGCAAAGTATAATTGGAACAGGGTCCAGGAATCAATAGAGCTGCACACACAAGGGCCTACGCCACCTCCATTTCATATTCTTCCCTCCATACCTGGTTTTCAGAAAAAAAAGAAAAAAAAAGTCAATTTCAGAATGGTATGAACTATCGATTTCAGCACTACCGCAATTCTCCCCCTCCTTCCCTCCCTCCTTCCCTCCCTCCCTCCCTCACCTGCCTCCATCTCACCTACTCTATATCACCTCAGCCCCCTCCTATCTTAATCTAGATGTTTTAATCTTTTTTTTTTTTTTTCCATCTCAATCTTATACACAAAAACACTTTCCTTTACCCCATTGTCATTCCCAGTCTGCTACAAGACTGCTGTTTTCCACTCAGTGTCAAGCACTGGCATCTGTTCCTCCCTGGTCCCCAGCTGTGGTTAGAGAGCGTGAGGCTCTTTGCATCTCTTCACCTTTGACATTGAATTTGCAAAAGGCTTCAATTCCCCACCCAACCCCTGGCTGCTCTCCTTGGACGGACCAATCAACTCCCTAAATACCAAACAGACAATATCTGCACAGAAGACATTTCGACCTGGCTCCAGCCGGCTATAATCGCGCCCTCACATCAGCTGTTATCCAGGCTTAAATGCCAGAGAATATCAGCACAACTACATCTGGCTTTTGGGGGCCACTGCACCTTCTAAATCACTGCATTGTCATTCATATTCAGACCGCTTCCCAGGGTCAGCAGCAAGGCTAGCCAGCCAGGGAGACCAAAACCTCCACCCCAGCCTCCACCCCAGCCTCCGACCCAGCCTCCGACCCAGCCTCCGACCCAGCCGCCGACCCAGCCGCCGACCCAGCCGCCGACCCAGCCTCCACCCCAGCCTCCCACCCAGCCTCCGACCCAGCCTCCCACCCAGCCTCCACCCAGCCTCCCACCCAGCCTCCCACCCCAGCCTCCCACCCAGCCTCCACCCCAGCCTCCCACCCAGCCTCCCACCCAGCCTCCCACCCAGCCTCCACCCAGCCTCCCACCCAGCCTCCCACCCAGCCTCCCACCCAGCCTCCACCCCAGCCTCCCACCCAGCCTCCCACCCAGGTTAGTAAAGAGGGGCTGAAGTGACGGGCGTGCGAGGCAGAGACGGTGACTATAATGGGAGAGAGAAGCTGTCTGAGAAGCTGCGGTGTTAAGACTGAGGAATGGCCCAGGCGTCACTTCAAGATTACTTTTCCTCTTAAAACATCCACTTCTTCTGTGTCACTCTGGCTTCCGTCTAGTTATTGGAAAACAGAGCTGCGCAGGAGGAGAAACCACTCGATAGAGCCACTGTCTGTATCAGGTCACACACACACAATACATTTCATCCTCCACATTTCGAAACAGCCAATAGCACAGGCAGGCATTTGCGACCCCAATCCATATTTCAATTTCCCCTTCTTTCATGCAAACGAATTCGATACTCGTTGCCTTCCCTCAGAAGTGATCAGCAAACTGAGAAATCAGCTTCTTCTCAAGATGGACCTTTAGTGTCACACACACACACACACACACACACAGACACACACAGACACACACAGAATGAACTGGTTGGAGGAAATGGGTATAATCACATTTACTGGCGCACAAACATTGCAGCCATACATATTAGGACCTACACACATTCACTCGGCAAACTTGGACACAAACCCAGACAACTGCCGCCTTTCCGGACCTAAACTTTCCCTCTCCCCCCCCTCCTCCCCCCCCCCCCCTTCCCCCCTCTGTGCCGTTGGAGAACGATGCAGGCAGGTATTAGCGACCAAATTTAGGGGCTTAAACAGCGACAGCTTTCCCACGCCTGAGTGGCCTCAACCACTCCGTTCCTGTCAGACTCTATTAACCAGCTCGCCATCGGAGCACTTCAGCGTGCGATTGTCCCAGCATCCAGAGGCTCATGCCTCCAAGATGGCTCCGGGAGGAAAAGCGGCAAAGAGGCTGTGTGGAAAAACATCTCAGATGACTCGATGGCTGAACGGTTAGGGAATCGGGCTATAAATCAGAAGGTTGCCGGTTCGATTCCGGGCCGTGCAAAATGACGTTGTGTCCTCGGGCAAGGCACTTCACCCTACTTGCCTCGGGGAGAATGTCCCTGTACTTACTGTAAGTCGCTCTGGATAAGAGTGTCTGCTAAATAACTAAATGTAAATGTAAATCTCTGAGAGAAGTCTAATTTAGCATATCCCAACATGAGATGATGATGGAGTGGGGATGCGTCATTAACACACCGGCTATGGATCCTGTGCTCCACCTTAGCTACAGAAGGAGTCCGCCCACAACACCTTTTGTCTGTTTAACACTTAAGATAATAACATGCATAGTGCTTGCAGAACATCCAAATTAATGCAGTGTGTACGGTTGTTCATTTCATGCAGACAGTTTTTCTCCATGAATATGTAACCTGTTAACCGGCAGGCAGACGCAAATTAAGAAAAGGCTAGAATAGAGAATTTGATGTGTCACTTGTTCATTCAACACTACTATCTCATTATGAAGAGAGACTAAATCAAACGATATTTCCTCATTATGACAGAAAGGTCTGAAGAGGGCTGAAGGGGTAGGGGAACAAGGAAAGGTCCGTATCTCTTCAGACAAAAAGGATAGAGGGAGGACATAACAATCCTCACATTTTGGTGGACTAGCCTAACCAAAACAGCGAGCAATAGAGCTGCTAGTCACAGCACAAAACGGTACTTTTGTTAAATCCCACAACGGTGCATGTGACCAATTTGGTTGTGATGCCTGACGGCCCTCCAACTTTTTTCAAAAACGCTTGAATATCGCTGACAGATCTAGTGTCCTAGTTCGAGAAGAGTTGCAAATATCTGGGGTCAGGTCTGGATGGGATTGTTAAGTGTGAATTCTGCATGCCACGTAAGAAGATGAGAGATCTGTGCTGTAAAAGAGCATTGTGGGTAAACTTGGGGAGTTCAGGATCCAAACTAAGAGAGGTCTGTAGGCCCTTAAGGGATCATCAACCATCGCTAGGACTTCCGATTACACTCATAGTAGTTCAGACAGTATGTTAGACACAGGCATAACTGCACTAATGATGCATTTAGTTTGTGAACTCAGATAGTGGTTTCAAAGGACCCAATTATGACGCTACAATCCTCCTGATCTGAGCCAATGGAAACAGCTGTACCAGTCTACCTACATTTGTCCACAGCAATGCACGAAAAACAACATGACCTTATACTGACAATGAGGATGCCCACTTAGCTGGCTCAGAGAAGGCGGGGTAAACATGTACCAGATGACGTACACTATACAGGTTGGAGAGTACTTAAAGAACCTCTTGTTCCTGAGGGACACATCCAAGGATGTTTATGGATTTTAGTCTAGGACAGACAGATCTTGCAGTATTCTTCAGACAATAACCCACACTCCCTCCGCCCAAAACACCTTGGTTATTTAATCATGCTCTTTAATCATGCTCTCTTCTAAGTTATTTTATAATTTGTAGATCTGTGGAACTGATGGGCTCCGTATATCCTATACATTTATGGCTGACATCACACATGAGGAGTGGAAAACTAGGGACATTTTTGTTAAAACAGTTAGCTAGCCTGAAAGTTTCGGAATCGGCGTGTGCTAGAAGAATAGCTGATGGGTTAGAGCCTAACATAAGTCCTAAGATAACTTAAGTTTCCTATGTTTAGACAATATAAATAACATCCTATTAATTCTGAACGAGGTTTAAAAGGTAACCTCTTACTAACAAAGATAATGTAGCTTTGGGTACATGTAGGCCTACAATGCTATAGCTAGTAGCTAAAAGACTGCTTCGACGTTGACAGTCAGGCTTTGTTTAGAACACGATCAAATTATATCATGATATTTTAAATACAATCACTACCCCAAGGCATACAATTTTATATCATTTAGAACTCTATGCGACCATGCATCGGGAGTTCTGTGAACTTTCATTGGGGCCTATTGATATGAAATGGGGTGAGTAGCATCTCCTCAGTACCTCGGTCAGACCGTTTGGACACTAACCGAGCACGACAAAGCCGGTTGTACGGAAAACAGGATCCCACTCATACAAGCTATAACCACCACATCCTCACTATTGTCTCCCATTAATAAGGGCACAGCTATATTTAGGTTTTATACTCACCTTTCCTTGTTTATTTGCAGTCAAGATCAAATTTTGACAGCAGTTGACATTTTACATCCGGGTTCTGCCGATGACGAAAATATACACTCGGAGCCGGAGATGAGGTGCGCACGATTTGAAATCTCGTGTAGCACAGATGGGCGAGATTTTCTTATTTGAAGAGATAAAACGCCCACCCCGGGACTACACGTGAGTCAAATGGATATTACTGCATATGTAATCCACGCCTGTGCAGTGCACGCTGCGCCCACATGAGCAAAACACAGCATTAGTTTTGTAAACTTAAATGAAAGGCACGAACTTAATTCGGATGTGTTAGGACCAGGACGTCAATCTTATTTAGGCTTTAAAATAAAAAACGTTAAGGGGCCAACCTTCAGATAGTCTGAATGACAACGTTTATTACGATGTTGTACTTTTTTTGTACTGTCCGCCTTTCTAAACGTTATAGATTTTTTTTATGAATCTAATATTTTAGCATTTTTTACGGAATTCAAAACGCTTGCTGATCCTAACACATTTCTGACTTTCGTTGCAACGATTAAGTATATGAATAAATCTTAAATTATAATTGATTACATTTAAATGATGGATAGTTTGTTCAAGATCTAACAGGGCTAACATATCTAACTATCTAAAGCCTTGCTTCATATGTGTGAAGCTGGTGATTCCCCGGCAATGAAATATGGAAGATTGTTATTTGGTTACACGATAAGCTCGAACATTATTACTCTGTGACAAACTCAGCTCACTCTGAAGGTCTGGCACCATGTTCAGCAGACATCAGTCAGCTCTGGAGGAGTTTAATGCAATTATAAATAAATAAGCATGTGGTGGGGAGGAAGATAGTGCCCTTTGGGGACAAGCTGAAAGAAAATATAGGAAGTTTAATTAAAGCTGTGAAACCATACTCCTACACACACAGCATGCGAGCACACGCACGCACGCACACACTGTGAAAATAACCAACACATTAGTAGAAGATGATGTGCGTCTGTGTTGGTTGCGTGTATGTCCAACTATGAATACTTGTCCTTATGATCAGTACTTCAATCACAATCACACCAATCACTTATTTGATAATGTGATCGTTATTTTGATAATGTGATCGTTATCAACAGATAATAATAAGAGGTGATGGATTACCTGCACGGATGAGGAAAGGATGGGTTTGCAAAGATGAGGAAACACCACATTGTGCAAGTACACAAATGCATCACTTTGTTATATTGTGTTTCTGTGGATGTATTTATGTTTTTTACAGAGCAGTGATTGAACTGCCAGTCTCCCTGTAATTACCTAAGGGGTGTCAAGCAAAGGCACAGCCAGTAAAAGGTTGATGAGGGAGTATTGAGTTTGCACTTCAATTAGAGTGCTTATAGAGTGTGGATTACACATAGGACTCCAGGGCCATAGCTCTCGCGCAATTACTACAACACACCATGGGAGGGGGGGCAGCTGAGAGGGGAGGTGCAAGGAGGGGATGGAGGGGTTGAAAAGTAAGCTGTACGTGAAGCGTCTTGACGATAACTGTGGAGAGGTATTACTGGAGTCACGGGAGTTACGGGAGTCAGGTGGCTGAGCGGTGAGGGAGTCGGGCTAGTAATCTGAAGGTTACCGGTTCGATTCCCGGCTGCGCAAAATGACGTTGTGTCCTTGGGCAAGGCACTTCACCCTACTTGCCTCGGGGGGAATGTCCCTGTACTTACTGTAAGTCGCTCTGGATAAGAGCGTCTGCTAAATGACTAAATGTAAATGTACTGGAGACTTTGTCGGATTGAATAGTGACTGAGGCGGGAAATACAAGTTCCCTTGTCAAACTTTGCATGACAACAACCTTTAATCTGTGCATCACCTGAAGGGAGTGAGTTTCAGTATAAAAGGAAAGTTGAGCCTGAACACAGAAGTTCATCCGTCTGGGTTCTCTTACTGTAGCAAGTGTGTGCTCTTAGTCTCACAGCAGATTACTTTACACATTAGCATTTGTTTGGCTGCCCTTTGCATTCTTTCTCTGTTTTATTAGAGAAATATCCTTCAAGTAGAGGAGAATATGTTGATTGTTGTTACTAAAGAGGGGGAAAAAACAGCAAGGACCACAACAATGTTCCTGATTCGCTGGGTACATTCTCCAATGGATTATTCAGCCAATGAGTGAACATCTACGGCCTTTTAGAGTGGATTTGTCTGTTTGGCAGCGATAAACGTCAGTTTGCTTTTCTTCAGCTTAGCTCCTCCACTCTGAAAAGAAGATTGCTGAAGGACGGGCTTTTAGAGAAAACAGAGCAATGGCAAAAAAGAAAAGGAAACTAATTTGATTGCTTGGCTGCACTTTAAAAGACAATGTGAGATAATGTGAATAATTAATTGTTATAGGTCCACAAGACAGACTCTTGCTGCTTAATTACTTATTGTGTTGTTTGCACAATTATGACCTGGGATTAAAACACTTCAGAGAGGAAACATGATGCAAAAAAACAGTTTGTGTCTTACAGGATTTAAATCACAGTAGGGTAATGAAATAGTGATAGTTTTATGATTTACACATGTGTTGGCAATGACTATGCTGGTTTTGAACTTGATGACCAGAATGTTAATGTTAATGTTTGAACTCATATGATAGAATGTTCATGATGTCATACAGAACTGTCTGCTACTTCAGGAGTTGAAAGCCTTATGGGATAAAATGTCAGATTATCAATTAAATTAATAATACACAATTAACACTCTCTCTCCTGCTCTTGCACTCTCTCTCTCTCTCTCTCTCTCTCTCTCACACACATACCTTAATTACATGTATGCCTGTTAATGTTCCATCAAATAAACAACTAAATCATGTCGGCATGAACATATCCTTTAAGACAACAGTTAATAGTAGGATGAATTTCCTCCCGCCATTTATCTTCCCTTTTATCTTTCTGGCTCAACCTTTCGCTCCATCTGTTCACATCATCTTCATTCTCTCTCTCTTTCTCTCTCTCTCTCTCTCTCTCTCTTCTCTCTCTCTCTCTCTCTCTCTCTGTTTCTCTCTCCTTTTCTCTCTATTTCACACTTGGTTTCTCTCTCATGTTCTCCCTCTCTTTCTCTCCCTCTATCTATCTCTCTCTCTCCCTCTATCTGTCCCTCTCTATCTCTCTCTCTCCCTTTTTCTATCTCTGCGTCCTCCTCTCTTTCATTGCCACCATCAACACAGAGCCAGTGTAGCCTTGTGTGTAGGTTTCCCACAGGCCCTGAAGGAATCTCTCACACCGCTCTCACATAATCACTTCAGACCCGGCTGCTTAGGCCGACATCTCCACCGAGACTCACCAGCCGCTAGCTGCAGGCCGAATCAGACCACTGAGCGAAAAAAATAAACTGCAACAAAGAACCAAAGCAGTACAAGTCAGACCGAGGAGCACAGCCGGTCGGAGGAACATCAAGGGCTTGTCTTTTAGCCATTGATTGTCATGTGCTGCTCTCCAGTCTGGTAGTACAAAGATGTGGTGTTGGAGCACGATGGGTTCTCGGTGCCCCCCACAAGCAGAATCCACCGACTGTGGAGAGCGCTGTGTTGCATGTCTATGTGTAAATGTCCCTGGATGCCCCTCTAGAAGAATCTGAGTACCACCAGAAAAAAACTCCCACCATCACCAAGTCCCCAAATTCCATCCCACAATATGAAAGAAGAGGGATTTAACTATGCGTTTAATGGCTCCTTACACTGGCAACACGGTTAGAAATGAACTGTTTCTCCCCCAATTAGGGGCAACCATTGGAAGACAGACTCGTATTCCATGCAAGGAGAGAGAAAGGGGTTCTGTTTGTGCCTGGTCTCTCTCTCTCTCTCTCTAATGACAAGCTTAAATAAGCATGAAATACATACACCATCAGTCAGCCTGTTGAAAAAAGAAAAAAAAGCCCCTTATGAAATTATTACGTTGAAAATATATTTTGAACATTGCCAGAGAGGCCTCTTGAGGGCTGGCAGGATAACAAGATTCTGTGTGCACTGATACATTAGCATACATTTGTGGAAACTAGAATGTCTGTTAGTGGGAGATGGAGAAAGGATATCTTCACAAACCATACTCTGTAATTCTTGCTGGATGAATGTCCTATTTGCTAGTTCAGTTTTCTCTCCATATTGCCTGTCAAAAGAGACAATTATCACTATCTTAATTAGCCACTGGAACGTAAATAGGGAGAGAAAGATATTTTAAGTGGACGCTGCTTAGGACACAGTTGGACTGTCGCCTGAGCATTGCAATTGGAATCATAATTGTCTCACAATAACTGGATTACCATTTTCTTTAGCTTGGTGTGCTCATACAGGTATTTGTATATAATATATGCAATATCTAGCAATTCAGCTCACAGTTAAATTTGACGGAATCAAAGAAGAATTTAAGTCAACAAACATTTTTGATTTGTAAAGTACAACACCTGAATTATAAATGCTATGTACAATTTCTAGGAATTCTGTGAATAATCTCGAAAATGTTTAAATGATACTACCTTAAACCTTACACCATACATGTACTACAGCACTGTTTTAGTGTTGCATCTCAGCAGTGTTTTATTCAACCAACAACTTATGTGACACCTGAGGTTCCATTGACATTTTGATAAAGTCTAATTAAGGCACTATCAATACTAGGGAGGTAATGTAAGATAGCATTAAGTCAATCTGTGTGTGTGCGGGAGGGGGTTCAGAGGGTATGTGTGTGTGTGTGCGTGTGTGTGCGTGTGTGTGTGTGTGTGCGTGTGTGTGTGTGTGAGTGTGTGTGTCAGGTTAGAAATGCATGACCTGGATTTTTCCAATTTGAGGTGTTGACTGCCCTGGTACAAATGGGCTTTGAATCCTTTGATTCCCTGTGTTGAGAGGTTATCCAGGGGGGAGATGTTATTGAAAAACCATCATAGACCTCACACATGGAGCGGGTCATTGTGACCTCCAAACATACACTCTGCATGGGTATCATTCAGACTCAGCTGAATCTTCAGCCTGCCAGTATGTGTGGCACATGGGCACATGGGGCTCAGCATTCCTATTCCTAAATGAGAGCTAACAAGATGCTGCTGAACCTGACCTGCTTATATTAGTTGGGATTTCTATGTGCAAACTACTCAGTCAATTAAAATATTGACAATTTAGGCCTGCCCTTTTGATGTTGATTACATTTAAATTCAAGTATATTTAAACTGCTTTTTAGGTTATCTATGTGAAAAAAATGAATATTCTTTCTAGCATAGACATTTTAATAATTTTTAATGTGAATGTGAGGGTGAAATTAGTTGCTTCTTTTCATGCTGAAACAATGTGCAGCTCCAATAATCAAAGACCTTGAATCAGGTGCAGGACATTGGTTCCAACCAATCACAGAGAAGCAGGAGTGAGACGGTAATGGGGTTAGCCACTTAAAAGCGACGCAGCAGAAAGTCAGTTATTGGAAAAGTAATAGAGACCGAGGTTTGTTTGTAAGCTTCGGCTGTTTGCTTAATTACAGATCTATGAACATTGCCCTAATTTACATATTTAAATTAAAAACAGGTGGCTTTAGTTCCTGGCGACATTTCGTCTGGAGGAGATGAGGAACGGGGACAGAGGGAAGCAAAGATACATTTAGAGAGATTCAGGATTCAGGCTGGATACAGTGTGTTCGTCGAGTAGGAAGGTAAGCAGAGAGTCAACATTTAGCATTTCCACACAGTCAAGAAGTGGGATGATTTCAGCTAAACACAACAATTATCCCCTCATCTAAATATGGTGACAATCCTCGCTGTCAAAGAGAGAGGGGAGATCTCAGATAGATTCCTTCCTGTCTGGGGAGGTGTGTAATTCCACATTCCTCTTGCTAAGTGTCCTTTCGGGAGACTCTCCGAAGACGCTCAAAGGCTCCGAGTGCCACTGGTGGTCAGGTGCACAGATGTCACCGTGTGACTCTGTGATCTGGTAGCAGTAGGTACTCTGCATGTTACTAATTCATTCAGACAGCTGAGGACAGAGGGAGCAGGTCGCTGGTGATGGGGGCGAGAGAGCTACTGATAGTGAGCAGCTAACTTGTTTGACGCCAGCTTTGCTGACGCCAGAGTTGAGGTATGCAACAAGGCTCACATTTTTCATTGGTCCATTGAAGTCTGTAAACAGCAAGAGGCACCCCACTTAGGGAGGCCTCTACAGGACAACTCACCAGCTACCTCTCTCTGACTCCTGTTCCCGCCTTTTATTCTTTCTTTTTCTTGTTCTATCTTTCACACACTCTCTCTCACACACACACACACACACACACACACGCACACACACACACTCTTCTCCCTTACATCTCACAAACACATGGACTATCTCTCTCCCACACATTCACACACATTCACACACTCACACACACACACTAATATCAATAAAAGCTCTGTCCCTGGTTGATAACATCCTCCTGACTGAAGTCTCTTCCCACCTCCCCCCTACTCCCAGTTCAGACTGCCCTAATTCAGGGATTCTCCTGAGGAAGCATGAAAGTCTTACCTATTTCTCCTGTGTTCTCTCCTCAAAAACCCTCCCACTCCCTCCTATAAACATAAACAAACAAACAAACAAACAAACACACACTTACACACAGGTACCCACCTACACACACACACACTTAGCACAGCACTGCGTAGCACAGAGACGACTGCTCGTGTATTCTGGCATAGAAGCCACAGTCCAGTAATTAATCTCTTCAAAGGACAAGCATGGTTCCAGATGGTCCTTCCTCTAATGGCGTGTGTGTGTGTGTCTATGTGTGCGTGGGGGTGTGTGTGGGTGGGTGTGTGTGCGTGGGGGTGTGTGTGGGTGGGTGGGTGTGTGTGTGTATGTGGGGGTGGGTGGGTGTGTATGTGGGGGTGGGTGTGTGTGTGTCTGTGTGTGCGTGTGTGTGTGTGTATGTGGGGGTGGGTGGGTGTGTGTATGTGGGGGTGTGTGTGCGTGTGTGTGTGTGGGTGTGTGTGTGTATGTGGGGGTGGGTGGGTGTGTGTGTATGTGGGGGTGTGTGTGGGTGGGTGTGTGTGTGTATGTGGGGGTGGGTGGGTGTGTGTGTGTATGTGTGGGTGTGTGTGTGTGTGTGTGTGTGTATGTGGGGGTGGGTGTGTGTGTGTATGTGGGGGTGTGGGGGTGCGCTCATTTGTGTTTGTGTGTTTGTGACATTATTGGGTTATTAACCACTGTCTATTGACCTCTATGTGGCGTGATACACTGCAGCCCAACAGAAGAGGAAGCTCAGGGGTATATTTGAGTCGACTAACAAGGGCACATAGACAGATTAATTAATTCAAGAATTTCGGTTCCCCTCCCTTTTTCAAAAGCCGGCACTTTGCTTCTGATGACCCAGCCCACAACAGAGCACGATGCCCTCATCCTGACACCAGAGGAGACCTCGGCTCTGTGGACACCTCAGGACGAGACGCCAGACACACTCATGCCCACTGACAATATCGTCGAGCGACGTTTTGTGCAAAATTCCATTCATGTTACATTAAAGTACAATTATTCTTCTCGAACCTGTTTTTAGATCAGTCAAGTCTTCAGTTGAGTGGGGTGGGGGGGGGGGGGGGGGGGGGGTGACCAGGAGAGAATGACAACAGAGATATGTGGAACTGCTGGATACTCACAAACAAATCCCCCCACTCCCCGCATGCCAGCTCTCTAGCAAAATCAATAATCCAATATGTTAGTCAGAGATAAAGGATGATCAGACGATAGGTACGGCACGGTCCTGAGAGGGACGTCCGTCATGCGGAGCCTGCACATCATGGAGCACAGGAAGGTGAGCCCCTACGAACAAGACCTCGCGGGACTGTCAATCACCTGCACTGTAATGATAAAACGGGAGACAAATGAAGGCAATAACTTGCAATGGGATTAGATGTATTATTTTTGCCCGGATGTGGTTGATTTGGAGCATTTGTCTTCTCTATTGTGTAAATATGGCGGTGTCGCGTAGTAGGGCCGTTCTGTTAATCGGTCGTGGGTTGTAAAAAGGGCTTTGAAACTGACCAGGTCATATTCTTTCTACTGGTCTCATGAGTGTGTGTGTGTACAAGTCCATGTTTATGGAGTTTTTAGGCATTTACCACCTCAAACAAATCCATTCCATGTTTAGACCATAGCTGTTACCCAGCAGGCCTGCACATAACAGTCAATCTCATTTTGAAAGTGCATCACTTGATACCGAGTATCACTGTAATGAGATGTCATCTGGCTCCTCCGGTAGTCTACTATTGTATGTTTATTTAGTGGCCCAGTAGGAACCCCATCAGATGTGTGTTCCTGATAGTCCTAGCAGGGCCTATTGAACTGTCACATGCAGGTGGCCATGTGACTTCTGATTATCATAGACACAGCCAACTGATCCAATACGATTCCAAGAATAAAAGTACTTTGAACTATGGATTCCATAATGAACAATGATTACGTGTGTCTTCGTTATGCGGTGTAATGGCATAGCTAACAAAACACCACAGTGGGCTAATGTACTGGTGGTGGCTGCCTGACTTCAGTTGAGATGAGGTAAGTGGCTCCACAGAGACCAATCACAGCTGCTGCATTGTATGTTGCAGAATCTCCGCTCCTGTAGACGTATCGATTTGCAACTAAATGGAAATACGCTTGAATAGAAGATGAGAGAATTACTAATCATTTTCCCCAGCATCACTAGTGTAGCAGGAAGCTCAGCTGAAGGCATGGGTAACACAACAGCACCACAATTTAGAAAACAAACACACAGGCCTGAAAGAGCTCATAATATAAACATCAGTCTCCCACATAACATCACACCGCTTCCACATCCCAAAAGCATGTGAACCATGGAGAGTAGGCGCTAGAGCTACTGCAAACCAACGGCTGGAATGTTTTAAGAGGTGATACCGCCCCCTAGGGGACGTAACATGTAGCACCTTTACATTATTACGAACGAATGTTTCTAGACTTTCCCTGGTTGCTCCGGCTCAACGAGTACATTAGAGAACAGGGGACAGAGAAGTGAGGGGGCAGACGGAGAGAAGCAACTGGAAACTGTCGGAGAAGCTTAGAAGTGAGGAAAGTTTCCTTGGCTGTGGGCAGATGTTGGTTGCCGTGGCAGCTGGGGTGGGTAGGCACACCTGTCTCTGGCTCTCACAGTCTCCCTCTCCTCTGGTGTGGAGGAGGCGACAGATGGAGTCAGAAGGTTCTGATCCAGTCCCAGGGATTGCTCTCTTTAGTCTGCCCAGTGCAGGATGCCTAAAGTGGGGGCCTGGAGCCAGCGCAGGATGCCTAAAGTGGGGGCCTGGAGCCAGGGGGAACACAGGACTGTGTCCAAGCCCAGCCCTCCCCAACACAGGGGTCAACTGCAAACAGACAGAGATCTTACATTTAGCAGACGCTCTTATCCAGAGCGACTTACAGTAAGTACAGGGACATTCCCCCTGAAGCAAGTAGGGTGAAGTGTCTTGCCCAAGGACACAACGTAATTTGGCACGGCCGGGAATCGATCCGGCAACCTTCTGATTACTAGGCCGATTCCCTAACCGCTCAGCCACCTGACTCCCTCCATCTTACTGCACAACACGTACACTGGTACTGCCTCCCAATGGAGGAAATAAGAACAGCAGCTTTTTCAGCATTTTAAAGTCGATAGAAAACGTCTTGCTGGAATGAAAGACATTGACGCCCGTTCTCGTGAAGATATGCAGGTTTTTTTCAATCCCTCAGTTTGTACATCCAAAAGACGATCGGACAAAAAGATGATGCTGTTTGTTGAGACTGGTTCCAGGGTCTGCTTGTGACGTATCGTGTGACAGCATGATGAGCAGCCAATCGTTGAGAACCACACTGCCGAGGTCAAGGAGTTGTGTCACAACCCCAAGGCTGGGGAGTCTATCACAGAGTGGCTTGGTGACCTTTCTGTCACTTGCTGTGTGGCAAATCAATGTAGCGTTTCTATTGCAGAACAGAGACCTCATCAAGAGTGCTCAGCGGCTGATCTATTGAACTTCCTTTAACCCCGAGCTCATTTATTTGTATCTTGGACACTTTTGGCACTAATATAGTTGCCGCAAGCTATAAAAGCCACCCGGTATCGACAGAAGTTTCAACTGATGGGGAGGAAGTAGGAAGCTCGATGAAAGAGCTAAATACAAAAGGGATTTCTAAGACCTAACGTCTTTTTTCTTTCAGTTCCAACAGAATCTTGACGAGGCCTGTGTTGCGCGCGTGTCTGTGTATATTAACGGATCATCCGTGCTGTAACTGAGGACTTCTGTCTCACAGCAGTAAAACACAGCAGTTTCTCCACACAGCAGTCTTTACAGCTCCCTGAGGTACCTTTAAAGCATTTTAATGGACCCACTTACAGTACATCCAAGAGGAAAGATACTGCGGTAGCAAAAGATTTCTGTAAGCGTGAATCACATTTTAAATAACGTCTGTTATGGGCTAGACTTTTGAAATCCTGCAGGATGTTCGGATTCAGTGACTATCAGGCCCTATCCCCGTGCTCCCCTTAAACCTCTCAACCTGAGGAAGATAACACAGTCTACACCTAGGACTGAATTGTGTGGAGGACCAGTCCACATAGCTTGCTACTGAATGGAGCAGGATTATTCAAGACTCATCTGTGGTGATTCACAACAGAGCAATGAAAGCACAAAGGCTGGACAGATGATGTCTCTTTCACAGTATACTATTATCAAGGCAGACAAAGCTTCTCAAATGATCAGTGAGCATCAAATGGGTCCACTGGGATCCATTTGGAGAAATAATTGTGTTAGTATTATTCATGACATTTTCAGCAAAAAGGGGAATCCATCTATGAGGAGAGTGACATGGGGAAAACAAAAGGAGGACAGACTGGTGACATGGATGGATAACGATATTATGCTTTGCCATTTGAGTATGGCGGTTCGATGAGTGGGGGATATGTGGTGCTAATCAACTTCTGGCGAACGTAGGAGCGGGCACCTCAGGTCGAAAGCGGGTTTGAAGTTTAATGATGCCAGATGCCAGCTCTGCCAGTCTGCGGGCGCTAACGAGCTGGCAGCATCGGCGTCTCGGGCCATGGCGGCGGCACCTGGAAATGCAGCACGCGTTTCAAGGGGGCGGGGTCGTACCGGGGCTGTCGAAGAGGCTGCTGGAGACCCAGTAAGGCACGGAGGGCCTGAGTCTCTTTGAAGAGCGGCCCAATTTCCATATTTCATTACGCATTGCTGACTGACAAGACCCAACCAGATGTTCTATTTTCAGCTATTTAAATTTTGACCTGCTTTCCAACCATGGATGAAAATAAATCAGATTTCATCAAAACGCAGATACCATAGATGATGACGACTTGGCACAGTTTTTGATATGTGTCTCTACCATACTCCCTGTATGTTTGTGTAAAATGTTTTGAGAGAAACTTATCAACTTGACAATCAGAAATGGTTCCAACTGGCGTAATAAACCCCTTTTGATACTCTCTCAAAACAAGTGAGCCTCCGACTCAAATATAGTCCCAGTGTCCCTGAGATTTCCAGGATGATTAATTCCAATTGAATTTGTCTGGACTTGGCTGTTAAATTGCAGTGCCCTTCCTCAATCCCTCATTCAAAACTACATCGACAGCCCTGACCTTTTTGTGTGTCTGCTGCAAATGACAGTTTGTCAGACTAAGTGAGGGTTAGCTGAGAGATCAATGTAATGGTGTTGGTACGCTGAAGCATCGATAGACTCTTTGGTTTGCACTCTATGGGTATCGCGTGACGCGGATCAAAAATTGAACAATCTAAAAAGTTAAGTGAACAGACAGCAAATTCAAGCAGTTCCAGTGAAGGATGGCTGAGGATTTCTCCCAAATTTCACCCCTCTCCCTAAGGAGAGAAACCAGGCCAATGAAATACAAGCGTTTAGATAAATCTATCCAGGCTGCTGCCTTAGATGCTCTCTGAAAGGAGCACACTGCAGGAGTGGGAGAGAGAGAGAGAGAGGAAGAGAGAGAGAGGAAGAGAGAAAGAGAGAGAGAGAGAGAAAGAGAGGGAGAGAAAGAAGGAGAGAGCGAGAGGAAGAGAGAGCGAGAGAAAGAGAGGGAGAGAAAGAAAGAGAGAGAGGAAGAGAGAGCGAGAGAAAGAGAGGGAGAGAAAGAAAGAGAGAGGAAGAAACCAAACAGTCACAGAGTACAAAATATAAATGTTTTAAAAAGGGTATGAGGGAGTATCTGGCACACTATAGATCTGGGGAAAGCAAGATTACCATCAACACATAAGGCCATCAATCACTCCAATCCCATCCGGTATCCACGCTCCACTGTAACAGCTGGCTTCCCCCTTAGCGACTCCTACCACCAGTTTCACATTATCAACCTGTTATGCCACTGATCACAGAGGCCATTGTGCTGTACAGGTGTTATGGTTCACATGTTGCCTGTTAAAACCTATAACGTCACACATTTCAATATATAACGAGAGGAGTCAGGTGGCTGAGCGGTGAGGGAGTCGGGCTAGTAATCTAAAGGTCGCCAGTTTGATTCCCCGGCCATGCCAAATTACGTTGTGTCCTTGGGCAAGGCACTTTACCCTGCTTGCCTCGGGGGGGAATGTCCCTGTACTTACTGTAAGTCGCTCTAGATAAGAGCGTCTGCTAAAATAACTAAATGTAAAATGTAAATAACGACTCAAAAGTACGCAATGGTTACTGTTTGTACATTGCATTCCCAATTGCTATACATACTGTATCATGGTGCATCACCGGGCACATTAACATAAGTGTCTCTACTCTGTAGCCTACTGAATCTAGCGTCACCATATGCAGTCTATAACGACTGTGACAAAGTACAAAGCAATCGTTTTGATGCAGAAGACATCAGAAGAACAAATTAAGAGTTGCAGTCAGTCTGAAACTCATCTGAAACAATTATTCTCGAAGGTACAAAGTGTGCTTCACACTCTGAAAGGGTAGGCGAGACTAGGCTTTCTATTCAAATGTGAAGGTCTCGTTGACATTTTCTTTGTCGCGTTGGCTGCTCATCCTTGTCGCACATTTCCGAGCCACAGAAATGCACAGTGTGACCTGTTGACATTTACAAACTCATCAGGCAGAGAGCTTTGACATTCTATAAGAAGAAACAGCACACCTCGCTGTGCCAGGACTCTCTTTCATCTGCTCTATTTAATGCTCTCCAGAGAAAATTATAATTGCTCACTTGAAGTAAAATAAATAAATAAAAACTGTCACCTTACAGTGAAAAGTTGTCCTGTACTTCAACCCAAGTGTGATTTAAATCTAAAGCAACTTGTGCAGCGTATTGATGAAAGTATACACTGCTGAGTTGTAACGTTTAGACCGCTCAAAAGGTGAAGCAGATAACATCTACAAACAAGGCCACACGTCATGGTCTGGGTAGAGGTCGATGGTGTCAGGTGGCTGAGCGGTTAGGGAATCGGCTAGTAATCTGAAGGTTGCCAGTTTGATTCCCTAACCGCTCAGCCACCTGACTCCCCTAATGTGCAATGCTGCAGTGCACACATTGTTATGGAATGGTTTGAAGGAAACTGATGAAGTATTCAGGATGTTTCCCTGGCCTCCATATTCTCCAGATCTCCTCAGATTGAGCCTTTATTGGTTGTGGACAAACGTCGACCAACAACATATTGGGCAGGTGACTAATGTTTGGCTCATCTGTGTATTTTTCACATAGTAAAAGTACTGCATTTGCGAATACATGTGTATTGTCAGAACCACTAGATGGAGCCCTGCAAATAATTTATTGCCAAGGATTACAATAAATACTTGCGTGAAGTCTTTTGAAGAAGTGTGTCTGGAAAGATATCCTGTTGTCAGCCATCTTAAAAACCTTGGAAAAACTAAATAATACAATGACACGACGGTAGACATGACTGACTTCCAGCCAATACAATCACATTGTACTTCACACTTTTAAAAGAAACATTTAAGTATGGAGTCAGGTGGCTGAGTGGTGAGGGAATCGGGCTAGTAATCCGAAGGTTGCCGGTTCGATTCCCGGTCATGCAAACTGACGTTGTGTCCTTGGGCAAGGCACTTCACCCTACTTGCCTCAGGGGGAATGTCCCTGTACTTACTGTAAGTCGCTCTGGATAAGAGCGTCTGCTAAAATGACTAAATGTAAATGTAAGTATAATAAGACTAAATTACTCATGATGCATGGATTTACATCCTGCAAAAGTGTATTTTTTCTACAATAAAGAAGAAATTAGACATGTTGTTTTTCTCTGTATGTAGGAGATATCTCCTTCACTTTATTGCCAACCCTAGATAACTTTACAGAATAAGAAGGAAAAAAATAAGGTGGCAAAGAAAGTGCAATGGGACCGAATGGGGAAATTCAACAAGATAAAGAAACATTAGTGCGGGTTAGCTTCTTTACATCCATTGGGGTCAGAGTTGGGCTTTCAAAAGGTCCAGGTGTTTTCATCATGTTTTCCCCCTTAAACTTACGGCCCTGCAACACTTTAACAGCAGATACGAGTTTAGAAGTCGGGGCCGTTCTTCTTCAACTTGCTGTAGTCCATGTTTACCGTAAAGAACTAGACGAGAAGAGAAAGAACATGTTCAGGACGGCACACTCCGCAACCGCACACCCAAGTGATGGATAGTGTCTCAAGACTGGCAAGAAAATCATTTGATAAAATCAGTTACAATCAAGGTACCTATAACAAGCTTATCCTTTTTAATTAATTCAAAGCAGGGATAAGCCACCACTGACTGCAGCTCATGTACATATCTGGCTCTAGTCCCTGTCTCAAAATAATCTTTGGAAGGAACTGTGTACACGGTTAACGTTTCTAGATCTACACTATGGGTGTATACATTCAAAGTATAGACTATGGGGAAGTTGGATTACACACAATTACAAACTGTCAAATGATCGCACTGCAAATCACTGTTTCCATACCTTGTACTGATCTGTGGCGCTCATCTTGGTCCAGGGTTCTGGGTTATTCTTGCGGTCCCAGCTGAGAAAGGATTAAGTATACTTAATTAATACATTTAATTAAAAAAATTAAAAAAACTGCACCGTGTGAATTTCAAAGTAAACAAAAGTTGTCGATCTGCTCTCATGTGCTGGCATTGAACTGGATACTACACCTAGCTATCACTCGATGTTCCCTTATCATAACATTGACCCGTTTATGACCCGTGATTGCGCTTCCATCGGGATTCAATCTTACCAGACATGAGGGCCGAGGCCGAGACGGCCAAGGTACATCATGGACATCACCATCCCACCACCAATAAAGATGAACAGGGGGATCAGCTGCAGTGGACAGAGGAAGAGATAGGGCGGGACGCAGACACAGGAGTGTAAAGAACTTCCAGAAAACAAAGATATACTTTACATTGATAATGAGGACAAACAAATCTATCTTATCGTAGAGCTTTGTTTAAAAGCGATCGCTCTTGTCCTCACGTCACCCGGTTCGCCCTTGAAGTCCGTAGGCATGTCACGTGACCTTAGATCACTTTCTCCAGCTGGCTTGTTGACAGCTAACTAAACCTAATACTATTGTCCAGTAAATTGATTTTAAAAAGTGTTCCTGTCTATTACAAAATCATCTAGTGAATATCACATCTATACGAATGAATTCAAGTAAGAGTTAGCTAAACACAGCCTTTTGAACGAGTGGACAGCGTGACCTACTAGGGCCGGGGTACGTGCGGGTAGCTTCGGTAGCTAATGTGACTCCTAGCTCATGTTAGCTACAAATATAGCCAACTACAAAACGCTACTAAAACGCAAGTCAAATTGTTTAAACGTCAAATTAAAATCAGTATTAAGGATAAAAAAATGTTTTAACTCTCCATTTGAATCGTGCCAGGGATTAACAAAATTGACAATCTTGTTTAGCAATTTAGCTAGTCTAGGCTACGGATACGAAACGTGCCACAAAAAAGTAGCTACATAAAGCATATACCCTTCACTAGAAAACAACCGTACTTACTGCGGGGTGGGATTTAAGTTGCTTGCTGACGGTACCTAACATTCTGGCGTTTTTATGGGTTTATTTATCCCAACTGGTACCGCAATAACTGGATTGACGTTGGCCTTGCCAAAAAGGGTGAGAAATAATACCGACGACTCTACTGCCCGATCACTACATACAATGGGGTCCTATTTGCTGCCCGTGCTGCCTGACTGGTAATGTCCCATATAATTCGTTTATATAGTAATTTTTAATAAACCAACATTTATTTAATTATTACACGCGCGACTGAGGTTCCTTTAAATAGCCATAACCATATAGAATATTATAATATGGTTAAGAGGATAGAGCGATTACGTTTATTTTCATCTGGCAATATTTTCACATCCAACTCTGTCCAGCCATCGTAAATTATTTCTGATGTTTCTAATTTACTATAAAGCGTATCCTTGCTCAATTAGTCTGATCCCATGTCATAGAAGTTTATCTCATTAGAATAGTCAGAATGACAGTAATTTAAGATATTGTTTGCATCTCAATGTCGATCAATGTCATCTGTAGTGCTTCACATCGCAGCAAGGTGTCAGAACCTGATATTCTGCCAATAATGCAGCTTTCTCCACTATTTGAAGTCAGTGTCAGCCAAGGATATAAGTAACTAGCTAGATGTATCTACTAACTATATCATTTGTGATATAGTATATTAGTAGTTAGTAGGCTATATAGTTAAATAGCTTACTGATCTTTCCGTTACCGATTTCCTGAGCATAGCTAGGATTTTGAACCAGAGCAGTGAAGGGACAATTTGCCGTTTAGTCATCGGTAGCCTAGTATTGTGTATATTGGGAATCGACCACTGATTAGTCCAATTCCTAACTCGGTTTGTTGCCTACTCCATTCTCTCAAATGCGACAGATCGCCCTCCATATATTGTCGATTGATATTGCCGTTTATAAATATTTGTGTATCCGGCCATACACAACACAATGAATATACAATGACACAGGCGTGACAAACGTTCCCCATATAATTTTTAATTCCATTCGGTTTTAATTCTTTTACAAAGAACCCTGTATTTGCCTCTTTTTTTAAAACAGTCCAAGAATACTTTAATAGACAAAAGAAAGTTGTGAAAACATTTTTGAGTCTTTGATGACAAAGTGTTTCCCTTTTATTGTTAATATTTCCTTAACATTTTCTTTGTAAATGATCTTTGACTGGATATGAAATGACAATTTCATACAATGTAATCAAAGTTATCCATCATCCAAGATATGAATACAAGTGCTGGCATGAGTAAACCAAAAAAGAGGTGTGCTATAGTTAACATGTCCAAGAAGGGCATCTTGTGTACTTCTCAAACATACAAATATGAGCAAAACCGTTGAAAACCAGACATTCTGTAAGGGCGAGTACCCCAGGTAAATACTGGAGATAAGATTTCAGTAGGCTGCAATCATGCTGGTTCTGACGCCTGTTCACCTCTTCAGTTCATTCAGTCCAATGTCCTCCTCACAAGCAGGTAAATGAATTTAAAATATGAATGAAATGGAAATAAACCATAAACTATTGGCACATACCTCTGTAGGGAGGGAAGAAAATAAGATATTGTGTCTACTGAGCCCTAAACTTTCAGTTTGTCTGGTTGTCACATGTTCCAGATTAGTGTGTTGTCTTCTTGGGTGTCTTGCCAAATTTGGCATCCAGACCGAGACCTAGAATAAGAAATCACACGGTACGGTTTACAAAGACAAGCTGGGCAGAGACAAAAGGTGTGTAAATCCAGCCAATCAAATACTCCCAAGACGTAAAGGCAGGAGTGAAAGCAGGAGCACAGGATGGAGAGTAACAGCAAGAGTGGAGAGAGAGAGACAGACTGAAACAGACAGCAAAAGCAGAGACTGAGCCAGAATTCACAAGTTGGTGTTGATGCTCACCGAGGAACACCAGAACAGTACCGCACCACTGCATGGTACTTATGACGTTGCCAAACAGAATGACAGAGCCGAGGATGGTGAAGAACTTCCGTGTTGTCGTGACGATGGAGCAGGTAAGCGGCCCGAAGTACACGACCGTCATGAAGATGAAGGTCTATTGGAGGCAAAGAGAATGAATGGCTGTAGAATCTGTCTGTTAGGTTTGCATGTTGGGACACTTATAACGTCACGCATTATCATCGTATTAGACACCACACACGCCCACGGCCAACAACGACCTACCTGGCCTAAAGCACTTGTCAATCCAAACAGAAGGATATTATAGAGGATGCTGGGATGGCGTTCAGTGAAGCTCAGGAAATCCCACACCTCACCTGTCCACAAAACACCTGGGGGTGGGGGGGGGGGTAATAGGAAGTGACACACATGAAGATATATTCATTTTAGACATTCAAACTACTTTTTTAACAACTATTGTCTGTTCAAAACGAATTTACAGGATTTAGCCAGCAGTCAATATAATGGTTCCAGGAAAAAAATGCTTTCTCAATTGCAACTGTTGGAGGAGGGCACCCCCTAGTGGCAGTGAGCAGTAACAGCATAATGCTGTGTTCACACAGGAAGCGAATTATGATTCGAGATTACATGTGAAGTCAATGCAAACATGCTTTGAAAGAAAAAAATATATGTTGACATTTTTAATAATTTCTGGCTCCTAGAGATGAAATGAAAGCGAAAATTTGCTTCGTGCGAATAATTCAGTTTGGTGTCAACACAGCACGAGAGTTACGAGTACCTATGAATGGGTAGACTCACCGAGTCCTAACACCAGGGTGGACCACATGTTGATGTTTAGCATCATGTGATTGGCTCCAGTCTGGAAGCGACTCCGCATGTGATCCTGAGCCACACCCGTCAAACCATCCATCGTCAGAGACATCAACTGAGGCAGAGAGGGAAACAGTGTCACTCACAGACATGCCAAAAGAGACACACACACACACACACACACACAAGGAGCCAACAAGGACACACAGAAAGACAGAATGACTACAAATAGGATCTGACATGTTGAATAGTACATTGAATGGTTGGACTCACCAATAGCACCTCCCCAAAACCAAAAACGTGGTCATCTGTAGAAGCTGAGCTCTTGTTGGGTTTGTAGAGGAACAGGGCCACCCCACTCACAATCAACAAAACACAGAGGTACTTAGCCAGGGGGTACCTTTTCCTCAGTATTGTCACACCGAGGATCATTACTGTGGAATCAAAAACAGAGAGGGAGGTTACTGGAACGTTACTAATTGCTGTACATAGCGTGCATCATTGGCGTTATACATTTACATTTATTCATTTAGCAGACGCTTTTATCCAAAGCGACTTCCAAGAGAGAGCTTTACAAAATGCATAGGTCACTGATAATAACAACAAGATAGCCACAAAAACGATGCGAGTAGCCAAAACATGAAGCACACATTGTGAACAACCAAAGTAAATGATACACATTGGGAGGACTGGGGAAAGGAGAGGACTAGTGTGACTGTGGAATGGACACGAGACCACAGTGTTTGCATATTGCGACAGAGCGAGGAACAAGATAACGCTTGTGTAAAGTGCAAACCAAGCCAATTCACAGCACACAGTACAGTAAAACTACAACTCGTGGAGTGATTTGCTTAAAAAGAGTGGGGAGGGTGGGGAGCAAGGGCTGTGATATTTGCATTTACACATATCCTCTGAAAGGAGAACACGTGCTTCCAGATGCTTTTCACTTATATTAAAAAAGAAAAAGTATGTTAAACATGTTTAATCGTATCCGAGTAATGACTGTAGGGGATAATTTTAAAAATCTTCTTTCAAATCGAACAAAATCGTTTATAGTGTGTCTTATTATTAACAGGCAAGACAAATCCCTTAAACCTGTGGGCTGGTCACTCAAATTAGTTAAACAGTTATGTCATGTGGTGTTGGTGGTGGTAGGGAGAGAGGTGGGGAGAGAGTGACAAGATAAGCAAGAGGTTTGTACATCTGAGAAAAAAAAAGGGAAATATAATATCAAACAAACCTGGGATGGGTTTGCAGGACTTCCCCAACACCTATAAACACAGAGAATATACATGATTACAACAACCATACATCTGGAAGCTGTAATTACAAAGAGGAAAAGACAGTTGGGCTTACCTGTGTTGGGTAGTTGACATACAGAAGGGCAGAGTTGCTGGAAACCATGGCTCCCAGATAGGAGAGGGAACAGAGGCCATAGAGCCAGCTCTTGGTGTGATCCGTTGTAGAGCCCTCAAAAAACTGGATTACTGACGAGGAAGGGAAACGGATGCAACAATCAGTCAAGTGTAAATGATCAAAACAAGTTAAAATAGCACTTATTGAAACCATCTCTCAGATATTCTAATGAAACAGACACTAGGCTTTGGACAGTATACTCACAGATCCAGGCAAATATCGAGTTGATGATGCACTGAATTAAAACCAAGGTTGTTGCAAATCGGAACTTCTCCTTTTGGTCCCCTTGGCCATACTGTCCTCGTGTGCTGAGTTAACAGGACCAAGATCATTACAGAGCTACAATTTATACAGTCTGTATGCAACTGGATTATCAGAGAGAGATGGTATAGAAATGGTCAATTTAAGTTGTTCAATGTTAAGCGTAAATTGCCGCTTAACCTTGAACAACTTAAATTGACCATTAAGCGGAAAGCCATTCAATAGTTCTTGTGGCAGAGTGGACCTCCGACTAGTGCCAAAACATTAGCTGTAAGAAGATATGGTGCATAGCTGCATACCATAAGAGTTATCTTCTTCATTTGGCTAGTTACAAAGTAATTGTATTCAGAGCTATCAGACACAAAACATTATATAACATTGGGCAATCCTAAATGGAAAAATGCACGACTGAATACCAGCGTTGCAATGAATACAACCGTACACAAGGTGAGGTAAGATGTGGCAACGGCTTACTTACATTGTTTCTTGCAATATGCCATAGTAGAAATAACAAACAAAAACTCCGAGGAAACAGACAATGAATCGTAGTCGCTCATTCTGAAGAAGCGAGTTCTTCCCTTTTCCTGAGGCCATTATGTCCCCGAGAACTCCGGGTATGGTAACCGATACGACACCACTCCCCGTACCCCGTAAACCAACGTCCCGCTCCCCTATCCCAGATGTCACAAGTCCGGAAATGGTGACGCCGAAGGGGGATTTGATGGTCCCTCTAATTATACTTAATAATTCACCCTAAAATCCCGTCTACTTCCAAGACTCGGATAGTGTTAGCTAGCTAGATATCAATCTTTAATATATGGAATTATAGAGTAGCCATTGTCCATTCAATTCACTCCGTTTCTGAAACGGAGTAATTTGACCCTAGACCAACATAAAGTTTATGTTATTCGCTTTTCATTCGGTCAATCTTCTGTCAGTGATAACCGGTGTAAATTTGGAATGTTTTCATTGAGCATATGGACGCGTCAGAAAATAATGGGATTGAGGACCCGAAGATTAGGAGTCAAGGAGTGGAAGGATTTGCCTACTGTTTCAGCACAATACAGTGCAACATAACAAACTTGGTAATGACGTAGGATTTTTGTCATACTGAATTCAAGTGATCTTACTGCAGCACATCATTTTGGATTGTTGCACACAGCTGCGAATACATAAAGTCAGAATCATTTACAAGGAAAAATTTACGATTGCAAAAATGTGGCAAAATATACAGCCTCCTATTCAGATATGTGGGGGCCTTTCTTGGAAGGGTCGCATAACATTTAGTCGTTTTAGGATGTGTGCGATTTGTATTGGTCCAAATAAGGCAATCTCGAGCCTGATCAGACCAATGAGGAAAGACAATTTGTTGAAAAGGCGGGGCTGGACAGATACACGTGTCCGTGGAAGAAGTTGTCAACAAAGACGGGCTTACACGGTTATAGTACATGAATCGTCACCCATTACCATTTTATTTATTTATTATTATTAGTGTCCGCAACTAACATGCGTATAAAACGTCTAGAAAGGTATAGTGAATCATAAAAAATTAACAATAGACAATTCTAATACTTGTCATTTCACATCTCAAAAACAAGTGAATTCTCAAATAATAGTGAAAAAAATACATATTTAAAAAAAGTGTTTTGAACTACACAACACGTTTTGGTGATGAACGCAGGTCATAATACCACAAATGCACATCAATGCCAACCTAAACACTGACACATTGATGGGTCCAAACAAAGTGAACATTGGCAGAACTTCCATCAGTCACCAGAAACTCACGGGAGACTAAGCTACAGCAACAAACCAACTGTAAACCCAAAAATTATAGCTAGATATCATTTAGAAGAACAAAAAACACTTATTTCAAAGATAAATGGGTATAAAAACAGTACCATGAACATCCAAACCCAAACAAATATATCCCTTCCATGCTTGAAATACTTCATCTAAGTGCTAGCATTGGGGTTTAAACTGAGTTTACAGCCTTTCACAACAAGTATATTTTCAACAAAAACAAAACAAGTTTTGAAAGTTTATAGGTTACAAACTTATGAAATCATCGAGCCAACCCAGAATCAAATCCATGTGTTCTGTCAGACTGTGACTAAAAAGCACTTTTGAGCTCATCTTCTGCTAAACCTAGAAAAATGTGGTTGTGGGTAATATCCAAATTAAAGCCTAGTTCATGACTCTTGCCACCCCCCAAAATGAAATGGTAGCATTTAATAAACGTTATTTTTGTTTATGTAATCCTTTTTTCTACCTCTTTAGAGAGTTGATAATCATTTGTCAAATGGTTAAGTCTACCTTAGAATATTTAATTATGATCATTATCATAGCCTGAACAAATAGTATAAAAATATTCTTTACACATTCAAACACAATTCTTGCAAAGGGTGTGCCTTGTAGGGATGTTTGGTTTCATCTGAAGCCCTATCACAAAACAAGCTCAGATGGCAGAGTTCATATTCAGTCTCACAGAGACAACTCTGTAGACATCAATTCTCACCGAACTTGATCAGATTTAAATCACAGCGTTCTTCATAGCCTGGACAGCATTTGACAGCAAAAAGGCTAAAACCCATCTGTCTTTGAAACTAAATTTCTCCTCACATCTAAAGAAATCTTATTTTTTTTTATTTTTTTTTACATGGTGGATTCTTGGAAAGGTCCATTCAGATACCCCCCTACAGCATGCACTGGTGCTTGATAGGAGACTGATCCTTGACCAGAGCAGCCGGTCACGGGCGAGACCGTCAGGCCGCGGAAGAGAAGGTCCATGGAGGGCAGAAGAGGCTTCATCAGGCTAACAGGACAGAAAGCAGAGCCTCCATGGGGGGTAAAGTTCACCTTGTTGGGGTCAGGGCAGGAAGGCTTGATGACAGGCTCACCCTGACTGGGCGACCTAGCATTAACAAGAGTGGGAGACGAGGAGAACGGTTAGCTATTCGGTCCAAAATGTATTTTTGGTTCTGTGAGTGTCCACACAGCGTTAGTATTACTCACATTGCCTCTTCACACACGCACACTCGTTCACAACCCTCGGGAGGTTCCCTTTGGAAGGAGTAGGTCTTGTTGGGACGAGGGGAAGACGAGGACTGGAACATGGAGGGGTCCAGAACCACAAGAGCTGGTGTGGGAGAGGGGCACAAGGTCTCGCTGTCCACATGGTCTGCACAGAAAACACGGGGAACATCCATGTGTTTTCCAGATCGGACTCACTGACGTAAATATATTGGCACGAAATGGTCCCTTCACTGACCTGACTCTCCTCCCATGAGGCAGGGGGACTGGGATGGGGAGAGGAGACCCGGGTCCAGGGGGACGGGGGACGGGTCACTCTGAGAACCACTGCTGTATCGCTGGGCAGGAACAGGGGCTCGGTGTCCATCTGGGACCTCCAGAATCTAAACAGAAGAAGAAGAAAAAAAACACAAAAACAGAAGAAGAAGAAGAAAAAAAACTAAAACATCAGGGAAAGACGACAAGAGCGTAAGAACAACAACTACTTTACTTTCCGTGGGATGACTTAGAGGGGGTTGCAGTGGAAGGATACACCTGAAAGTACGGCTAAGGTCATTGGTGGTAGAAGTGTGTTAGGTTTGAGTGAACCACTAAGTGGATCTAAGCTGTGCTCACCTTGTGTTGGTCCTCTGGGATCTCAGACACAAACACACCCTCCAGCTCCAGGTTAAGACCTTCCACGCTGCGCCGCAGTCGAGGAGCCAGTCTGCTCAGCGGCATCAGAGAGTGTGTCTGGGGAGTAAACAGTAAATGTGCTTAGGCTCACACTTGAATGCAGGAAAGGGTGTATTAAAAGGCTGTGGTGTTTAACGAGAGCCATAGTCTGTGTGTGTCTATATGTGCTGGACTGAGATAATATGTTTCCCTGTGCATTTCTGCAATAGCATGGCAGTGATGAAGGCAGCTTGATGACACCAGCTCCTAAGAAAAGCTGAGCTGTTTATATATTACTGTTGCTAGCTCCTCCCTGTTCTGCCTTAGAGACTAGGCTCAAACAACTGCATGGTAGAGTCCTACCCTTCATAATGTCATGGACAAGACACACCTTTTTTCACAATCACATAACTACAGCGTGTTAAGACAAAAACACATTTCTGCCGAAGTACACACATGTTCATACATTTCAGGATTCTAGGACCACGTGGAACGCCATTCGACTCTAGATTAGCAAACCAGAAACATGCGGAATCATTTCTCAAAAACAACGTAAGATGTTATAAAAGCGGCCTAGCTGTCGTAAGCGTGCAGGCAGACGGGGGGGGGCTATGGAGAGGGCTGTGCCTCTGGTACCTGGGTGAATCCTGGCACGGGGCCTCCAGGTACAGGGTGGTGAGGCCGCTCACAGCCTGCCGAGGGTGTAGCGTGTCGGGACCGCTTCTGCAGCTGGTGCCTGAGCGTGGCCACCTGAGGGGAGAACCAGCACAGAGAGAAGGTGTCAAGGTTTCAATGTAGACGGACAGAAAAAGGCATGTTCATCGGCATGAGAGGCATTTTTATAAAAATGGAGGGCTAACCCGGACAACATCCGAGGGAAAACTAAATCTGCCTAACGACGATGGTTGTCGTCATGGCGAGTTTGAGTGACAGGGCAACTGTTCCGACTGCCATCCATTCTTGACACGAAGGATTTTACTGACCTCCCTCAAGTGTTCCGCACTGCCCCACGACGCGGAGCGCTTGTGCCCACCGATACTCCTCCTCCCCCGGGTCTCCTCTGCCCAGGAGCTGGGCGTCTATGGAGGGAGGAGAAAAAGAAAACGTATCACCAGTTGCCAGACTTGTCATCGAAAGGGGAATTGCTAGTCAAGAAAGATACAGATAAAAGCTTTTTCCTCTTCAAAGCCGTGGGCGTGCTTAAACTAGGTGGACCCACACCGCTTGTTATTTCACAGTGGGGTTTAGTACTGACATTTGCACAGCAGCAGATCTGCTTTTCTCTAGTTTCAGAACAGAAGTGGTGCCCCACATCTGTCTCACACACCTGCTATACTGTACACAGCTGTGTAGATGAGGATGGGGGGGGGGGGGGGGGGAGAACAACTATTACTGAGCCTGGCAACACTCCCTCAACAGAGAAGCCTGGTGCACACAAACACACGACACAAACCCAACAACCGCAGCATAGCGCAGCGCGGCGGAACGCCAACTCGACAAACTGAAAACACAGGCACGGCACATCACGCAGACGATAAGCCAGCTGTCGGCAGAGAGAGAGAGACGTCGTCTTCCTCGCAGCTTCCGCCACTTCCTACATTGGCATGCGACAGGTGAAGGGGCCACGCCGTTGTCGTGTTCCTACCGACATCTTGACACAAGCTCCGGCCGCTCTACCCACAGGCCTCGGGGCGAGGGCTGCCGGGGGCTGACAGGAAGTGGCTGTTTGGTGGTTCATCAGACCCTTTGCCGAGTTGTTCCACCAGTTCGCCTCGTCCACACACTCTCTAGCTGCTTCACAGGCTTGGCATCCACACAATCCACCGGCTACTGGTCTCCTGGTACTCTGGGAGTCTCTGGCCTGAACTGGAGCAACGCTCGCCTCACAACTCTCCGGTCAGACGCCTCTCGCCGAGCTCTGCTCGGATGTCATAATCCACTCAAACAGGGAGGCTAAATTTGTAAACAGAAACACTGACGCCATCCACTGCCCTATGTGATGGACCTCATGGTCAGGGAGCCTGGCTAAATAAGTCATAGAGGCAGACCAGTCAGTCACACACTGACGCTGGTGTAGTATTACAGCCTCCCCCACCCCCCTCCCCACAAAAAAAAAAAAAACAGGCAATCACGGGACACAAGCCTATAAAAAGATCTGTAAGAGGTGGCCAAATATTCTGAACATGTCTAATATTTCCTTAGCCGGTTCAGCCTGGGCTTTGACGGTTTAACACACAGCGGTGCGAGTGTGTGTTTTACATGATGAGTCCGGAAGGCCGCTGCGGAGAGGAGCCGGGGAAACTAGCGTGGAACTGCTCAAGAAGAGAGAGTTGGTGACAAAAGGAGACAGTTACATCATCTTAAGTAAAACAGAGAAAGTACACCAGAGGGGGCGGGGGGGGGGGGTCTGTGTATTGAGGTCAGGGAGGGTCTTTTCCACACAATGGAGTGCAGGGGGGGGGGGGGGTTTGTTCAGCTGAAACCGCGTCAGAACCGAAGATGCAGAGCGGTTATGTGAGCTGAGTCTGTGCTCTAGAGGGGGGTAGGTGCCGTAGAGAGGGGGGGGGGACAGGGTAGAGCAGAACAAGTTGTAGAGAACAAAACAAGCCTTTCCAGTTGGCTGCCCTTTCTCTGACAGCTTCAAACTGTAACTGGCCTGACACCTGTGCAGGCGACCTCTGATGCGATCACTTGAAATCCTCAAAATAGACAAAGACAATCAGATGACACTGTATAGTACCTATTAAATACCCCACGATGAGCCTTTAGGCCACATTGATTTCAACATGAAACTATAAACAGTCTCTGGCTCAAGCTGTTGTAAACCACCAAAAACACTTACTGCAGGTATTCTCATGTCTCAGAGTGTCACCGCATCAAAGGTTCTACTTACTATGTTAACTTTACTGTGTCATAAATAAACTCACCTGTGTAGCTTTATCATTAATACAGGTGACGCCTATGCTCTCTGTCTCTTTGGGCCACTGGCCTTGAAGATAAGGACCCACAATGGCATCAAGGGAGAGCGTGCGTCGAATGGTTGGCTTTGGTGGTCGAGACTTGGTCCTGTCCACTGGGGAGAGAACAAACGGAAGGTGAGATTATTACATTTACATTTTAGTCATTTAGCAGACGCTCTTATCCAGAGCGACTTACAGTAAGTACAGGGACATTCCCCCTGAGGCAAGTAGGGTGAAGTGCCTTGCCCAAGGACACAACGTCAGTTGGCATGACCGGGAATCGAACTGGAAACCTTCAGATTACTAGCCCGATTCCCTAACCGCTCAGCCACCTGACTCCCTATTAAACGGGAGCTGGATCTACCATGCTTAGCGTTATACTTCACTGACCCAGTGTAATAAAGATGGTATCATGTTCATCTTACAGTAACAATGCCTATGAAACAGATAAAGATGATCCCATCCTTAACAGACATAAAACAAGGGATTACAAAATGGCCTCGACTCCCCCCCCCCCCCCTTCCTCCCCCTCCTTTTTCCTGTCAGCCTTCCTGTTAGGCCTTGATGAGAATGTAGGTTGTTTGAGGTGAGTGTATTTAAGCAACTCTTTGTAATCTATGTCAGGTGTGAGCCAAACCACAAGGTTTAGAGCAACGCCACGCAAAGACATTAAGTACAAAACTGGCAACGATTCCTCCTCTGCAGCGCACAGACCATCCAGGTCACTCCTCCACAGATACCCCAGAACCCTCCGGCCCACTTCCCAGGCATCCAGTATAAATAAACAGCACGAGCACTTGAGCAACACTGTTACAGAATGCTTTTAAGGGCACAGAGTGAGGCTGCAGGGTTTTGACTGTGTACAATATCAGGACACGCAGGAACGAAAGTTAGGGAGTCAGGTTAGGTAATAGGGCTAGTAATCAGAAGGTTGCCAGTTCGATTCCCGGCTGTGCCAAATGACGTTGTGTCCTTGGGCAAGGCACTTCACCCTACATGCCTCGGGGGGAATGTCCCTGTACTTACTGTAAGTCGCTCTGGATAAGAGCGTCTGCTAAATGACTAAATGGAAACAAAAACACACCAAGCCCCTGATGCTTTGGCAGTGGCAAATGCAACACGGGTCAAAAAGATCAAAGTGCATAGGGTTACCCTGGTGATCATGATGGACAAAAAGCTATGCAAAACCTCAAGTGCTTCTAATGCATCTTTAAGAGATTGATGACTGGAAACTGAGGATTGAAAACGATAAGGGGATGTTAGTAGCTCTCGAGAGTGCACAATGTAGACTAATGTCAAGATGATTCTTGCATGGTACAACGTGCCCAGATCTGCGCTTTATCTGTAAAGTAACGTACATATGTAGGCCAGTTCAGCCCACAATAAAAGTTCAAAAGTTATTTGAGCTCATCTTAGCTTGCAAACGTTTTTCCCCCTTCTTCAGAACCTCTGATGGTATAAAAAAAGTTATATGCAATGTCTGATCAAAACAAACTGATCTTTTGGAAAACATGAGCTAAATCAATTAATTTTTTGTAGCCTACATAATTCCTGATTCCTGCATAGTCATAACAGGTTATAGGATTTTAAAATAACAATACAAGTTAAGTCCTGTCCTAACAGATGATGACAAGAAAATATATTAATATTCTAGCACCCAATATATATTCTAGCGTTCTGGCTGCATAATTACCCGTCTTGACATCTTTGCAGTGCGGTTTATTGTGGAGTTGGAAGGGGACAGTGGCCCTCAGAGGTTGAAGACACGGAGGGTTTCCCCCCCGTATCGCACCACTTCTACACGACATCTCCAAAGTGCAAAAGCAGCAGACCTCACTTGACACTTTTTTACCCTACGACTTGAGTATAGTTCTATACGGATACAGCAACCGCTCCTCCTTTTTAACTTCAATGGAAAACTTTAATATTTCATGCTTGAATTCGATGGCTATTGAACATCATGCCTCACGTCTCAGCTAGCCACAGCCAGCCAGCCTTTTGTGATGGCCATGATTTCCCCTCAACTTCTGTCGACTTCAAAGAAGTAAAATGTCTTATAGTAGCAGGTTAGGCACGTAGTTATTACCACACCATCCTACGAATCAACTCGTTTCTTCAATATAAGTGGACTATTTGGCTTTTTTAACTACTTATATAAACCCTAATACTACATGTTGATCCTGCCTGCACCTCCGCTGATAACTGACAACACAAGTTCTCTCGTCTCGTGCACTTTCTACTTCCAAGGGGCGAGGCAAATGCAAAATAATGTAGCTGGTTGGATGCTGAAAAATACTACTGAGCATCTATTGGTTGTAGACTTTGTCTATCTGTTAAAGACATGCCATCCAAGGTTCCTCCCACTTTGTTAAAAGGCATAACAGCGTGCCGTGCGGCGTCCTCCATCCATCCACCCACCACCCATCCCCCTTCCCTCCTCATTTGGGCTAGTTTCGTTGTTTAACATGGTTTCAGTAAGACCACTGGTGTGCTTTTCATAATTTCCCCTTGAGGGGAACTCTTTTGACACCTCCATGGTAACCTGGCTACCTTGAATGGCAACCAGAGTTCACTTGAACGAGTCGAGGTATTTTGATAACTAGCCTTTACGTCAAAAAAGGCACCAGGATGAAAAGTAATTCTCAATCACTGCCTGGTACCTGACCCACAGAAAACAGTGGGAAGTTTGGGTCCAGCTTAGGGTTTGCGGCTATGGTTTGTAGGCGACAACGGCGTCCCCACGCGTTCAACGACATGTACTGCCTTGTACCAGGGACAGGGGAAGCAAGTTTCACTCGATCACTACTAGCGGTGTTGATGATGTTTTGTACGGAAGTTGTACCAGCTGTAAAATCTGGTTCGTTTAACTACCACAGCCAAAGCCAGTAAAAAGAGAGCCTTGATTGTAGAAGGGCTTGTCGCGCACAAGCTGTTTTTGGACATCATTTGGACACATTTGAAAGCGACTTCAAGAGAACTCAAGATGTCTCCCTGTTTAAAATAATTCACTCAAACTGTGATGGGCATAAACAAAAATGCTGTTTATTGCAACAAATAGCATTGGTCATTGAAAAAATAACAAAATAGGATCAATTGAAAGAACAGAATAGTTGACTTATAAAATACGTCCAATAAACCAAATATCAAAGACAAGGCGATAGGCATCAATAGATTTTATTAACTGCTGCACAAATTTACACTAACTAAAGTTATACTGTCTGATTACTCCAAGCAGGTCTATGATATGCCTATTGGAGAGTGGGAAAACCTGGCAAATAAAGGGTCAATGATCGGTCAATGATCAGTCATTCACATGCTTCAAACACACATCTACACTATTAGCAACACTCTCAATATCCCATCCCAACCACATTGTTTACTCACAGATAGGACTGCTTTCTAATGCAAAGGGACGTCATTTATGGAAGTTAATCAGTGACATGTTTTGAATTTTAAAAGGCCTTGAATACTTAATATTGACATTTAATAAACATCACCGAATTTGTTGGTTTTGAACTCACCTCTTTAAAATTGAAATATGAATTTATTTTTTTACATTGAAATAAATTCTTATTAAAATTTTAATTTGATTTGCTTCCATAGTCATTCCAGTTGTGTGTAATTCTGACTTGCTCTGGGCAAAAGCATGACTTGCCCACAGCAACACTGACACACAAACAGTACTATGAGGAGATTTATCAGTGTCAGAGAAACAGTTGGAGAATGAATTTAAATGAATTGTTTTCCTGAAATGAAGTGGCATAGATGTGATCAAAAGCACAGCAAGATCCTGCACAGGCCAAGACCAAGTCCAACTAGAAATGTATACATCAGAAGGGCTAGAAGAGAGTGTGTGGGAAAAGGCAAGTGAATTACTGCATGAGCAAAGGTCACAGAACTTATGCGTAGAGTTTATACTTGAGTGCCTTATGCTTTTTGTTGTATCATCACTTTAAATGTATCCATACAGAAATCAAGAAATAGGGATAGATTATATCCCTCTATTGTTTGTAAATGAGAGGTGGCGGAGGACTTGAGGAGGACAAGGATGGCGACAGTGTTGTTCATCATGGCCGATGCAGGCAGACAGGCAGGGAGGGCTGGGATTGGCTGTTGGGTGGCCACTCCTAGAACCCTGGATGTGGCGCCCCCTAGCTGGGAGAAAGAGCAGGGCTGGGCTCAGTACTGATGTTGACCAGACACTCGCTCGACTTGAGGCTGGCCAGGGACTTGCAGCTAGGAAGGGAGGCCAGAGAACCACACAGACCAAGCATAGAGGGGGTGTAGTCCTTATCTGGAAAGAGAGAACAAACATGATAACACTGCTTTGCTCAGCGACCACAACACAACATGGACAGGACCCATACATGCCTTTACATGTGACATGTGGATACCTTTGGAGAGGTTTGCATCTGAACGTTTGCATATCATTATCAAAAGGGTTAGTTTAGGTGAGAATGAGTCTGAATGTCTTGAGTTGTATACCTGCTGAAGACCAGGCAGCATCTCCATTCTCTCTGCCATCTGTTCTCTGGGACTCGGAGTTCAGGCTAACTTCAGCAGAAAGCAACTCCAGACTGTGGAAACTTCTTCTGAAAAAGTAAACCAGCATCATGGAATGCTGTTGTATTTGCGCACCTGCACATGCATGTCAAGCACCTGCACATGCATGTCAATCATACAGGCACACGGGTGGAACAGCACAAAACGTCATCCGTCTGCTGCATGTCGTGGGAAGTTTTACCTGCGAAAGAGCTTGACGTCCCCCTGGTTGTTTGGGATTGAGGGCCACTGGTTGACCAGAGGGATGGACAGGTGTTTGGCCAGGTGAGAGGAATCACAGGGGATGAGGGCAGTGCTAGAGGGAGAACACTAGATTTAAATAACTATCAGCAGAAAAACTGGGATGAGAGGGAGAGAGAAGAAGAATGACAGTTGCATATGTATCCTCATGTCAGACGGCTGAGCGGTTAGGGAATCGGGCTATTAATCAGAAGGTTGCCGGTTTAGATTCAAGGCACGATTCGTGCCAAATTATGTTGTGTCCTTGGGCAAGGACACTTCACCCTACTTGCCTCGGGGGGAATGTCCCTGTACTTACTCTAAGTCGCTCTGGATAAGAGTGTCTGCTAAATGACTAAATGTAATGTCCCAGTGCGTAAAAGCGCCCCGGGACATGAGGATCCAGTTTGGGCCGGTTTGGCCCAGTTTGTGTGCTCTTACAGCTGTGCCTGTAGCTCCAGAACGATGGCTTCCAGCTCCTTCTTCTCCTGGTGGCTCTGGACACTCTGCTCCCCCAGCGTGGAGCTCAGACGCTTGTTCTCACTTTCCACGTTCTTCAGCTGGGACTCTCTCAGACGCACCAGCTCCTCCAGGTAACCCTGGAAACGCAAAGACACGCACAGGCCCCGAGGTGGACGTTTAGGAGTGGAAATGGTGTGTGGCCGTATACACTGGTGTCTTGTGTTAGGGGTCAGATGGCTGAGCGGTTAGGGAATCGGGCTATTAATCAGAAGGTTGCCCGTTTGATTCCCGGCCGTGTCAAATGACGTTGTGTCCTTGGGCAAGGCACTTCGCCCTACTTGCCTTGGGGGAATGTCCCTGTACTTACTGTAAGTCACTCTGGATAAGAGTGTCTGCTAAATGACTAAATGTAAATGGGTTATCAGTGGAAATAAGGGTGATTCGTTTGCATCAAAGCCTTTTTAATCTGGCTTTTGATATTGAATGTTTTACAGTACATTGCTAGGAGTGACGTGTCGGAATCACCTTCTGGGCGTAGACTATCTTAAATCTCTGCTCCATCTTGCGACATTTGGTGCTCCAGCTTTCGTCGTCGGTTACCAAGGGGATGTAGGGGTGCTCGGGGACACTCTCGTCACTCGCACTGCTGTCCACGCTGCAACGGTCCTCCTCGTCGCTCAGGTAGTCGTA
This sequence comes from Thaleichthys pacificus, assembly GCA_023658055.1. NCBI lineage: Eukaryota > Metazoa > Chordata > Actinopteri > Osmeriformes > Osmeridae > Thaleichthys > Thaleichthys pacificus. Next base: position 2,757,339 of record CM042862.1, on the reverse strand, counting down.
GCTGCTCAACAGAGACACACAGGGATCGTACTAGAACACACGTCCATGCCACTCTGTTTGCGGTCTTCTAAGCTCTCCACAAGTGTAGCGTTTGACCTCTGGGTGAACTTCAAGTAGGGTGTGTAGTCAATCACTGCAGGGGACTTCCCGTCCAGCGCTTCACCTTTCAAACAAAAACTGGAGAGAGAGAGAGAGATCATTGTGCATTTTTGAACTGTTCTGTATCGACTCTGTAAGTTGTGTCCTATTCTGATGTGATCTGAGTGACGCCTCACCTGAAGTCTATAGCGCTGAGTCCTATAAGCATGCCTGTCAACACTGTAGCCTCTTCTCTCAGCATAATGGCACCGTCATCATAGAACCTCCTACAAAGCAAAGTGTTCAGGTCCTCAGATGAGGTTGTGTTGTGTGAGGGCATGCTCATGGCTTGCTGAGCACGGTGTGGATGGAAGACATTGTAGCTCATCATGATTGGTCCATACTGACCTGGTGGTCCGTGTGTCCCTCAGAGCTGTGGCAACATATTCAGACATTCTCTTCTCCATCAGTGCCACTCGGATCCATGCCCGCCCCTAGACGGGTTCAGAGGAAGATGGCAGACAGATCAAGAAACAGAGAGAAACAGACAGAGGGAGAAATAAATACAGAGAAACAAAGAGAGAGACAGAGGACTGCATGCTTTCGGAATCAGAGAACCCTTCTTCCCATGACCCCAAACACATACAGACACACAGAGTATACCACACACACACACACAGAGTATACCACACACACACACACACAGAGTATACCACACGCAGTCACGGTCCTTGCCTTTGCGCGTGAGGTGCTGATGTTCTCAATATTCTCAATACTGGCGATGCAGTTGTTCTGCACCTTGCTGCATGCCAACCGGATGTAGTCCCAGAAACTACGCTGTCCATCTGAGCTGAACCAACTGCCCGGACCTGGACCCCAGTTTAGAAACACAAGAATGACTCACAACTCCTACCACAGCCCACACAGTGTCTGCAAACACTGTCAAACGACACTACGCAGTACACACAGATGGATATGAGTAATACAAAAGTCTTGCTCAGCCAAGGAAATAATTAGCCAGTTTCATAAATCTACTGTACTGACCTTTAAGTGTCACTTTTCTTCCAGTTTTGTGGCGCACATTTATTATTTACAGAAATAAAGTAACTGCATGACGCTACATTAGCCATCTGTGCATGTGTGATGGGTTTTTCCTGCCGTTACCTTTGAAGCGGTGGCTGAGAATGTGCTCCAAGATGGCCGCAAAGTTGACAAACTCCTCGGATGAGTCATCGATGGGCTCGGCTGTGTACTTTTCCAGTAGAGTCTTCACTGAAAATCTAAGAGAGAGGGACAAAAAATAAATAAAAAGCTTAGAAATATTTATGTAACATACAAAATATCTGCTATGAGGGGAATCTTGTCACGTCATGTGTACTGTAAATGTGCCTATCAGCTGTACAGCGAGATGGAGAACGGCCTAGTAGTTATAACAGGGCAGCGTTGATAATTTCTTTTATTTTTTTACTGTGTAACCACACACACAGCAAAGACAAATGCACCTCTGTGTTTGAAACTCGCAAAACAATAGCTGGGAGGAGCTTGGTGGGACCGACGCCATCAAAGCCCACTGAGGTCACCCCCCGATTGTCTTGTGTGCGGCCACAATGCCCCCCTTCAGGTCCGAGGCGGCGTTGCCGTGACGACGGCACAATTAACCCCCTTGTGTCCCGAACCAGTGGCAGATGATACGGTCGTCGGCGTTGCAGCCTTTGTCCACTCTCTCTCTCTCTCTGAGCTTCCAGGTCACACTGGGTCTCGTCTGTCCCTCTGTCTGTACTTTCTAAGGGACCAGCTATAATCAAAGAACCCCCCCCCCCCACCCCCCCCCCCCCCCTCCTTATATATTGTGGTCTGATCTATTTAGGGAAGCTCCTGTCACTGATTTCATCTGGCAGCATTTTGGCCTCGCAAACACACCCCCCACACACCATTAGGAGGCTGGAAGCGATGCTGTGTGTGAGTTAGAAGTCAGGAGTCCAGGACTAGGGCTGCCCGCCTCCATGGGCAACACCAGCATCACGGAGGGCAAGACTGCCCTGGCCGTGGGCAGCACCTCCATAGCCAGGGGCAAGACTACCGTATCCTTGGGAAACTCCTCCATCTTCAGGGGAGTGACCACCACCTCCATGGGGGAATCCACCATCCAGAGAGAGAAGACTACTGTCGCTCTGGGCCAAGCTAGCTTCAGCAGAGGCACCACCACCACTTCCTTCCGCAAAGCATTAATGTCCAAGCGCAGAACCACCTAGATGGACAGGACGCCAGACACCAGGGCTAGGACTCCCAAACCAGCAAAGACATCAAAAAGAGAGTCTAGCGGTGAATGGAAAACCACCTTCCTGTCGAGCAAGACCACCTTCACTAAAGGCACGTCCTTGGTTCTGAGAACTAAGTACGCCATCTCCTGGGGAAAATCATCGATCTCCTGGACCAGAACCACCATCACCTTGGGCAACACCAGTGTCACTATGGGCACAACCTCTGTGACACGCGGCGAAAACACCAGCTCTTTGAGCACGCTGACCTTCCGCCACGGGGCCAAGTCCGTGTCTGTGGTCAAAACCACCTTCACCAGGGGCAACCAAACTCAAAGGAACGTCTACTGGGATTTTAACCTGTGAATACTTGATACATACGCAAACTAAGGGATATTTTTGTTGTCAATTGTAGCAGGTCAGTGGCTTAAAATCTTGTCGATAAAAATCAGTGTTGGTAATAAATGTGAAGCATTAAGTTTATGTTACAATTAAGCATTCTTTGGTCTCTCCACGACCCAAAATGAATATGTTAAGATCCCCAAACTGTTCAAAGTGTTCATCGAACACAGGAACACTGCACTAAGTCCCCATGTGGGGGGACAGTGCTTCATGAGTTGCAGATCTAATAGGCTTGAAATCGGATGAGTAAGATTTCCTGGAGACACATTGAGAGCATTGTTCAGACGTGTGACTGATGAGATGTGGTTGGTGCTGTGTTGGCAGGGCGGGGAAGTGTGAAACAGCTGTGTGTGATGTATGTGAAAACACAAGAGAGTGTGTCCTTAGCTCTGGGAATACGTCACATATGTATGACATACAGTTCCACATATATGATTCAAAATATTCATATTTTTACGATAGAAAACCAGCTTGTATGCTAGTGAAACTGATTTAAATTCTGGGGGTTACATGCTTTACAATAATTAAGCTATGTTTAGCAAGACAGTTATAATCTAGAGAAAGTTTATGTCAAGATTGGCAGATGTAACATGGTGCTTATAAAGAATAACCTTAATTTAACGTGTTTGGCTTATTTGTTTTGTTCACAAATGGAACTTGTAATGATCGTAATGATCTGCTTGACAACGTCGTCTTAAAGTGGAAGACAACTATCCAGGAATTCTTTTTAGAAAGTACTTGTGTGACAACCTTGAAGTTGAATCAGTACAATTTCATTGTGTCACAATTAGTTAAAAGTCCGAACATCTATGAAACCAAATCCTTATATAATATCAAACAGAAGCCAGGAGACAGGAAGAGAGATGCTAAAGCCAGTGCATGAACATCATGCTAGGACGCCCTGCCTTTATCATGGCTCACATTCTAATGATATGCCTGATATCAGTTCTACCAGTATCACACAGAGGCAATGCCTTACAATCAAGGGATATAGGGAACAATGCCTCGGAATACTAGTGATGTCACCGCAGATTGTCCCCCCGCTCAACAATGTCTCCTTCAGCCATCCTGTGTCGTCGTGGCGATGGGACAATCAGTCCCCTGTCTGGGGCCCCCCGATAGGCTACAGCCTCCTACTTCAGCCTCTGTCCATTCACAGGGACACATGGGTGGTATGCGGCCTTCCAGAGCCCACGTCCACAAGCTCAACGAGGGCATTATGTGCCACGGGGGTAGCACCATCCACGCTTAGCATTCTGCTCCGGTCTGTGCTGCACATACTGTTACTATCACACCCAAGGCTTGGTGAGCAGGGTGTCCTGCATGAGTGTGCGATGCGTTGTATCGAGTGAACCCCAAAATCCACCACCTCATCTGGGTCAGGTAGACAACCTTCTCCCCAATGGGCAACACCAGCATCACCGAAGGGAAGACTGCTCTCTCCCTGGGCAACACCAAGATCAAGAGGGACAAGACCAAGATTGCCATGGGCAACTCCTCCATCACCAGAGGCAAGAAAACCACCTCTCTAGGAGCCTCCACCATCACCAGCGGGAAGACCAAGATTGCCCTGGGCAGTGCCTCCTTCAGCAGGGGCACCACTACGACATCGTTCCGAAAAGCGTTCTTTCCAAAGCGCAAGACCCTTTAGATGACACGGGGTCTCAGTACTGGGTGGGGGGGACTGGCAGCAATATCTACAACATCAAAAGACAAAACTCTACTGTCACAGGGGAACTACGGACATCATTACAACATCTGCAAAGGGGTATCCAAATTGACTTCGAAAATATTGGATTATATTACTTTCGGACCTTTCTTTTTTTTTTATCCTGCAGGATTTACCACTGAAACAGGTCAGTAGTATCAGAATTATATCAGATAGTCGGCATTGTAACGTGTGTTCTACTATATCCATGACTTCAGATGATTCCTTGAGTCCAATGCTAAGTTAATTGTGTGCAACACATCCCCCAAAATCAATTTGCATACTCAATTTAACTGTAAGGTCTGACTTAATTGATATTTGTGGTATTTGTGATGACCAAGCACAAATTGCCCAAGTCATAAAATAAATTCTCAAATAGGTGTTCAGTTATTCTATTGACTAGGAGGTCTTGATGTGAAGGGGAGTTGAAAAGCGAGAATAGCTGGCATGCCTGAAATGCAAATGGCTGGAATACCACAGCAACATGCTCTTGGTACGATTTGACACTGAAAAACAACCACTGCCTTATAACAAGCATCTTTTGTGCCCCCTCTCACTCGCCTTGGACTCTGGCCAGGTCTCCTCTCAGCTCTCTTCAAATGTTCTCCTTGTTCTTCCCCCCCCCCCCCCCTCCCCCCTCCCCTCTACTGTACTTACCCACAATTCTGGTTAATTTGCCATAGCACTTACACTATCATAATACTTCTTTCATTTGTCAGCATTCATCCTTTGAGCCTCCCTCTTCAACCTCTTCCTGATTCATCTCTCTTTCACTCTCTGTCTTCCCCTTCTCTCTTTAACCAGCAGGATCAGCTGACACAGGAGGACATCTCACTGGCCACAGCACAATAAGACACCGTCTGGGGTGTGAGAGACATGTCCTGGGCTGTGCAGCCTAGGCCTTCCCCTACTTCCCAATAAGGGGACAGGAGTTCAGCCAAGGAGAACCACTTAACTGTGCCCTGGACCTCCTAGGCTTTTAGTCGTTTGTGTATTTGCTCTGATGCTGGGAATATCACACTTTTGGTCAAACGGGACAAAATGCTAAATAGAATCAATAGTTCCTGGGGATTAATGTGTTCCTCTTCCTGAGTGTATGAGCGTCCAGGCTACGTGTTTTATGGTCAGTGCAAGTGCAACTAAAGGAGGGTGCGAGAAAACCCCTGAGGGCTGAGATGGGAGGAACTGAGAGTATCTGGAGGAATAGCATGATGTGTGAAAGTCAAATGAAAATGAACCTGACAGGATTGGAGTCGCAAAACACAAGAGTCATCTTAAATTAATGCTGTGATTTTAAGTGTCTGATCTGGTTGGACCTGCTGTCAATGCAATGCCAATAAACCTTGAGATAAATACATAGGGCATAAGTCATAAGTCTAGAGTGACTGTACACTAGACTAGGGAGATGACGAGAGGTGTTTATGCTACTGAGTAAACATGCACAAAAAGCCACTTCTAAGTGAAGGAAGAAAGCCGAAAGGCTTAAAAAGTAAAAAGTGAAAAATCAATTTGTCTCATCTTATTCAACTTATGTTGTTTTTTTAGGTTCAACGGGTCTCCGCCATCAGGGTTCGTCCAGTCTGGGACCGCCACATGTGGACTCTTAGGTCACACTGTTCACCCACAAAGGGATGACCAATCGCCTAGCGACCAATCGCCTAGCGATTAGCTGGTTTTGCTTATGGCCTTTTCTATTAGATTTAGAGTAGAGTAGAATCAAATGGAATTGTCTGTAAACCCTAGTTGGAACACCTTCAGGACAATTTCAAGATCTGAAACCAGTATGACACTCTAGTCTTGCCATATTGAACATAAAATGTTTACCATAGCAACAGCTCAAACATTGTTGAGGTAAGTAATCAAGTAGTAAATTAAGGAATTGAAAGAAGAGACCTTTCCAAGCTAGGTCACATATAAACCTTGCACATGCACAGTAAATACCCATGATCTTTCTGATGCAGATGAGATTCCCCAGTGTAGCGTTATTGCTTTGCATGTTATGTCTCATCTGAAAATATGATCACAGTACTGATGATGAAGACCCCAAAACACCAGTCACATCAATGGGTGTTAGATGTAGCTGTGAGTTGTAGTATGACCAGTCCACAAGAGTGCCCTATGTGCCCTAGAAAACCATGATGGCTTTTATTTCCTGTGACGTCACATGTATGACCCCTGATAATAAACAAGTTGCACACGTGCCCATGCTTACTTTATGTGCCCGGGACCCCGAAAACTCAAAACAGGGCATGATTCTGTGTAATAATTATAACAAAACAGATCCCACAAATGGATTTCATTCCACCTAATGAAAAGTGGGATGTTAATCTATATGTATTGATGTACTGTATGTTACATGTATATGATATGATAGGGAGGGGAATAGTTATGCATGTTAAATTGAATATACACCCTTCCATCAGAATACTGTTAATGTTTTGGCTGCACTAACCGAACACTAATGTGGGCTTTGCTGGGCTTCTTGGCTAATGATCTGAAAGTAGCTGTGTATCTGTCTGTCAGTCAAACTAGCCTCCATATCATGGCCATGCACCTGGCAGTCTAAGCCTGCTGATTTACACAAAGATGACAGCCACACCAGATCGCCAGCCTGATTCAATTCGCAAACAGCGGGCCTAAGGCCACAGTCAATATTTCCCTGTAGTGTGACTGAAGGTCATACCCTTTGTCTACTTAAACAGCCCCCCCAGAACATGAGCTGTCACTAGGAAATTGTCTGGCAAGACCACAGTGATCTAGAGCCTGAGTGCCGTTTAGATTAATAATGCCATGTACTGTATGCTTTGGTGCTAAACAAGAGAGATAGGCAGATCTGACAGCCACACAGATGTTTTCAAATAGTCAAACCTTGGGAGCAAAACCCTCGAACGAATTTAATCTGACTTATTTGAGAGAAGAAAAAAAAAAGTGAATGGAATGGTTTAATTAGCATTACTGATGACAAATTGTTTTCAATGTTCATTTTTAGTCTTGTGTCCACTGTACTTGTCTTTTAAGTGTCTTAGATTAAAATGTTCTTGACATGAACTGTCACTGAAAAGTGGCAACAAACGTCCGTTGTGCTCTCGCTAATCTTTCTAAGACTCAGAAGTCTGTATTGTGACTTTTTCTTTCTTTTGAGACATGTTCTATGTGATGTTGTATTCGTTCTGTTACACAACTGTTCTGTGTCACTAAAGGCAGGCAGAACCTCTGGCATAGAGGTAATAAAAGAAATCGCTTTGCATTCTGTCGTTTTCATTCATCTGTCAAATGTTTTAATGCCAATGCAACACATATTCACAGTCAGCATGGCCACATCCACTGTAATATAAAGCACTGATGTTAATAATATTACACCAAAGATGACTGAGAGGTGACTATGTCTTCATCATTCAAAAATGTTTGACAATGCTACTTAACTGATGTAATTCCAGCCTGGAACAATGGCTCCTTCAAGCATTGGTTAGGTCTCATCATGACTTCTCAGGAGTGACAGTACACACTGTTCACAAACCCTCTAGCAAGGACACGACGCAGCATGGGGTGCCCAGAGATAGCATATTCACATCGCTAACATACAAACTGCCAACCACAGACCCACACGTTTCTGAGGTAACAATCCTGGCTCTGTTTGTGACCTGTGGTCCATAAACAATCAACGGATAAGTGACTTAACTGCATTGGGCATTAGAACACAGAACAGGCAGCACCAAAATAACAAACAAAACAAAGATTTGCACACACACAAAAAAAAACATATTCCAATGCAATTCTATAGAAACGTTTTATATCATATATATTTCTCTGAACTGGTCATACGTTCTTAGATTCAAGCCCTTCATTCTCACAATGTAAAATGATGTTGGGTATAATTGTCAATTCATAAAAATGAAGGATATCGTCATCAGTAACTGAGTATTCTCTAGAGCTTAAACCATGTCCTTGTCCTTAACAGGCCCTCGTCATCATTTGCCAGTCATGGGGAGCGATGCCTTTAAACCGCATCGGCCTACAATTCTTTCTCATAAGGCCATTGGGGGATATCTGAAGGTGAAAACCTTCAGGTTATGTAGCTATGGATGTCCTTTCATTTTACCATTTGTTATGGTTCACTTCCAAAGATGGTTTACAAAATAACTGAATTGGCTGTAGATATAGAATACATTGTATTAATGGGAAGACAAGGCAGAACATTTATGAAATTCAGACGTTAGCCTAATGAACACCATTCATGTGTTGGCTATTTGATATCCCACATTAGCAATAGGATGAGCCAATACATGGCGTGTGAATATCCACACTAAGTAGCCTACATACATACATCCGCATCGCTATACCTGCAAACAGTGATGAGATTTTTTCGTTCCACGCCGACGCTCCGAGTAGATGCCTTTTTCGATGTCAAACCCATAGCCATTGCTGTCTGTAAACAGCCGGACTCCATTCGTCGGCACGGAGCCTTCTGTTACCTTGAACCAGGACCCCTCCCTCCGCGCGGGACTATGCCATACAGATATTCCGCTGTCCTCCGCGGATGCTGGAGAAGGTTATCGTAGGAGAGTGTCCAGCTACGTCGGCACGCTCACGATTCGATTCACGATTGACTTCTTGCACACAACCCTATACTGAAAACATGCATGACTAGTTGTTCTTCATGCAAATTAATTTAACGCCCACTAATTCATCCATAATGCATTCTTAATTTCGACTGGACCGAGAAATCTTCTAAATTGAATGCATAGAATACGTTTATTTGAGCAAATATCGGTAAATGGTGATATTATCTTTGGCCACACGGTGGCATGGTGTGCTTCAGAATAAACCAATGGAAAACATGTCTCCTCTACAGTTGGGGTCGCTGTTTCAATGTTGTTCGCTCTTGCTGATTTGTTGTTGCAGGTTGCATTGAGCAGAAAGAACGATGGCGGAATCAGACGAGCCTAAATCAACATGTACTTTTCTTTTCAAAAAGTCGACAAAAAAATTCTCTGCACGAAAAAGAAAAGCCAGTGACAGCGAAAAAGGTACACAGATATTTGAAGAAAACCGCACTGCTGATTTTTGGTTCATAAAATTATATAATAGTTCGCCTGTTAGCTTGCGAGCTAAAGTAATGACTTGCTATGAAAGATATGTGTGTTAGCCTAAACAGCGAGCCACATTTAGTCTGGTATAAAGTACAGTACGAAAAACTACGAATTATATACATATGTTAGGACATCACTGTAGCATCCAGGTGTTTTAACCATTTGTTCTTTTGCTAGTATCTAGCTAGACACTGCGGCGTTACTGCTAGCTTACGTTTGCCCCAAGTCTGTTATTAAATGCAGCTCAAGTACAGTGATCCTACTGTACTTGCAGTGCATGAGCGCCCAATTCACACGTTGAGCCCATTTGAGACGGCTTACAATTAGTTGTTGCTATCATGTATTCAATTTTCTTGTGTTCTGCCTAGATAACAGTGATGAAGATAAAAATGCTGTGGTCAGGAAAGAGAAGAAGACTACCGGAGTCAACCCCATGATTCAGAGGGTAAAGTGTACTCTTGACTAGCCTACGAATAGCCTTTTCTCTGCTCATATCTACTGTCCGGTTTTCGCCATTTGAATCATAAAATATAGCTCATGATGTGTTTTGCATCCCAGACTAAGAAAGTAGAGAAAGAGGCGGTGTCATCCAGCGAAAGTGATGAAGAAAAACAATTGAAGAAAGTTACAGTGGCCTACAAGTCCACACGGTCGGCAGTGAGTCCCCATTTCTAAGATCTCCAAACATCATTCTATGATTTCTCTCTACGAAAGCCTGTCGTTTATCTTTACCTTGAATCGTAACTGTCACGTTTTGAGCTCTCGTGTTGAGCTCTATCCTTTCTTCCCTCATCATGTTACGGCATCTTAAATGTGTAGAAACCAGAAGGACCGGAAGACATGGGTGCGACTGCAGTGTATGAACTGGACACCGAGAAGGATAAGGACGCTCAGTCTATCTTCGAAAGGAGCCAAAAGATTCAGGAGGTAATGGTTGCTTTATTTAGCTTGATAGCTAATTGGACAATATCAGTTTATCATTTGGTGTTGGGTGTCCTGTTAAAAGTAGAGGCAAAAAACATGATTTCTCATGACGTATTCTGTCACTAGGAGCTGACAGGTAAAGAAGATGATAAAATATACCGCGGTATTAACAACTACCACAAATACATCAAACCTAAAGACTCCACCATGGGCAATGCGTCCTCTGGCATGGTCAGGTGAGTGAACACGTATGCAGTGAGGAACACAGATATAGAACAGCTTTGAATGTTAGCTCATTGTGCATTATTTCCTCCCCCCCCCCCCTCTACCACGATAGGAAAGGTCCAATTAGGGCCCCTGAACACTTGAGGGCCACAGTCAGGTGGGACTACCAGCCAGACATCTGCAAAGACTACAAAGAGACAGGCTTCTGTGGCTTTGGAGGTGAGCACTATGTTGTTGATTAGCATTTATCATCGGCTATCAGAACTATACTTATACTCATCAGACTCCAGTCTCACTTTATAGCAACTAAATCAGCTTTGGCAAACTAAACCCCCTTCTGTTTGGGGTCAGATGGCTGAGCGGTTAGGGAGTCGGGCTATTAATCAGAAGGTTGTTGGTTCGATTCCCGGCCGTGCCAATTGACGTTGTGTCCTTGGGCAAGGCACTTCACCCTACTTGCCTCGGGGGAGAATGTCCCTGTACTTACTGTAAGTCACTCTGGATAAGAGCGTCTGCTAAATGACTACATGTACTAAATGTACTAAACATTCCTCCCGTCAGACAGCTGCAAGTTCCTACATGACCGATCCGACTACAAACACGGCTGGCAGATTGAGAGGGAGCTAGATGAGGGGCGCTACGGGGCCAATGGTGAGTTCACCCCCGCATAGGTGTAAAGAAGCCCAGGGGCCATGCTCTGGGATGCTGCTCTGATCTCAGTGATTCCCCTGCTCAGCGCTGTGTTGTCGTGTGTAGATGAGGAGAACTATGAGGTGAGCAGTGACGATGAGGACATGCCCTTCAAGTGCTTCATCTGCCGGGAGTCCTTTAAGAATCCCGTCATCACAAAGTAAGACATAGGCACTGATACCTCAAAGTCTTTTGTTGATGGTGTAGATGAGAAGCAGTTTTTGAAGCAGTAATGAATGACCTCTGTATCTTAGGTGCAAGCATTACTTTTGTGAGACATGCGCTCTCCAACACTACCGGAAGTCCAAGCGGTGTTACGTATGTAACGTCCAGACTAATGGTGTCTTCAATCCAGCCAAAGGTAATAATGACAGTTTGAACATTTAAACCTGATTCTAATATATTAAACTGTCTTACAGATTAAACTACATTGTTAATGGGTTAAAACACAATTGCTGCTGTTGGCGAATACATTTTGTCAGGTGAAACCCAGTTTAAAACCTGCTTCCCTCATGTGTTTCTCTCCCAGAGCTGATGTCCAAGATCCAGAAGCACCAAGCCATGATCGACCAGCCGCCCTCAGACGAGGACGATTAGCAGACTGATCCCCATCCACCCTTCCCCAGATCCTCATCCACCCTTCCCCAGATCCTCATCCACCCTTCCCCAGATCCTGTCATCCCTTCTCTTAACGCACCGATTCGTCCAAGGGGACGAGCATCAGATTTCAGAGTGTTTTTAGGAGAAAGGATGCAAGCAATTGTCAAGCTCTGTTGTCTTTTGTGAATATCAAACTTTTTTCGGATTAAAAATGAATTTTTAGCATTTCTTCTTCTTATACGTTGAGGTGAAGTGTTTAATATCAAGTAAAATGGTCAATAATCACACTCGACACTTTCTCCTGCTCAGCTCCACATACTCTTAATTCCACATGCACACAACCAACCAATCAGAAACAAGCACCATGGTGATGTTCACTTTTAGAGAGACAAAAATGTGACAGTGGACCAATAAGAATTTGACCTCAGATGACACCGCATGTACGCAGGAACTAGTTAGCAATCGACTGAGAACAACAAATGTCACTTCCCCTACAGGTGAAGCGTGAGACGAGGCGCGTGACGACGCGAGGACGAGGAGCTTGGCGACAACACGACGTGCTTCTCTGAGCTGTAGAGACACGCTAAAACACTGTTCATAAACTGTTGGTACTGAATCCACGTCATCTACCATCAGATTGTAAGATTAATATGGGCTATTCCCCACCATAACAATCCTCCTTGTGAGCAGGCCTCCTGGCTGGGATAGATCAGTGATTAGCTCACACTGACTGAGAGGTAGAGTGTAGCCTCGATATATGCAGGCCGATAACACCAAATCCTCCACTGGAGACAGTCCATTGAGGACGCTTCTTGGGGAGGAAACAGCTTGATCTCCTATAGAGAAATTGTCTGTTGTTGTAACACCTCCATTGGTAAAGAGTCAAGACATTCTCCAGTGTTCCGTGGTGGGTCTAGAGGGCTTGGAGTTTAACCCTAGAAGTGTGTGACAGACAGCAGAGCTGTGCATGGTCTTTTTGCTCATGCACCTATTAGGGTATAGCTCGCAAGATACAGCAATGGGAGGCAAGATGGCCGCTGGCTTTTAAACTCAGTCTCCGTAGTTTAAAGTTTTAATTATTTACACGTGCCATAAAAAAAAAAAGTGTTCTTCCAGTCCAGTGTTCTCAGAAAATGTCCTCTTCCTCGTAACATCCGTTTGTCCTCCATTGTCAGAAGTCCCAGTCCTCCACATCCAGGTAGCTGAGGCCTGACTCCAGGCTAGCCAGCCCAGAGGGAGAGTCCTGAAGCTGGCCGCTCTCAAAGCTGGTGATGGGTGACACGGGCCGGAACAGCTCTGGAAGAGCCTCTGATGACCGGCGCTTAATCTGCAGGGAACACACCCCAAACCACTGTTACCTCCCAGGCTCTTTCAATACAGATGAATGACTTAAGGATACAAGGACATTAATGAACAGCCATTTATTTTGACTTGTTTTTTTTATATCCTGGACTAGAGTTTGGAAAAGGGTCCTACTCACCTGTTTGAAAAAGGAATGACCTATAAGAGTGGTAGCAGATGGCCTGTTGGGAGAAGAGGGACATCCACCATTACTGAAATGATCCACAACATGCCTCACCGTACACCGTACCGACTGATGTATTAAGTACACGGCCGAGTTGCAATCGGCTCACGGGCTCACCTCTTTTCGGGGTCCCTCTGCAGACACAGTTCTACAAAGGCGTGGAAGTGTGGGGAGAAGGTGCGGCTGTAGGGGTGGTTCGCCGAGGAGGAGGAGGGCTCCCCGTTAGAGTGGCGGGCCCCTCCGGCCCCGGGGCCCTCGCAGATGCCCGAGTCTGCCCCGGAGCGGGACGGCTTCATGGTCAGCTCCTCTGGAGGGATGGTGGTGGTGTCCAGCAGACACGGGACTGTTCCATTCAGCTTCTCCAACAGCATCTGGGGACAGAGGGGGAGGAAAGGGGGAGAGGAGGGGAAGGAACAATGACTAGTGAGATGGGACAGTGAGCGAGACTGAACTCGAGAAGCGAGGAACGATAAGAGCGAGGGAAGGAGGGCGAGGTCAGTTCTGGTGCTCACCTGTGTGGCTGGCATGTCCTTAAAGGGAACATGTCCATTGGCCAGCTCGCAAGCTGTGATACCCAGGCTGTAGATGTCAGACCGGAAGTCATATCCCTGCAGATTCTGGTGAGAGACACAGAGAGAGAGAGAGACACCGACAGATGGTTAGTCTGGAGGACGTTCCCGTACTTATGCCACGTCACTGTCCCCGAGCCCCCGTGGTGAGAAGTGTGTGGCGAGGCGAGCGTACCTGCTGCAGCACCTCTGGGCTGAGCCAGGGCAGCACTTTAACACTGTACTGGGGGAAGTCGTGGACCACCCGTGCACGCTGGCCGTGTCGGATCAGGCTGAAGATGCTCCGCAGCCCAGACATGCACACCTGGCCGTCGGCAGAGATCAGCACGTGGCTGGCCTTCACGCTCCTGCCCACACACACACACACATGTGGGGTCAGTGAGAGCATCTCAACCCAGTGAACATGAACCGGACTGGTGCCGATGTGTTTACCTGTGTACATAGCCCATATGGTGGATGTACTCCAGGGCTCTGAGAATGCCCAGAAGGATGTAGGCGATGGCCAGCTCACTCATCCCATCTGCGAAATGGGTGCTGATCAGATCTCTGGCTGACCCTACAGACACAGGGAGACAGAGGCTGGACTTAAGAGACGTAGGCCCCTCCACCAACACCGGACTGATCCACAACCACAGGGGATCCAGGGGAAGGCCTTCGTTAAGAAGCCTCGATTCCTCATCCTCACCGTAGGCCATGAAGGGAGTGATGACCCACAGTTCATTGTCAGCGATGAAGATGCTCCTGTAGGGGAGGATGCTGGAGTGGTGGAACAGCTTGGACACGTGGAGCTCTCCCTGCGACAGACAGGACGTTAACACAGCTTAGGCACAGAAACACAGGCAGAGATTTGGGGTCTAATTCTGAAAGGGAAAGAAAACACACTGTCAAAAGAGAGAGGGGGAGAGAGAGAGAGAGAGAGAGAGAGAGAGAGAGAGAGAGAGAGAGAGAGAGAGAGAGAGAGAGAGAGAGAGAGAGAGAGAGAGAAAGAGAGAGAGAGGGGGAGAGAGAGAGAGACCGTGGCCAACACAGAGGCCAGATGAGGACATTATGTAACGTGTGATATAAAGAGAGAGGAGAGGAAGTGTTTGTCCTATGATGTCATGGCAGGCTGTGGGCGTGGCTTGCGGGGGAGCCGTGACGGAGGCGGACCTGCAAGTAGGCAACCATGTCATTGGTGCAGGACTCCAGGTCAATACGACGGATGGCCACGTGTTCCCCTGTGGGTCTGTATCTGGCCAGGTTCACAGTCATCAGATCCTCCAGGCCACGGCCTTGGATGACAAACACGCACAGTTTCGTTAGAGCACACACACACACACACACACACACACACACAGTGTACAGACGCATTCACTGGGCACACTATAACCCCGATTCCCCTGTCTGACACCAATGGCCCGTCACGGCCTTGGAGTCACTGCCTCACCTATGACGGTGAGGAGCTCGTAGGCAGCGCTGTCTGGGAGGAAGCTAGCCATGGTTCCCCGTCTGCAGAGCGAGGTCAGGCTCTCCTGGCTGTCTTCATGGGCCTGGGGGGAGAGGACGGAGGGCAGCACAGATCCGAGTCAACGCTGGAAGCAACGTAGGCTACGTTAGTGCTAGTGTGCTGAGTGCCATGTGTCAGTGACTCCGATAGGCTGGGTCAGCGTGATGCTGGTTGTTGCTAGGCGGCCTGAGAGGCCTGGCTAGACGGCAGCATTCGACTCATGCAGAGGAAGAGCTGTTCCTTTTGATTGGTTAACAGACCCGGTTTCACAACAGGGGGTGCATGACAGTGTATTCTAAGGTTTTGTAACTAAATGTTCAATCAAGTCATCGACCGTGATTCCTGCCACTCAAACGATGTCAGCTGACCAGACTTGTCAGCTCGGCAGCTAATTCGTAGGGTGCAAAAATATCTTTGGGCAATGTGTAAGAATAGCGTTGCAATGTTGGCGTATCGGAAGCATTGGGAGCGTTTCCACGGTGACCGGTTTAGAGAGAGGTGGATGTTGACATTAAGACAGACTCAGAAGGGGTTGCCATGCATTGCCAAAATAGAACACATGGAACTCCATCCAACTGTAGTCCACAAGCATCAACAGCAGCTGGTGACCTTAACAACCAGCCCCCACCCATCCTCCACCTTCATGTCTTTCCACGTAGGGAACACCAACTGGTACACGGGCCACAAACAAAGACACTGTTCACGGATCACGTTCACCTCATACAGCACATGGAACAGGATCAGTCACATTTAGTGAGGAGGACTTTTAGTGGGGGACCACATGGTAAAATCACAACTCCCAACAACAGATGTACATCAACAAGACCACCGTGAGGATTAGTGAGGACCCATTTAGGCATTTAAACTAGAAGACAAAATAGTCCCTGTAACCTGGGGCCACAGGGATATCAACCCATATAGTAGGTGAAAGCACAATGTTAATAGACAGGGATCACTTGATATCAAAGTAGTAAGCACTAACACTAATCGCCCATGTTCTGAGGCAATCATGCACACGGGAGGGGGGGGGGGGACAGCTACATCATTGGAATTGGCATCTATCACTTTCACCAAACTCTTCGTAGCTAATATGATTGAATTGACCCCCTGGGCCCCTTATACTAACCATAAGCCTATGACTATGTCGTTTAATGACTGTAAGCTTCACCTATTCTCCACCTCCCCCAATAGAAAACATGGTGGCTGAAGTGGGATGGGCCTCATAGCACAAAGCGCACACACAGCAACATGGTGAATCACATGACCATGCATAGTACCAGGCTCAGGGGCTTGTGAATTCATTCGCATACACACTCACACAAATGTACATGAACAAAGGCTTATGGTGGGCAAGAATAGAATCATGTGGACAGGATAGCTGCACTTACGTTCCTGTGAGAGCTTCTCTGAGATTGCTCTGGGGTAAAGAAACCACATCAATGACAAATAAAACAAACATACACACAAAATAGGTCTGTGTTTTAAGACAGCTTCGAAATCGTTAGGTTCACAGTGTGCTTGGAGGAGCATATCGCATTGGTGTCAACATTGCTGGTCAGACTCATTCTGCTGGATGTAGACCATTATATATAATATTAGTTTAAACCAGTACTCTTATTCTGACGAGTAAACAGAAGACATCAGGTAGGCCGAACTGTTCCTTTAAATACAGAAAGGACTTACGGCCCCTAGTTTTACCCTATGACAGCTACAGCGTGATCCATTTGGTGTAAGATGTAAAAATGGCATTCAGCCAGTGACATATTTCAGTAATTTTCCCTTTCTTTGGAATGAGTGTGAATCATCCTCTCAGACATCCGTAAATCAATGAATCAGGAGGAATAAAACCATCTGATATACCTAATGTAATCCATTTGATACATGTCATCAAGCTAGAAAGACAGTTTGTTACCTTAAGCTACTAGACAAAGCAATACAATGTAAGGGGTGCAGAGACGCTTCACCCAGCTCATTAACAGAAAAAGGACACATGCAACAATTAAGCACAAAAAAGCTGATGGAAAAAGAAACATGAAGCATAGCTTGAAAACAAAATAAACCTCCCCACATCCCATCCCAGCCCTCTAGACTGTTTGATTAATCGATATATAGTCAACCCAATAACATTTTACTCTTCTGGGCTAGGCTAACTGTTCTCAATGTAAGCATTTGTTGTGTTTGTGCTGAAGCCACTATTGCATATTTTAAAAGGTAAACAGGAGAGATTTCTTTCCTAATGACATTTGGGACTTACATCTGCTGCATTGTTTAAGTTACATCATCTTCATATTGTCACTTTACAGACAGAGAACAACAATCAATAACAACCAGGGTTCAGACACAAACCAAAGTGTGATAACAGAGACACTCGCTGACGAATCATTTTTAACATTCCCATGAAAAATGTTGTTTCTAACCTCCCACAAACATTTAAATTAAATTAAATACAGCAAGCTGTGGCTATTTTGTATAATAGTTCTGTATTCTGTTACATTGGTATGTTTGTAGATCTATGAATTATTCAATTATTTTATTTAAAGATTGTTTGTAGGGGGTTGTTGCAAACAAAGATTGCACAATATTCTTGTTGGCAAAGCTGCAACAGAGACATGGCTGGCAGATCATATCTTGGCTAGGCAACTCTGTAGCTGATGAATAGCCTGATGTGTGCGCGGTTGCTTGGGAGAACCCGTTAATAATACACCTGGATCTCACCTCCAAATAACTCCAAATCCCGCAGACTCTCCACGCTCAATTTCTCTGAGACCCAACGCTGACACGGAGAAAACGAGGTGCAATGCATGTGTAAAAAGGAGGAGAAAGAGAAGAGAGCGGATCAACTGCGTAGCCTAGACTAATCCTCATGCTGACAAATAAATGGTGTAAATCACTAGGCCCCACATGGTTATTTATTGAAAAGGTGACTGTAATGCTTTTGCTGCTCGTCAACTTTAAACACAGGACTGTCATCACTAGCTAGGACTTACCAAAAAAGACATGGATCCGAATGATTGTGATGGCTATAACGTCAAAATACCCATTCAGAGATAACACCTGCAATGGAAAAATCTGAGACAACAGATGTAAATTAGTATGATAGTTGAAGTACCTATTACAATGAATAGGCATGATAACTCCAAAGATGTGAAACAGAAATGGACATAATCGGTTGTGCTGGCTCGGTTAGCTACTGTAGCTAGCGAAGGATTGCAAGCTAGCTAACTGGCTACCATCGCCGATGGGAGGATTGGCTAACAAGACATATACATATCTAGTTAATGCATATAGCAAGTACAATAACTTACACGTATTGGGTTTTGTTCAGCCGTGTCCAATTTGTTTTTCAAGCGCCCTGAATATCAACGTTACGTAGCGTAGCTACTGGGGGTGGGTACTAAGGAAGATGCGGTTCTGAACTGTGATAGGGTCTACTTGTTATGATTGCCACTGAGGACACAGGGCGGAATACAACTATAGCATGACGGATTGTCGGGAGCATCCATGAGTCTTTAATGAATACACTAACAATTGTATAAAGTATACACAATGGATCATTTTTTACTGCAACTCTCTGGTCCAATTCAATTCACTTGTTGTATCTGTCTTAATAGGAAGTACCTAGTGTACCGACGTGCGTTAACTATCACAAATCGAAGAACAATTCATGCTGTTGTGGGTCGCTTGAAAATTACGTTGTGCACAAATTCTGCGGACATTGATGACGCAGAATACTTTTTGTATCAAACTGCGTTAAAAGACGTTTCTTCGAAGCAAGAGTCAGGTAAATGTAGTAATAGTGCTGCACCAATATGAGAGTTGATGTTGTTTAGTGATGAAGTATCGATTGTTCTGTTTGCAAATGACCTTGGCAAAGCACATTGGTTGCTAATCTTTCATCACACACCCACTTCAAGAGCTTGTCGTGCCGCTGCGGCCCATGGCACACAGCACAGCGAGCTAAGCTAGTTTAGCTAGCTAGTAAATAATAACATGCAACCAAAACGCTGCCTATTACCTATCATATAGTTCCTCTTTGGAAAATAAAATCTGTATGATTGAAGTCTTTGTTTGATCCCACTGTATAGAATACAAAATCCGTTGGTTGGTCGACTTAGTTTAGTGTATTATGTAGCTAGCCAACAATTTATTTTCCAAATGTGGTTTTATTCATGTCCATGCTAGTCTTGGTGTGGTGGATAGGACATATACTCGTACAAGAAAGTGCTTAGGGAGAGGCAACACAGAAATGGATTTGGTTTCTAATAGCCAAAGCCTGGCATTGTTTGTATTAACTTGTTGTTTTGCCGCCTGCTAGGATACAGCCTAAAAAATGAATTGGAGCAAGGGTGGGCCGAGTGGTAAGCGTGGGTTCGGGTTTGGAGGATTCTCACTTGGAGGAGGAGGAGGAGGGGGTGGTGGTGGAGGAGGACCAGCAAAGAAGGAAGAGCCTCGTTTGCCCCAAAAGTCCCACACATCGTTTGGAGCGACTGCATCAGCAGCAGGCTATGGAAAGAACCAGCAGCTCCCAGCATTCTACAAAATAGGAACAAAAAGAGCAAACTTTGACGAAGAGAATGCGTGAGTTTTGACTTTTTTCCACACTGCATTGGGTGGGGGTGATGAGCTTCAGTGTTCATTTACATTACATTTATTGATTTAGCAGACGCTTTTATCCAAAGCGACTTCCAAGAGAGAGCTTTACAAAAGTGCATAGGTCACTGATCATAACAACGAGATATCCCCAAAAACAATTACGGGTAGCCAAAACATGAAGCATACATTGTAAAAACCAAATAACTGCCAATGGGAAGAACCATAAAAGCATGCAGTTAAACAAGTTACAATAGTGTTCATGCGATCAACATCGCAACGCATCAACCTGAGTTAAGTATATCCAAAATCTACATCAGGTATTTCGAAGATGATGAAGAGGAGTCCAGCAGTACAGACTTGCCGTACATCCCAGCTGAGAACTCCCCCACACGGCAGCAGCTCCCGGCAGGGGGAGGTTCAGACAGTGAAGATGACCCCTTGGACGCCTTCATGGCGGAAGTTGAGGTGAGTTTTTTAAGATTGACAATTTACAGAAGGGGGTCATGTCCGAAGGCTGTCACTGAGTATTTGCTTGCCATTGTTTTAATGTGTCTTCGATTTTTCTTGTTTCTGTCCCTTTGAACCCTCGGTTCTCTAGGACCAAGCGGCTAAGGACATGAAGAAACTGGAAGAGAAGGAGAAGGAGAAGAAAACTGCAAAGTAAGTTTTTTTGTTTTATGGATAATGTCCGGTAATGTCCTCAAGGGGAAAGTGTTTTAGACTGAACCCAGCAATTGTGTGGTGCAGTAGTACAAAGATGCAAAATGACATCTGGCCAGCCTTTTAAAACAAACACGATTTGCTTTCGAACCCACCTGACGGGTAACACATCTAGCTTGGTTTGCATTGCCACTGTTGAGGGACAACTGGGTTGTGGGGGCATCATGGGTAAATGAACGAGTAGCAGGGAAGTTTTTTTTCTCCGCTTGTCTTTTCAGGGGTATTCGTGATGACATTGAAGAGGAAGATGAACAAGTGAGTGACTCATCAAAAGTTCTTAATTTACTACATTTCTGATCAGAGAAGCCCTCTGACCATCCCCTTCTTGACCCATATCTGCTCAAATCCCACAACTCTACCCATTCTCTCTTCTTTTTCTTAACAAATGTGATTGCAGGTATTTTCCCTCATGGAGGGAAGTCTCCTCGATACTTGTATTTGCTTTATTTCTGAAAACAGAAAAGCATGTTTTATTCAATGTAATAACACACGCAATATCCTACTTCATCCCGTGAAAGAATGCCTTTGTCAGGGGTTAAAAAGAATAACAGCATCGATACGAATAAGAATAACATCCATATTTTGTCCATAACATGGGGTTAGACCAACCTTTTGTAAATGTCAACAACTCCCATGTTTTGTGAGTGTTACAAGTGCCTCCGTAGGTGAAGTGCTGCAGGCTAGCTGACCGTGTGGGTCACATGATGGTGTGCTCTCTGCAGGAAGCCTACTTCAGGTACATGGCTGAGAACCCCACAGCTGGGCTGACCCTGGAGGACGAGGACGAGAACGTGGATTATGATAGCGATGGGAACCCCATTGCACCTACTACCAAAAAGATCATCATGCCCTTACCCCCCATTGACCACTCAGAGGTACGATATGGATGGGCTGGACACTGGAAGACCACATCCTTAAGATTCAGCTGGTTCTGCCATGTTGCCCAGTAGCACTTAGGAAAAGGACTCGTCTTAATGCTTTTGTGTCACCTCTATACAGATCGATTATCCTCCCTTTGAGAAGAACTTCTACAACGAGCATGAGGAACTTCACAGCCTGACACCTACCCAGGTCATAGACTTGAGGCACAAACTAAATTTGCGGGTAAGTCCCAGAATTTCAACACACACACCCACACAACTCTTATTTAAAATGCAAGACACAGCACACATGACTGTGCCGTGTCCAACAATCCTGTTGTTTTGGATTCCTTTCTGTCTCGATCTTATATATATCTTTTGTCCTGACTGACCTCTTGTGGTGTTGCCAGGTGTCAGGTGCTGCCCCTCCTAAACCCTCCACCAGCTTTGCCCATTTTGGCTTTGACGAGCAACTAATGCACCAGATCCGCAAGTCTGAGTACACACAACCAACCCCTATACAGTGCCAGGTGAGCCCCTAAGCTGCTTACTGTGTACACGCACATGTCACGTGTTCTGACACACATGCTTTGATGCTATATCGGATGTGTTTTCTAACCTTTTGTTGTTCAGGGAGTGCCAATAGCCCTGGGTGGTCGTGACATGATCGGTATCGCCAAGACCGGCAGCGGGAAAACGGCAGCGTTTATCTGGCCCATGCTAGTCCACATCATGGATCAGAAAGAGCTGGACACCGGAGAAGGGCCCATCGCAATCATAGTGTGCCCCACCAGGGAACTCTGTCAGCAGGTGAGAGAGTGGGGGTGGGAGGGGTTGGGGTTGCGGGGGAAGAAGGGGTTTTGGTTGGCCAGAAGTCAAATGAGAGTTTTTCAAGGTCACTAGTGATGGCACATTCACCGGTCCATAATGACATATTTGTGGTCCCCAGATCCATGCAGAGTGCAAGCGCTTCGGTAAAGCCTACTCTCTGCGCTCTGTGGCTGTCTACGGAGGAGGCAGCATGTGGGAACAAGCCAAAGCGCTGCAGGAGGGGGCGGAGATCGTGGTGTGCACCCCGGTGAGTGCTCCACCTGTCTGGGGGTTTGTCATGATGGACGCTGTCCTCGCGGCCCTCTGAATAAGCTCACTGTTTAAACTCACGTGGCCTGTTTTGCATCACAGGGCCGTCTGATTGACCACGTGAAGAAGAAGGCCACGTCTCTGCAGAGAGTCACATACCTGGTGTTTGACGAGGCGGATCGCATGTTCGACATGGGCTTCGGTTGGTTCCGCTTGTCTGCCTGTTTCTCATACACAGTGTGCACAACGAGGAACAGTCAGACGTGTCTTTTAACACCTTTAACCACTCTGTGTCTACAGAATACCAAGTGAGGTCCGTCGCCAGTCATGTCCGCCCTGACAGACAGAGTGAGTGTTCGTCAGCCTTCTTGATGATTAAGAGATGATGAGTTTGTTTGTTCTGGACTACTTGTTCCTAACTTGACCACCACCACGCATGTCCTCACAGCCCTTCTGTTCAGTGCTACCTTCCGTAAAAAGATCGAGAGGCTAGCCCGAGACATCCTGGTGGACCCCATCCGGGTGGTGCAGGGAGACATCGGAGAGGTAACAGACTTCTCCTACGACTTTCATCTGATCGCATGCACATTCAATTGTGATACCTGTGATCTGGATCAAATCCCATAACGATACCCCTGTCTCACCCTCTTCACCCTCCTCTTCCTCCACCACCTCCAGGCCAACGAGGATGTGACCCAGCTGGTGGAAGTGCTGCCCAGCGGGGTGGAGAAGTGGGGCTGGCTCACCCGCCGCCTGGTGGAGTTCACCTCGTCCGGCTCAGTGCTCATCTTTGTCACCAAGAAGGCCAACTGTGACGAGCTGGCCACCAACCTGACCCAGGAGGGCCACAGCCTGGGGCTGCTGCATGGAGACATGGACCAGAGCGAGAGGAACAAGGTGATCGCCGACTTCAAGAAGAAGAACCTGCCCGTGCTGGTGGCCACTGACGTTGCAGGTGAGAGGAGGAGCGAATCAGATTTAAGATTTTTCATCTGCTTAAATGACTTCACCAGTGATAACGGGTTTTTTGATGACTTGTTGCCTCCTTGCTGTTGTTTCTGTCTCCAGCTCGTGGTCTGGACATCCCTTCAATCCGCACCGTCGTGAATTACGATGTGGCCCGAGACATCGACACACACACTCACAGGATTGGTCGAACAGGTCGTGCGGGTGAAAAGGGTGTGGCCTACACCCTCCTGACCAATAAAGACACGTCTTTTGCTGGCGACCTTGTGCGGAACCTGGAGGGAGCCAATCAATGTGTATCCAAAGAGCTCATGGACTTAGCAATGCAGGTAAACAGTAATGATAATGTTTTAGAATGAATGTCATGAGTTGATCGTTCCGTGTATTTACTGAACCTGTTTGTTTTATGATACTCAGAATCCCTGGTTCAGGAAATCCCGCTTCAAGGGTGGTAAAGGGAAGAAGGTGAACATTGGAGGTGGGGGTCTTGGTTACAGGGAGAGGCCAGGCCTTGGAGCTGAAAGTTCAGTGAGTTTTGCGTCGTTCAAACTCATGTCTGTGTGCTCCTGCATAACTTTGCCTTTTTAGGTAAAGTGCTCCAGGCACTTTCGTGTTTAGACAGATAATATGTTCTCATTGTAGACTCTTGTTGTTGTATCAGGATCGTAGTGGAGGGTCTTCTTCAAGTAGCTATGAAGGTTACAGTAAACCCACTACTGGGGCCATGGGAGACAGAATGTCAGCCATGAAGCAAGCTTTCCAGGTACCCCCCCCTCTCTCTCTCCACTCATCAGATGTTGTAACATCCCTCTCTGTCTCTCTTTCTCTCTGTCTCTCTCTCTCTCTCCACTCATCAGATGTTGTAACATCCGCAGTTTCCGTCCTTCACATTTCAAACAATCTTTCCTGTTCATACCCCCCTAGTCTTTTCATTGCTCTATATTTAACAGTCATTTAGCAGACGCTCTTATCCAGAGCGACTTACAGTAAGTACAGGGATTTTCCCCCCCGAGGCAAGTAGGGTGAAGTGCCTTGCCCAAGGACACAACGTCATTTGGCACAGCCGGGGAATCGAACTGGCAACCTTCTGATTACTAGCCCGACTCCCTCACCGCTCAGCCACCTGACTCCTGTGTTTACCTTTCCTCCAGTCACAGTACAAGAACCACTTTGTAGCAGCGTCAGGCGTTCCGCCTAAGCTCACCACCAAGTCTAGCAGCTCCTCAGGCTGGACCAGCGCTGGCAGCCTCAGCTCCGTGCCCACAGAGGCTGCCGAGGCCCCGGACAGGTTCAGGGCCTCCATGGCCCCTCCTCCAGCCCTCAGCATGGGCACCAAGATGGCCGGATTCACCAGTGCTGGTTCCCTCAGCTCTGTGCCAGAGAGCCACAACAGCGCACCTCAGAGCTACCCTGCCCCGCCCTCCCCGAGGGACGGGCCCCGCGACAGGTACGGGGAAGACAGGGGTCGCCACGGAGAGGGGCACCACCGGTACAGCGACAGGAGCGAGCGGCACGGAGGCGGAGAACGGGATCGTCACGGGGACCGGCATGCCGAACGCGACCGATACGGGGACGCGGAGCGCCACGGCAGCGGTGGTCGCCACGGTGACGGTCGTAATGGAGACGGAAACAGGAGAGAGAGAGATGATTGGAGAAGTGACAGGGAGGGAGGAGACAGGGAGGGAGGAGACAGGGAGGGAGGAGACAGGGGAGGTGAGGGGAGAGGGAACAGGGAGGGGGGAGACAGGGAGGGGGGAGACAGGGGAGGTGAGGGGAGAGGGAACAGGGAGGGGGGAGACAGGGAGGGGAGGGAGGGGGGAGACAGGGGAGGTGAGGGGAGAGGGAACAGGGAGGGGGGAGACAGGGAGGGAGGAGACAGGGGAGGTGAGGGGAGAGGGAACAGGGAGGAAGACAGCTTTGCCGTCCCAGATCCGCCCAAACGTAAAAAGAGCAGGTGGGACAACTAAAACCCACCCAGTAAGAAGCATCTGGAACCAGCCAACTGTTCTTGAGCATGCCTAGTGTGTAGACAAACAGCTGGTCATATCAGAAGAGTCGGAAACAAGCACAGAGGTTCAGGGGGAGTTTTACTTTAACCCGTTATATGGCTCGAGTATGAAGGGAAATGTGGACAGTTTCTATTGGTTGGCTACTCTGTCAAACTTCCCACAACAGTCCTCTTATCTTGAACTGAACTTTTTGATTTGGGAGTCCCACCTGGTATCAGCCATACGTCTGGATTTGTGAAGCTGGCCTCAGATTGAGCCAGTTGAAGCACGAGGTGGAGCGAAGTCTCCATCTTTATCCCAGTAAACGCTCAAGGCTGAAGTGTGTGTTGTTGTCTTGTTTATGTCCTACTGCTCACTGAACAGCCAGTTGCTGCTCAGGTCAACTCTACAACCAGTTTATTTTATATATGTATATGTACACCCTTACAACATGTGTTGGTAAGGATAATATCAGCCCACGTTGCTAATTTGTTCATGACCGATTCAACTTTTTTGTTTTCAAGATGTGAACTACTGCAAATTACATTTGTCAACGTGTTTAACATCTTGTGCTCAAGTTTTAGCGGAGTGTCTTTCAGTGGCACTTAGGTGTTTTATATGCTTATGGCCTTGGTGTCAACAAAACGTATTTGTTAACGTGTGTAAGGAAAGTTCTTGCGGAAGTTATTATTAAAAATAGCTTGAGCAGGACTCGGTCTGTCATCCATTTTTTTCATCCCGGAGATCCCAATCCGTTGCGTAGACTTCATAACCTACTTCAAATGACTTACAGTGATCTGTAACACTTTTCATCAGACTGTATTCTGTGTTTTTGTGTATGTTGTTGTCATCTCACTTCCTCGTAATAAACTTTTTCAGACTTGGCATTTGGATGGCTTTGTGAGGTAGATGGTTTTCCAAAGGCTAGCCAAATCATACACTATTATGATCTGGCTAGTGTATTAAGCACTAGTATGAGTAACCACAGTAAGTTTCAGGCAAGTGACACTTTCCTAGTCAGGGTTAGCAGGGGGTGCATTAAGCCTGTCGTGAAATGCACCCCCCTGTATTGTATCAAATGCATCAAATGATTCTTACCGTACACTAAGGGCACTAGAATGAGTAGCCACAGTAAGTTTCAGGCATGTGACACTTTCCTAGTCAAAGTTAGCAGGGGGTGCATGTCATGGCAAGACGGAATACAACAAGCCTGTCGTGAAATGCACCCCCCTCTATTGTCTGTTCTGTATATCCCAGCATCAAATGATTCTTACTGTACACTGAGGGCACTAGTATGAGTAAACACAGTAAGTTTCAGGCATGTAACACTTTCCTAGTCAGTGTTAGCAGGGAGTGCATTGCACTTACATCAAATGGAAAACAAGGTCTGCCATGAAATGCTCTCCCCCTGCATACGTTTCTTCCCTTTTACTCCAGCATTATGTACATTTAATAGCATAAATGTAATACCAATACATGTGTATGTATAGGGTGGACAGGTCTGAAATCAGAATAGTCCATGGTAGGTGTGGGACTATTATGTTTTATTTTTTTCATTTATTTCATTGAATTAAACAATAAGAGTAATATTTCCTTTGATGGTGAGAACATTTATTTTAATGTTGATACTTAGTTGATACATCGTTTTTGTACTTGTCTTTTGTAGGCTATAGGCATGTGAACCTTTGGTCCCTTTTCAGGACAGCTGAGCCTATTCTGGATTAGAAGGCTGTTTTCGACCTGTCTGAGTAACCCACCCTACGCGCAGGCTAACTGCATTAAAATCGCATGCCTTTGAACCTATACATTAGTATGAAGAGCTATGTGAAATACTTTGAACCTGCTACACAAAATAAATTTCCTTTGGTAATCATACTGGGGTATATTTCCTCAGAATGCGATGTTGTGGAGCAAGAATGTTCGTTCGCGTTCGTTACTATACGGTTTGAATGACGAATTTTAAGGATTTTGTGTTGAAAATAGCATCTGATATTTACACAGATAACCGACATTCTTCTCTTGAATTCTATAACAAAGAAAGTATAATGTGAGACTTCTGTCTCCCCTTCGTTTGGTTGCGATATCAAGACGAAATCCTTCACTCTTTGATTCGCGCGCGCTCCCGCGAGGGGGTGCCAATCCAGAGTCATGCATCGGGTGATACAACACCGGCAATTCACCACTAGGTGGTGGTTTCCAGTAAACTCGTACTCACAAATATACCCCCTCCCCCCATACCCCTTTCCGTTCTAGATTTAAGGATCTGAGCAGCTGTTTTCAATAAACAAATTATGGGTCACCCCTGACTTCACGTCATGGAACTATCGATGAAGCAAGAGGCTTATTATCCTCGTCTTCTTTTTTTATTATAGTCCTCAAACTTGTACTGAACATATTCTTAGGGTTGATGAATGAATGAATGAATTGTGCAGTTTTTTTTAATTATTATCGTTCAGCACTAGTAGTGCTAATAGTTTTCTCTGGGCATGTCTGACATTCTGTCATGTGAATGTGAGTTAAATTGCAACGGTCTGAAAGTTCCAGACTTTGGGCTATTACAAACTGTTTCGAGTCTGGCAAGATTTCAGCGTCTTATACAACATTTTTATTCACAACTTTGTACGGAAGTCATAAGTCTGCACACTGCATGTGCCATGTTGGTGCGGCTGTCGTTAAATAGTTCGCAATACATCACAAGTATAGCTGTACAATAGGTATCTATCGATCTACTGTATGTATCTGCCTGTTTATCTGTCTCTAGTTGAACACACATCAGCATTAATTATCGGTTCGTTACAGTTTATTTTCACGGCTTTTAAAGAATTTCATAATATTATTAACTCAAACATATATATTTCGCACCTTATTCGAGAATATCGGCCTGTTTGGCATTTTTGTTTTGGATGAGAGAACGAGAGGGTATACACATTGGACCAATAGCGAGCTACATCCTGCTGATAGAAAATCCTAAAAAAACGACTCGAAAATCGAGGGGAGGGGTGAGAGCCAAGCAGAGGTAACTCGCCGGGTCTGTGGCAAGCTAATCTAAACGAAGCCTTAAACGGCCCGTCAAACGAATTAAAAGGCAGTCGAGTACAGCAATTTTAGACGAACAAGAGGACGCATTCATTGACGTTAACGACAGGGCAAAGATGGTAAGTGTTTCTTGCCAATTTCTTCCACAGATCTAGCCACAGCACTGTACACCCAACACATAGCCTAGCTACCCCCCCTCTTCTTTTGTGATGTGATGTCCATTCCCTTAAGCTAGCGAGCAATGGCTCGGTCTTCATCTGCTGTGATGTGAACAGGACCGATTACTTGTGTAAATAATATATCCTGCTTCTTCGTCAAGTGGGATGATGTGCGACTATGCGCTCAAATACTATCTAACGTTATCTCTAAAACCAACTCTTTTGTTGTATGATTATCAATAGGCTAGTTGGCTATACTCCTAAAGAAATGATGAGTGAATTGAATATGCTTATGTGTTATATTGTTCCGCTATTTACATCACATATTAGCAGGTAACCGCATACCGGGGACGTTGGCTTGCGTGCAATCTCAACAATAGCGATCAACAATAGCGATCAGCCTATCTTGACTTCATTTTTGTGGGGTTATCTCTTCGCCCCTGTCACTCAACCTGAGCGGGTGCTTGAAACCCAGGCATTGTCCACTGCTTCCGTGAACAACGTTGACGATTTGTAGATGCATTCGAAAAACATATGTGCTGTCTCATTTTCACTGTTGAATAGGCTACAATGATTGTAATAAGGTTTATTTTGACTCGGTTGCGTGTTTGTCAGGCCACTGACATGATTGAGATCGTGAAAATCATATTTTACGGTAACCCAAAAGCAACGAGCAGCAACGGAAATGTATGCTTATAGGACTCCGTTATATACCAGACTAGATGCTGCCCTTGATGATATCGGGAATCATTTTGTGTACTGTACAGCACCTGAAGGCTCCTCAATGTTACGTAAGGTGTGTGGAGAAACTGGATTTTCATCACACAAGTGTGCAACAAGGAACCCACTTTACAATATTTCTAGTGTGATTTCGTTGATATTAAGGCTGTAGAGTCATTCTGCGAGCTTTGCCATTGCCATATAGCCCTGTGCCAGCAACCCTCACGCAAACGCCTTGTCCAACCATATCCCCGGGTTTTTTTAGACCAGGGAACACACTTCTAAAAACAATCTGGTCTTGTCAAACTAGTTCTCGATCTGCAGCATCCCGGTAATTAAATGTCGTCGGCGTGCTCCTTGTCTGTAATTTATGCCGGTGTTTACTGTGACTTGACAGTGTCAAGTTGACACGTAAGGTTTGCAGACAGATTTACGTCAATGCTGGCGGATTTGAAACTTGATTGGAGTGACGGCTGGTGTCGAGATTTGACTGACTCGCGCTCCAGTTAAATGAGTAATACAGGACTAGCAACACAACCAATCTTGAGCATTGTTCTCCAATGTATACTTTGATGGACAAACAAGTTTTGTTTGTTTTTGTTTTGCTGGAATAACTGTATTGGAATTCAATTAAATATGCACACATGTTAATACAAAAACAGCGTCTCTTCCGTAGGTGCACAAGACGGATGCATATATAACGATGAGAAATTGCTTGGCTTCAATTCCGAATAGCAGCCGTTAATATCCCCTCCAGTTGCACGTCATCAAGGTTAGGCAACCTCAGGAGCTGATTTTATTTCTGGTTCAATACCCTCGATCCTGCAATCCGTGAATTAATGCGGATGATCTGATAATTTTACTGATTCAGGGGTGTCCGATATCCAGTCGTGTAAAAAAAAGATTGTGTAGTCATTGCACGCATCTAAACATTTTCTCAGAAATGTTGTGTAATGAGTCCCAAATATAGTCGCTACCAGAAATTAATCATAGTCAGTAAAAGATGACAAAAGATGATAATCCAATAATCATGTTTTATTGCTTTGGTAGAATGTAAGCGACTTTATTCATGCAGAATTATGGGATTTATTCAAGCTTTCCAGACCAAACTTTTGTCTTTGTTTATGACAAATAATGAGTCTTAAGAGTACTGTAGGCTTACATGACTGAAGGATTTACATCTTTGAATGTGGTGAGATTGAAGTTCCTGTTAATTTGCATCACAGTTTTCATAACAATTGACCCACGACTGTTTTATTGGTTTCAACAGTTTGCAAAAAAAAAGGATATTTCAACACAAAACCTTTTCAAAATGTCACACTGCTTCCTCCATCAAATAGTAATCAAAATGGCAGTTGATAATTGACCAAGATCAGCCACTTTTCCTCCTGTGAAACATTCACTCCAGACTAACTCTTTCCAAAGGCCTCACACTTTCTTAAAGTCAGCTCCTGCTATGTCAATAAAGCAGCCCTCAGCTTAAAAGGAGAAGAGGGCACCTGGAAGAGTACAGTAGACAGATTTGCATTCATTTTTGTCAACACGATTGGGCATGTCATCTAGAATTCCTCCCCGAGGCTTTGGTGGAATTTTTTTTTTAAATCTTCCCCACTGTGTGATAACATCTGATCAGATGCTGAAGGCTGTGTTGTCTTCGGTAAATATGCCAGGTATCAGAAACCTTTTGGGTACATGTATGTTCAAGCCAATACAGCCTCCAGGTATTACACAAAGCCTAACCTGTTAGAACTTGAGACTGAATGGGGCCTCCTAAACATGCAGTACACATGCATACGCACAGGTTCATACAGGTGGCAAACATTCTTACCTGGAAGCATGAATATTAGCTGTGTCTTCAGTCTTTCCCATGATGTGTACTGTGGTGCCTTTTCTGCAGACCTAGAAAACTATGGAGACACTGGCAGCTCTTTCAGCGAAAGAAGTTTACATGTTGGATGAGAACTGGGCCTCCTGAAATAACACTTGGTTGTGATGTATGCAAGTTCGAAAGGAGTCACGTGTGAGAAAGTGGAAGTCCAGATCAAGCCTGGGAAACAGTCAGTCTGGTGTCTGGTGTCCCTTCTACGAAAAAAACTCCGATCTCAGCCTTCAGGAACCTTGCTACACAGGTTTCACATCCTGTGTAGGGACGATCTTAGGACGCGTCGTCTGTCTGTCTCACTAGTTACACCATCGTCACCCCCAGCCAGCTCACAGGAAATGGCCTCCAGGCATGTCGAATGGAAGAAACGTTTTCATGTCAGTTCACGGAAAATGTCACCACCAGCTATAGAACGCAGACAATGTTCGGTACAACATTGTATCATTTGTGTTAGAATCGTTTTGGGCAGATTGTAAGTCATACTTTAGTGTTGTTACATTTAGTCATTTAGCAGACGCTCTTATCCAGAGTGACTTACAGTAAGTACAGGGACATTCCCCCTGAGGCAAGTAGGGTGAAGTGCCTTGCCCAAGGACACAACGTCATTTGAAACGGCCGGGAATCGAACCAGCGACCTTCTGGTTACTAGCCCGACTCCCTCACCGCTCAGCCACCTGACTCCCTGTTGTTGAGGGAAAGACATGAACAAAGGAGGAAGTTGTTTGCTTGTGTGCGTTTTGTTGGGTCCTTAACACCCCAAAACACTTGTTCGGCCTACTTGAAGTTGGCAGACCAGAAAAGCCTTCAATCTGCTGACCCAGCTAGTTTCACCCTGATCTTCTACCCTTAAATGTGTCAAAACATTTCATGAAGCAAGTGTTTCTCTCTGCACTCGGCTGCAAAGCAGTCGACCATGTCCCCACCACATGTTTGTTTCTGTGGTGTTCCCCGAGAACTGAACAAGGCTTCTCAGAGAGCCTGTCTCATGTTCATGTTGGGGGGGGGGAAGAGAAAGAGAGAGACAGACATTTACATTTAGTCATTTAGCAGACGCTCTTATCCAGAGCGACTTACAGTAAGTACAGGGACATTCCCCCCGAGGCAAGTAGGGTGAAGTGCCTTGCCCAAGGACACAACGTCATTTTGGCACGGCCGGGAATCGAACTGACAACCTTCAGATTACTAGCCCGATTCCCTAACCGCTCAGCCACCTGACTCCACTTGTATCTGATCACTACCCTGCAGTTACCGTTTTCTCAGTGGGACGTGGCCCTTGTTGCGTTTTGATGCCGTTTTTAATCCGTCCCTCTGTCTCTCTCAAAGGGATGAGGCGATGATCACGGTTCTAAAAATATCACATGACACAATGAAAGACGTGGTGAAATTAATGACCAGTGACGTTTGTTAGCACACGGCCCCTTCTCCCCATGTAGGGTCAGTTGCACTCTTCAGCTTCGGACTGGACACTGTCACTAAGCCCGAACAGATCAAGTCCTTCATCACTGTTCAGCAGTGCAAAGACCAGAGTCTCTCTGGTAATATTCCAGAGTGGGTGCTGTAACACTACTAAAAGTGAGGGATTAGCTACTTAAAGTTACTCTTTTTGTAAACGCGTTTAGTCTGGTTTATGGTCCGGAGAAGAGGATGCTAACCTGTCTTCAGTTTATGACCTGAGTATTTGGGGGAGTCAGGTGGCTGAGTGGTGAGGGAGTCGGGCTAGTAATCTGAAGGTTACCGGTTCGATTCCTGGCTGCGCTAAATAACGTTGTGTCCTTGGGCAAGGCACTTCACCCTACTTGCCTCGGGGGGGAATGTCTCTGTACTTACTGTAAGTCGCTCTGGATAAGAGCGTCTGCTAAATGACTAAATGTAAATGTATTTCCATGTTTAGAATAGTCTAAAGGCCTAAATGGCTTTGAAGGTGCAGGTACCTCTGGAACCCCCCTCTCCTCCTCTCCTTGTCTAAGGTCGAGGGAAGACACAGGGGATTTGTCTTGGTAAAACAATAAGAGGATCTTCAGCATGGAGAGGGAGAGTCATAAATTACCACGGTGAGGCTTTAAGAATCAAACAGGTCCTAAAGAATTCTCGCTTGCACACTTTTTAAAACGTACAGCGAGACATTCTCTCGAGCCTTCGATGCACGGTGTTTTAGGGACAGTTTCAACCTTTATTAATAAGTGTTTTCTGTTCGGCTATGAGATTGAAAGTTAAGATCTGACGTCACCAAGCAACAACTGAGCCTCTTGCTGAAAAAGTAGACTGATCTTGCGCAATCTGAGAAAGCAAGCATTTCTTTGTTCGCTAAAAGCCCTCCAAATATGGCTGCACCTTCCAAACATAGGCAGCCTGCACCAAATTATGATGCCAACTGAATCTTCGTGTCAACAATAATGGGCACATCAAGTCCTCTTATTTTTCAGACCTTGTTTTAATCCAATATTGTTGCACCAAAAAGTATTTTGATGGTGTTCGTGGCCCTAGATTAGACAGAACAGACTGTGTTCTTTTAGTTCCTCTTGATGTCGGTTGGGCTGTAAGCACTGATGATAATGCCCATATATGGACCTAATCAAGAGCATTAAGATTCTCCCATGTTAGGCAGCAGGGTGGCAGTTGACTGGGCCTGTGTCTATGTCCCCCTCCCCAGATAGACAACCAGACACAGGAAGTTGGGTGTCATTACAACTTCCTGCTTAAACGCTAGCTTTTGGGAAGGGCTGTCGTGCATCTTGTGTACAAATATGGCAACAGAAGACAGATGGTCATGGTGCAGCCTTCCAGGATTTGTGTGTGTGTGTGTGTGTGTGTCTTGACATGGCATCTAATCCGGTTTCATTTTTGTATACAAGAGCCTGTTGCCTCTGCCTGGTGAGGTTGGTCTACGATGGAAGGGAATGTTAAACATTGCTGAAGTGTTCTGCTCAAGTTGTGGTCCGATTCTGCAACAGGACAAGTGTGCTTGTGAAACCAGATGCCTTGCATAAACTGATTGCACAGAGTTGTCACCTGAGTAGATATTGGGCTTTTTGTTTTTCTTTTAAGACTGGACCAGGTGGCGTTACACACTGCAAATCTGAAACCATGAGGGCCTTTTGCTCTGGAACCAGTTTTAGGAAGACTTTCAGGAACAGGAAGTAGGCTTGGCTTGCTACACCAAGCAACCAAGTCTGCAAGCTTTTGCACCAACACACCCACTAGAGGCCAAATTAGTGTAATGAGGAAGAGAGGATGGTGATTGCATCTTCAGGAAGCTCTTGTGCTCCCATGAGAAAATTAGCCCGCTGAAATGCCTTCCTGATCTTGGATATGGAAGCTATAATCCTCCCTCCTCCCTCTCTCCCCCACTCCCATTCACCAATCTTTCCATTCTTCTCTTTCTAGATGTCTATTGCTGCGTGAGGTCAGAGGTGTGAACTTGACCTGTTGGGTCCATGAGGTCAGGCTGTCCCAGATGATAGACAGGCTGCACACGGACCCTTCTCCTCCTCCCCCCCCCCCCCATGTCCTCCTCCATCCCTCCGTTTGTTTCACAGCGTACAGCTGTACCACCGTCTGGCGTAGGGGAGAAATATGACCGCCGTGTGTGTAAGGGATATGGCACAACACACTGAGCCTAATGGCAACAATTTGTTTAGTGCTGCATAATTGAATCGTCGGTTGGTCTGATGTGTCACTCACCAGTTTTGTCTGGTCAACATGTCTGAGCCGAATTGTGTTGCGATTACGTGTTTTCCTAGTTTCAGTGTGCTTGCATAAATGTGTGTGTGTGTGTTGGGTAGGACTACATGAAAGGGTTGGAGTTGTCTCCGATGTGGAGGCCTCACTAAAAGGTTTCGTTAAACCTCCCCTCCCTCCCCCCTGCCCCCTTATATAATCAGGTTTTAGTGAAGTCTGCAGTGGACTTTCCCCTCCTAAACAGAGAGAGGGCGAGAGAGAGAGAGCATGAGCGAGAGAGACAGGGAGAGAGAGAGAGCACGAGCGAGAGAGACAGGGAGAGAGAGAGAGAGAGAGAGGGCGTGAGCGAGAGAGACAGGGAGAGAGAGGGAGACAGGGAGAGAGAGAGAGAGAGAGAGAGAGAGCGCCCTTCTGCACACTGCCTCAGCGCCTGTCACCAGCGTGCGGAGCCTCAATGTGCCTGGCTTCCTCCAGCCCTCATTATCCACCCAAACGACCTGTTAGTCCGGCCTGAAGACATGGTCATAGACGTAACCATGGAGACACGGCCCAAGGTTCCCGAGGGCATTCCATCCTCACGGATGGTTCCCTTCGCCAGGTGTGTCACAGGTGAGAAGGCTGGAAGCAAAACACATTTGACCGACTTTTTGACCCCTCCCCGCCCGGTTATTTTTCTCTTTTTTTGTTGTTGTTTTGGATGAAGATTTTGAGATCAAAGTGCCTCTTCACGTATTGACTCGACCTCAATGATCTGGGAGGACGACAGCTGTGTGTGTAACATCTCTTCCCTCAGGCCACTCTTTGATAACAGGGCAGACGCATAGGCTTTTATTACAAGGCTAATGCTAGTCAGGAAAGGAATTGAATTTTTGAACAGCACTTTACAGTCCGCGCTCGTAAAACATATCCTTCTTCTGGTGCCTGCGTTCTTACTTCGATTTTTTTTTTTAAATTTTGGTTTAAGGAGTTTGGACTCCACAGTCTGTGGAACGTG
Source organism: Thaleichthys pacificus (assembly GCA_023658055.1). Lineage (NCBI taxonomy): Eukaryota > Metazoa > Chordata > Actinopteri > Osmeriformes > Osmeridae > Thaleichthys > Thaleichthys pacificus. The sequence goes on along the minus strand of CM042862.1, from coordinate 2,721,109 downwards.
CATCAGAGTACAGTATGACGGAGCAGTGCTCCCTCTCCTAGTGTTGGCCTGTGAGTGCAGTTGTAGAGCAGCCAGTGAGCGGCGCCTAGCAGGGCTGACGCGCTCCGACAGAAGGCTCCTGATCCCCTCACAGCGCCGGCCGCAGACAGATGGAGCGACCAGGATAGAGAGGCCCACGGAGGGGAGGGGAGAGGCAGGGATGGAAGGGTAGGGATGGAATGAAACAAGGATGGGGGGGGAAAAGGTGGTTTTAGAGTGAATGGGGTGAGGATGGCAGTTGGTCGCTTCACACTGTCTGCCTGTGCAAATTGTGTAACATTGGTGATGTGCAATGTTGATGTTTCCGGCATTTTGACTACTGTATTTATCGTGTGTGTGTATTTGCTTTTTTCTTCTCCTTTAGGACAACCGAAACACCCCTGAAGAGAAACCGGTCCAGCGCTCTAAAGTAAATATACCTTCAATATACAACCCCTCCACTCTGCTCAGTAGGGCTGCCTGTCAGTTCCCCTGTCCACCTGTCTCTATCTCAGCCACTGATCACTGTCAGACTGGTCACAGCATAGTGCAAACTGCACCAAGACCTCTGTTCATACTGAGCCACTGACAGGCCCTGTCGGTCATACCACAGATATGACTGAACATATCTGAATAACTGAAGTTAGTCTCAGCCAAACCTGGAACCTGGAGCCTGTTCCACGAAGCCAGTTTACCGAATAAGCCAGGCTCATGTTAGAGAAAGTAACCGACACAAGCCTGGCTTTATTCTGCAAACTGGCTTTATGGCCACAGAACCCCAGCTCTCTGGAAGCCTAGTTCTGACTGTGTTTGTGTTTTTCCTTGCGTCCAGTCCTTCAGCTTCAAGACTCAAAGGGAAGTATGCGCGTCCTGTGACAAGACTGTCTACCCCATGGAGAGACTGGTGGCCAACAACCTGATCTTCCACAGCACCTGCTTCACCTGCAAGCACTGCAACACCAAACTCAGGTGGGGGCCCGTACACCAACACACAATGTCAATGTCTTAACCCTTGTGTTATCTTCGGGTCATTGTGACCCACTGTCGTATTGCGACAACTTTACCGCATACAAAAACAAAGTGAGGCATTTTCTTTTAACCGTCGGGCTGTCTCAGACTCCCCCACATTGCGAAGGTTAAAAGAAAATGCTATTTATTTGTTTTTGTATTGGGTAAAATTGGGTAAACACAACGATGGTTCATTGTGAACCTTTGGGTCATGTGACCCGAAGGCAGCACAAGGGTTAACTAATCTGACACACACACACACACAGCAATGACCTTTTTGTACACATCTTGACCTCCCCCCCCCCCCTCCCTCGATTCCTGTTTTGCAGCCTTGGCACTTACGCTGCCCTACAGGGTGAATTCTACTGCAAGCCTCACTTCCAGCAGCTCTTCAAGAGCAAAGGCAACTACGACGAGGGCTTTGGGCGCAAGCAGCACAAGGAGCTGTGGGCCTCAAAGGAGGCGGAGAAAATAACCAAGACCGCATAACCCCCGTCTGCATGTCGTCCTGGCCATCCGATCCCTCGCCCATCTCACCCATCTTCCTCTCTCCACCTTCACCCCGCCATTTTTGAACACACGCACATCATATGGCACACCGTGAAAAATGAACACACACACACACACATAGACACCCACTAAATGATGCGACCTGCTTGAAACGTCAGATGCTGAGGTGTTTTTATCTTGATTTCAATTGAGCACATATCATTATCTTTCAATCATTTTATTTTCCATTTCCTCCAGGGAAATGTTTGTTGATGGTGACCAAACACCTTCTCCACCAGCCAGTGTTACATTTCTGCTGGAAGTGGGAAGTGAAATCTTAAAACGTTTTACCTTTTTCCAAAAAAAAAAAAATATTTCAATTTTTTTTCTTTTTTTTTCTGACCAGTTGCACCCTTCTTGCTTAGAGTGGTAAGGAAATGGTATGCTCGGAAGAACTCATTGTTAAATGTGAAGTTCTAGATCAGTAGGCCTACCTCTTGTGCAGTAGCGGAGCATACATTCAGGTTAAGATTCTGAGGGGGTTTATTTGACTATTCTACTTCCTATCTTTCCGATTGTTACTTAAAAATGGATCCACCGTGTATTGACTGAGCAGTTCTCTAGTGGCCATGTTGTTAGTTGATCAGGGTTTTTGAAATCTGAGAAACAAACCTGGAACACAGTACTGTATATAACAATCGCACATAATGGCCCACTCCTGCCTGTACTCTCGCTGTCGGCTTCCTTTTCTGACAGAGTTTTATTTTCGTTATTCCATTTAATTTTATATTTTGTAAAAATATTTTGTTTTCGTTCCTGTGATCTGAATGGGCTGTCTGGTGTGATGCGCATGTTAGTTGTCTTGAGTCTCAGACTCGCCTTGTTACTGTACTAACCTCTCGTTTTTGAATTTGTTTAAATGTGCTTCATTGACTCATCACGTTTTAACAAGCACTCTTTGTGTATATGCTGAGTCTGACTGATGTCATGCCGAAAGATACTTTTACCAGAGCTATATGGCTGGAATATTAATGGGTTTTAAATGTCCTATTTTGGGTATGAGAAGTATCTCATAGGTTGATCTGTACATATAGGTGTAGTTTGTACTTGGTGAACATATCACACTATAATGTACTCTGTCTTGCGCATATGACCATGCATGACCACCAGGCAAGACGTTTTACAGGGAACAGCTTCACAGTAAACCAACCATCACTCCATTTAGTGCTACATCCAGCCCCTACAGTTATATCATGCTAGGGCTGTATTTTGCTCTGCCAGTGTGTAAACCAACCTAGACTTCACTCTAACATACTGTCTTATCTTGATGGGGCATCACATCGTTCCATATAATCTTCCTTCGTAAAAACGTATAGTTCGTGTCACTTTCACTAACATTTTTCTTTTTTGGGTCAGTACCTACCTGGGCCCTCTATGTTAGCTGTCTTGAAGCACCGGTGCCTGTTCTTTCAGGGCTTGCGAAGACCAAGGCCTTTAGAGTTTTAAGAGCAGAGTTTAGAGCGGTGTACCCTGAACCTCTGCAAGGAGCTCCCCCTACTGGTGGAAGCGTGGAAGGGATTGGCCAATCAACCCGGAGGCCCTTTGACAGCGGTTGGTTTAGCGGTAGTTCTGTGGACATTTTGAGTATGTGACGAGACCTAGCCAAAAGTGCAAACTTACGCAGACCACAGTTGGTTATTAATATCATTCGTTCTTATTCTTTTTTAAGAATAAAACGACTCAATTTCATAAAAATAAAACGTATCAAATGTCACTAACCACTTGACTGACACTTGAATGACACAAAATATATTTTGTGGCTGAAAGTTTACTGTGAATGAAACATGCTGTGCAGAATAGACAATAAACTGAGGAAGAGGAATACATTACTTTTGTATAGAAAAGCCTTAGAAATGAGTAACCTAACCATATTTGTTTTCCAAACAAAACTTTAATTCAGTGCACTTTGGACATAACTACCACCACCTTCTACATACTCTAACTTCTACCTTCTCACTTGTAAAATAAAAATGCTTATGCTTGCTTTATACAGTTAAAGCAGTGGGCACCGGTGGTCACTTAATTCTGCCTGCATTTACCCACTTTCTAAAGCCCTAACTGAATTTACCATATTTGAACTAATCGAGGTTTTCTATTTGTCTTTATCATCTGAGTTCATGCCTGTACTCGTCGGTAACCAACAACACAAAGACACTGTGTCCATATCACCTGTTCTGTAAGAGCAGTACGCCAAGGTACAAACACATCATCTGTGAATTAACTATTGTTTTGTAAGAGACACGAAAGAGGATGTTTTACCTGCGCCGGGAGGCTCCGGTGAACGAGAACCATGTTCCTGTGTACTACATCTAGTGTGCTAAATTTAACGTAACTTCCGTTTTGGTTTTTCAATTCAAGAGTCACTGTTGTCCATAATTGATACGAGATTTAAATGTATCCATCTTATTGAAAATGTATTCGATATAAACTTGACCTGTGGAATGAGGCGGCCTTGCAGCAGAAGGCCAACGGGCCACGTGCTGTCTCTCCTCTCTTTACTTCAGGATTTAGTTCATGTTGTGCTGGTAGAAGAATATGATCATAAAATGTGAACCCTGCTACACGCACACACACACACACACAATCAGATGTATATTGTCTGTTCATTTTCTTTCCATAGTTTTTTATTTTAATTTTTTTACATGCTTTTTGGAAGAAAAAAACAATAAAGATGCTGGTGTTGACTCAGTCTGAAGTGGTGGGGTGCTTTTCTTAAAATGTAGACTGAACCTCAGAAGTCTAGAGAGAGTACTATGGTCTAGGCTATATTAGGCCTACATACCTTTAAAATAACTAATTCGCATGGTGTATTTACCCAAGATTATGCAAAGATCTAAATGTAAAAATACATAGATTACTCGAGAGGGTGGATAGGAATGTTGTTCTCCATTGTGAACCGTAAGGGATCCCGCACGCAAGCATGATTTGTAGAGTCCTGAATAATGTAGATGACTACGTCATAACTGTGTACATTTGGTTACGAGTCCATTTTTTTTAACGCGCCAGTAATATTGTGCGCGGCTCTGCGCGCTACCCTGGGCGATTTATCGGCAGAGAACAGCGCGCTCCCGAGAGGGCACGGCATGAATCGAGTTACTGTAATCGTACAACATACACTGGGGACTTATTTACGTCGCTACAATGATATAAGTTTGAACATTTATAAACACAAGCAATCAGGGTAAGGCGTTGAACAATACTAAGCACTTGGATTATACATTTTCTCTTTTCGATGGAAGCGCCAAGAGGGGTTCCGGAGACGATTTTTTTCTGTCAGGAAATTGGACGCATTAAAGATATTTTACTTTGTGTTGGTGGGCATACGGACTTATTTTTTGCTGATCGTCCTGAATTCAACAATTCGTCTGATAAGTTGGTGTAGGCCTATGTCGGTAACTTCTTTTGTTTGTTAAAGCAGCATTTTTCACTTCTACGGAGTTTTTGCTCGAGTTGCAATAAGCTGCGGGGAAATGAGTAAGGCTACTGATTTATAGTGTACTGTATTCTGTCTAGTCCATAATCACTGCAAGATTTTCCTCCGGTAGTATGTCAACCAAATATTTCGTTGTTCCGTCATAAGCTTTGAATTTGTATATATATATATAAACATACAAAACATTTTCGGTACGCTTTTTGGGAATCAATCGTCCGTCACCCACCATGTTGTGGCTTTAACCACTTTCCCCAAAACTTTCTTTTGTTATAATATGATCTAGACGACAGCGCTACAATAGAAACGGGCGACGATAAGCTATAAAGATATGGATAGCGTATTATTTTTTGCATAAAAGTGAAGCTATAGGCCTACACGTTGGAGTGAAACGTGCATAATCCGAAAGGGGGAAATCTGCAAATTTAGCAGGAAAAGAGGCCATCAAAATCACGGAAATCGCTTGGTCTTTTTCTTGGGTGTTCTGTTACAAATGGATTTCATAAAGGCAACGAGGTTATTGTTGCACCTTTTGTGTTCATTTTCATAAACGTCCACGTGCGACATTTTTGATAGGAAATGTCTTTAATATTCCTGTAAGATTCTTTGCCCTTTGTTCATTTTTCCATTCCAGACTGTAACATAAAGAGATGCCATCTGACATCTGTTTTAATGTTTGGGAAGATGAGCATCTTGGATGTTATGGCGACGCAGGCTTGACATTGCTCTTTTTTTGGATGTATTTTAACACCGTCTAAAGTAGGCATTGTAATCAGACTAGTTGGCTCTTTCGTTGAACAGGATACAGAGTAACACTCGATGTGATGGAAAAATAGAAGGGTCACTATTAGTGGAAAGTATTTGTATGCGCCATAGCCGACCAACTTTAGGGCAGCGTGCACGACTGCCCCCGCACCTGTGGGTCATCCCCACCATGGCATCCACAACATCACTCAGCACCTCAGCGGGGTTGTTTGAGTGACATGACAACACTGTGGGATTTAAAGACGAGGATGCCGAAGTGGGGTTAACGGCTGAGATCATCCTGTCTGCTGAGCGACCTGTTTTTTCAGCGAGATATAGAGGCCAACATCCTACAGTAGACGGCGCCTTCCATCATCACCCCGGCCTTGCCCTCGACAGAGGTCATGAGGTCCACAGGTGAGCAAGCATGCACGCCTCCAAGTCTTCTGTTAACGCATCTGCTGCTAATGAAACTAATGAAAAGTGTCTGCTTATTGACAGCCTTCAATTGTCAATTCAGCCCCCTTATTTTGCTTGTAGGCTATATTCTATGATTTATTACACTGTTGTTTTACCAATGAAAGTAAAAAGAATAATGTATATATTTATACTAAAAAAGGAGATGTGGCCAGACTAATTTGTGATTCACTATAAACACACAACTCAGAGCCTAATAAGGTCGGCTGTTATACAAGGCCGCCTGCACCATCATTCACACAGGCTGCTATACTGCGAGGTGTACGCCTCCCTACAAACTTCAACAGTAACTTTTTTTTAAAAAAGCCTTGCACTGCAGCTGCTTGTACAGCCCGTCGCCCTAACCAGGAACCCTTGAGCCTCTTAAACAAGTAAGAGACGTCAGGCCAGGGGCAGCTCTGGGGGATTTTGATGTAAGACACAGACTCCAGATGCACTACCAGTCTGAGACAGAGCAAGGACCGTGTCTGGGAAAAACAGCCATAGACTAAACACCTCAAAGCAGGCAGAAAGTGGTGGAGGGGGTGGGGGGGGGGGGGGGGGGGTAGGAGAGAAGGAAAATCCATGTAAATCCTGCTAGCCCTGGAAATGTGATTCAAGGAAAATAAAGCGTGGACAGCTGACTGGGCAAGTAGTGTGTGGCCTCTATCCTCGATGAATTCCCCACATTCCACTGAGAAGGTAATTAAAATCAGGAGAGCGGAGGAGCAATGAGATGGAGAGGTAGACAGAGAAGCCAGTCAATGTATTACTGAGATATCATACAAACATGTTTTGCACACATAGTGTTTCCAGTGGACTATGGAGCTATGGAAAATGTGCTATAGGTAGTTAGATTAGGCTCATATGGTTGTGGCCCTGTGGTTTCACTCAGCTCACGATTCAATACGTATCATGATACTGGGTGTACAATAGAATACGTATCACGATATTTTGAACAACATTTTAAATTAAACTGAAATTCTGAACTGAAAAAAACAGATTTATTTCCAAAACATTTAACATTTTTCTTTTTCTTTGTTGTACATACAATTTAGTTAATTCCGTTCAAGCGATTTTTGTGAATGCAATGAATGCACTCATGACGCAGGTGCAGAGTAGGTCACGTGCTGGTAGCTCAACCAATAGGATCAAACGGACGTCGTATTGTAAACTTATTGCCATAACTCTACAATACATATTGTAAACATTTTGTATTGCGATATATTGTTCCACGATATATTGCTACACCCCTTGTAGGAAGTGTTGAGGGTAGATATTAGAGGATCCCAAATAATTCCATCTTTCTTTAAACGGACAAGCGTGAGAGAGGGGGCTCAGACACCATGGTAACTGGTAACTACAGACACCATGGTAACTGGTAACTACAGATGGACATGCCTGACATTCCAGTGGGTGATTATTACACAGAAATCCAGAGAACCAGTGATGTGTTGCAGGTGTTGCTGCTCCCACTTGTAGAGTCACACCCCCTGACTGTGGATTTCCTGCCACCTCCGTTGCCCACCATCTTCCCACATGTTAGTTTGACATGCCCTCCTCATCCACCGTGTCTCTGGGCTCCCACCCTGGAGCCTTAAGGAGTTGAAGGCTGGGCTTCTGTGAATATGAGGAGTCTGGTGGCTGAGCGGTGAGGGAGTCGGGCTAGTAATCCGAAGGTTGCCAGTTCGATTCCCGGTCATGCCAACTGACGTTGTGTCCTTGGGCAAGGCACTTCACCCTACTTGTCTCAGGGGGAATGTCCCTGTACTTACTGTAAGTCGCTCTGGATAAGAGCAGTCTGCTAAATGACTAAATGTAAATATGAATTTCACCTCAATATTACTACAGGGTGCAGGGGAGCTCTCTGTTCAGTTCTTTTTGTGGGATGCTTGCCTGAGCTCGCCTCGGGTCACTACGAGGTGGCTTCAGGTGGCTTGTGTCTACGCCGAGCTCTGGTCTCTGTTGTGTCTGAGATCATTTTGATCCTGACAGGACCTTATTGATTCGGTAGATGCTGGGCAGGGATGGCTAAGAGGCTAATACCATTAGGAGTGATGCAGTTTTTCCGTAGAGAGACCAAACTACCTTTTGATATAGTATGACCACCAGGCTGCTCAGTCGGTGCACGGTCATTAAGTCTAAAGGATGTACTGTCTTCGAAAGAAAGTACATTGACTGCCAAATCCATATTATTTTGCTGCTAAATTGTCTTCCTACAGCTTGGCCACTAAATTTAAAAATTCAATATTCTCAATGTTATTAATCTAGCAAATCATTCCACTAAAGGAAAAGGCTTACTTTAAAATCCTGTTGTCACCATGAATACCTTGGTGGAAATACCCCCACAAATCTAGGAAAAATGTGTGTTTGGCACAGAACAGGCTGTGAATAAAAGGATATTGCTCTCTTACTATTAACCATACAGCTATAACATGGTTGAGTGAGTGTCTGGTGGCTCAAGCACTCTGAGAAGTTTAACACTGGCAGCCTCTTAAATGTCAAAATATTCCCAGTAAAACCTTTCTCATGTAGTAACCTTTGCCAGATCTGTGAGTGCCAAGGTATCTTGAGTTTCAAACCTTTTCAACTCTCACTCTTTCTTACGGGCAAAGTTCCCCACTCCCTGTCATACTATGCACACGCTCACTTGGAGCATTTTTTAAATTGTAGTTTTCCGTTCATCCAGACCTCGTCCTCCCCCCAAAAAAGTCCTAAGATTTCATGTTCCTGCTTGGCTTTGCATGTCCACAGTGTGAGAAATGGTCGTTTCAATGGAATAAAAATAAGTTGTGCTGTATGTCATTAGATGATGATGAAGATGATGATGAGGAGGGCATCAAGATGTATTTCCTTTTAACTAACGACTAGGTTTGGTTTTTCCAGCTGCATGCTGTTGATGGGTGCTGGCACTGCAGAAGGAAGTCTCTGAAGGCGACTGGTTAAGACACATAACGTAAACACACACATCACCAACATGAGTAAGTACCCTGTCTGATTAGATGGATTTCTTTACCATCACATGGACAGTACGTCTACAGACGCATTGACAGATCGAAACGCACACACACACGCACACACACACACACACACGGTCCTCCACCCAGGCCGTAGCCTCGTGTTAGAGGGTGCTCCAGGCGCTGTTGGGTAAAGGTTGGTTTTCAGTGTTATGGAGACATGGGCCTGGTTCTTTCTCCTGCTCTGAAACTGTGTGATGTCGCTCCAATCAACACAAACGGAATATTTTCCTTTCGTGAGCTAACACAGCCGAGGCTGGGCCTCTGCTCAGAGATCAAACGTGGGAATAGGAGGATCGAAAACACCTCCGTGTGCTCCCTGCCACAGCACACTCAACGTGGCTTCAGTTAAAGATGACTTACTAATTGTCTGCCTACGTCTTATCGTGCGGAACTAAGTGAAACACCTTTAGGTCACTGCCTCTCTCTCCCTGTGTGTTTGCCCGCCCTGTGTAGATGAGAGACAGGCTCTCCACTCTATAATGAAGGACCTGGTGGCCCTGCAGATGACTAGGCGCCAGCCTTTGCCCTCTCATGACACGGGCAAGCCCAAGACACCGACGCCCACCACCAGACAGGTACCCCCCCCCCCCCCCACCCCTCTCACGTCTAGTACCCCCCCCCCCCACCCCTCTCACATCTAACCAACCCTGGAGGAGTGTCCTTATAATAGTTTGACATTTACAAGCTAGGGACTCTATTAGAAACTATTTTCTTATCTCCTGACCTCGCTTCATGACCTCACTTCATGACCTCGCTTCATGACCTCGCTTCATGACCTCGCTTCATGACCTCACTTAATCTCCTTACCTAATCTCGTCATGGGCTTTTGTTTCTCAGATTCCACAGGATGATGTCAGAATCAAGTTTGAGTTCTGTGGAGAGAGGAGGTGAGTTTGCGACAGGAACATGTTTATGAATGAGTGGCACGCGGGCGTGAATTCAGCCGTGTCATTGGTCAACAGGACAGAGCCGAGACTACTCCGCTCAAACACACACCGTCCTTTCAGACTGAAACGCAGACTGGGCAGAGAATGGAAAGGGAAAGGACTGTGGTTTAGCTGCGGCTGCCAGATAAAACCACAGTTATGCTAGGTGTGCTTAGTGAAATCTGCACATGCTGAAAACTAGATCTGTGTGTGTGTATGTCTTTTTGCATATGTAAAGACATATCAGTTTCCTGTCTCTTCCTGGATCAGCTTGTCTGTCTATCTGAAATCCATGCTTATGTGTGCAGGATCCTGATGTTTGGCCGACCTGTGCAGTTTGAGGAAATACAGCAGAAAGTCAAGACTGTTTTTGGCCAACAGTTAGACTTGCACTATATGAATAATGAGGTAATACTATCCTTCTTCTTTCCCATTGCTCGTCATTCCCTAAAATCTCAAAACATTTAGATGAATATAAACAAATACATGTATACGTATACACATAAAGTATAATTCCCAGTCAAATAAATGCTGTAGTTACGAAGACTTGTCCTCGTAAAGGCACAGTGGACAGTGTCCAGAGCGTCTGTTCCCAGTGTGTGTTGAGACGTCTGTCCTGGTTGTGTCCTCCCAGCTGTCCATCCCCCTGCGGGCCCAGGACGACCTGGACAAGGCCATCGACCTGCTGGACCGCAGCTCCAACATGAAGAGCATTAAGATCCTGCTGCTGACGCAGGAGCACGCCAACGTAAGACACACACGTACACACACACACACAGACACACATACACGCAGACACACACACACACACACACACACATACACAGAGAGATACATGCACAGACACACATGCACACACACACACATACACGCAGACACACACACACACAGAGATACATACACACACACAGACACACAGACACATGCACACACACACACACAGTACAGAAAGTACCCATGACTGTGTCAGATTATGCCTGCTCCTGTGTGTGTGTGTGTGTGTGTGTGTGTGTGTGTTAACCAGATGTGTACTCTGTCCTCGTGTCTTCCTGGACAGGTGTCTTCTTCTTCTCACTCGACGGTGGCCAAGCAGGTGAGGATCAAAGCCTCCCAGTCCACAGGTGATGTCAGCACCGCGTACCAAGCCTCAGAACCCAGGGGGCGCCACCTGTCCACCAGTAAGTAGTCCCCGTTAGCCGATTGGTTCGGTTGCGTACGATACAGTTAGTATCCTTGGTCTCTCTGGAAGAACTCGGTTCATTAGTTATGTTAGAAAGCTTCTCTCTTGGAAGTCGCTTTGGATAAAAGCGTGTGCTAAATGAATACATGTAAATGTAGAAAGGAGGAAGGGAAGTGCGCTTGTTCTGCTTAGAATGTATGATACTGAAGTAGTAATACTTTGTCAATAATGTTCTGTTTGTTTTTGGTTGTGTCATATATCCGTTGCACTCTCTCGCACTTCCTCCCTGTGCTCTCTCGCCTCGCACTCTCTCTTTTTCTCTCTGCTCTCTCTCTGCTCTCTCTTTGGTTTCCCTTTTCTCTCTCTCCTTCCCTCTCTCTGCTCTCTCTCTCTCTCCCTCCCTCTCTCGGCTCTCTCTCTCCCTCCCTCTCTCTGCTCTCTCCCTCTCTCTGCTCTCTCTCTCTCTCCCTCCCTCTCTCTCTCTCTCTCTCTCTCTCTGCTCTCTGTCTCCCTCCCTCTCTCTGCTCTCTCCCTCTCTCTGCTCTCTCTCTCTCTCCCTCCCTCTCTCTCTCCCTCCCTCTGCTCTCTGTCTCCCTCCCTCTCTCCTTCACTGGTTGTTGTTCTACTGACTTCCTCTCTTAGCTGTGGGTCCTCTTCCTTTTCCTGTCCACCATCACTGGCTTCTCTACAATGGCCTGCTGGCCACCAGCCAATCAGATTTCAAGACACTATTAGCATGGCAGGCCAGTGGCCTGGTTTAGAATCGCTGGTTGTTTTGGTGGGAGAGGAGAGACGGGGGGAAGCTGTAAAAACCCTCAGTAGATCCTTGCCTCAAGCAGAGTGACATTTGAAACAATCCCTGTATTCATGCTTCAGTCTGTTCCCTCTGTCTCTGAGTCGACACGTTCGGTGTTTTGAGTCATTCCACGGTAAAAGATGCAAATCTCATCCTATTCCAGGCGCTGTGCTATTGTGGATTGTGCTTCGCTAGGACTACCTTTGACATTGCGTGCAAATGAGTGACTCACACAAGGTTGTGGTAGTCTCCCCCCCCCCCTTCCCCCCCTCCTGACCGCCTCCCCCTGCTCTCTGTCCAGGCTCTCAGTAGTCTCCCCCCCCCCCCCCCCTCCTGACCGCCTCCCCCTGCTCTCTGTCCCAGGCTCTCAGAAGTCTCCCCCCCCCCCCTCCCTGACCGCCTCCCCTGCTCTCTGTCCCAGGCTCTCAGTAGTCCTCCCCCCCCCCCCCTCCTGACCGCCTCCCCCTGCTCTCTGTCCCAGGCTCTCAGTAGTCTCCCCCCCCCCCCCTCTCCTGACCGCCTCCCCCTGCTCTCTGTCCCAGGCTCTCAGTAGTCTCCCCCCCCCCCCCCCTCCTGACCGCCTCCCCCTGCTCTCTGTCCCAGGCTCTCAGTAGTCTCCCCCCCCCCCCCCTCCTGACCGCCTCCCCCCTGCTCTCTGTCCCAGGCTCTCAGTAGTCTCCCCCCCCCCCCCCCCTCCTGACCGCCTCCCCCTGCTCTCTGTCCCAGGCTCTCAGAAGTCTCCCCCCCCCCCCCTCCTGACCGCCTCCCCCTGCTCTCTGTCCCAGGCTCTCAGAACACAGGCCGCAGCTCCCCACCCCCTGGTTACGTCCCGGAGCGACAGCAGAGGATCGCCCGCCAGGGCTCCTACACCAGCATCAACAGCGAGGGGGAGTTCATCCCCGAGACACCGTGTGTGAGTCATCAGGGCTCATGTGCACACACACACACACACGCACAATCCCCCCCCGCACACACACACTCACGCACACGCACAATCCCCCCCCCGCACACACACACACACACGCACAATCCCCCCCCCGCACACACACACACACACACGCACAATCCCCCCCGCACACACACACACAATCCCCCCCCGCACACACACACACACACGCACAATCCCCCCCCCCGCACTCACACACGCACAATCCCCCCCCGCACACACACACACACACGCACAATCCCCCCGCCCGCACGCACTCACACACACACGCACAATCCCCCCCGCACGCACACACACACACGCACAATCCCCCCCGCACGCACACACACACACAATCCCCCCCCGCACACACACACACACACAGACCCTTACTCATGCTTCCGTTGTACATGCTGTCTCATGCAGTGTTTGCACATAACACATCCCTCTCTGTGTCTCTGGCTCTGTGCAGGTTCTGGATCCTTGGAGCAGCGCAGAGAACTCAGTGTCTGGCAGCTGCCAATCACTGGACAGCAGCTCAGACAGGTGAGCCGGGGAAAGGCGCGTTTGTACATGGGCGGGGTTAGGGAGTCTGTGTGTTTAGTATGTACTCCCGGACACAGTTATGCACCTCTCACTCTCTCTCCACCTCTTTCCTCCCCCCCCCAGCCCTTCCCAAAGGAAGTCACGCATGCACAGAGCCAAGAGCTACCCTGATAACAGGCAGGAGTGCTCAGGTGGGTGCCAAGATTGCACAAGAATAACTCCTGGTAACAACGTCAATCACCAGCCCTTAGCAACAGTCCTGGACCATACTTAAGCTCTTGGCAACAAATCAACAGTGTATTACTAGGCAACAGAACACAGCAACAAAACAGTCGACTGGCTTTACATGGATGCTGTGTGACTCAGCCTGCGGCCGGGGCTCAGCCCAAGTTGTGTGGTTGCCCAGCTGACCTTTGACCTTTGACTTGTGTCCCTCAGACCGGGAGAACCACGTTTATGACAAGGTGGTGGGGAAGGGAGGAACCTACCCCCGCCGCTACCACGTCTCCCTGCACCACAAGGACCACAGTGAAGGTAGTCCTGCAGCTCATCACCTCTTCCCCCTTTAGGCATCCCACTGTTCTGCCTCTTATCCTGCCTCTTACCCTGCCTCTTACCCTGCCTCTTACTCTGCCTCTTATCCTGCCTCTTACCCTGCCTCTTACTCTGCCTCTTACCCTGCCTCTTACTCCTGCCTCTTACCCTGCCTCTTACCCTGCCTTTTACCCTGCCTCTTACTCTGCCTCTTACTCTGCCTCTTATCCTGCCTCTTACCCTGCCTCTTACTCTGCCTCTTACTCTGCCTCTTACTCTGCCTCTTACTCTGCCTCTTACTCTGCCTCTTACCCTGCCTCTTACTCTGACTCTTACCCTGCCTCTTACTCTGCCTCTTAGCTTGCCTCTTACTCTGCCTCTGACTCTTACTCTGCCTCTTACCCTGCCTCTTATCCTGCCTCTTACTCTGACTCTTACTCTGCCTCTTAGCCTGCCTCTTACTCTGCCTCTTACTCTGCCTCTTACCCTGCCTCTTACCCTGCCTCTGCTCTTCCACCAGGCCGACGAACATTCCCCCGTATTCGTCGTCCCCAAGGCAACTTATTCACGCTGGTCCCGTCACGACGCTCCCTGAACGGCAGTGAGGAGAGCCTGGGCAGCTGGCAGCTGGTGGATGCCCAGGGCAGACTCCGCCCACAGGAGCGCCCTGTGGCCCACAAGTGTAAGTCCTGACGTGTCCTACACCCATCCTTCTCTCTCGCTCGGTCTTATCATGGACGTCATCAAGGATAGAAGTGTTTGCTAACACATTATAAGGGCCCTTCTGTGAGGTCAGCTGACGTGCCTGTGTTCTCCCTCCAGCCCCCAGCGCTCCGGTGACGTGGCGTCGAGGCAAGCTGCTGGGCCAGGGTGCCTTTGGGAGGGTCTACCTGTGCTACGATGTGGACACGGGTCGGGAGCTGGCTGCTAAGCAGGTCCAGTTTGACCCTGATAGCCCTGAAACTAGCAAGGTGAGAGCAAACAGAAAGCAATTGCCTGACTGGTCGATGATTAATAACGAGTCTAGCGGTTAGGCCTGAACACCTTTTGATCTGGAGTGATACCAAGAATTAGGTTATTTGCTCTGCATGTTGACTTTCTAAAAGACTGTTGGAATGCAGTGTGTTACGAAAGTATTAGTTCAGTTTTAGTTACTATTTAGGTTATTAACCGTTGAAACCAAAACAGGCAGATCCGTGAATAATCTGAAGAATTGTTTGTCTGATTCCCTCGCGTGTCCCATAAATCCCGACCAGGAATGCTCTCCGTCTCTGAGAAGACCGAAAGAAAGAATTTATTCCACAGATTTTCTTTCCTCTCTCTCTCCCCCCTCTGCTTTAATGTGTTTTCCTGTCAGCCACAGAGAGACAGAGAAAACATGCAGTGTCACTTCCTGTATCTGAGTGGACTGTGTGTGTGTGTGTGTGTGTGTGTAGAGGGGGGAACAAGTTAAAAGAGGGGGCGAGAGAGCAGGCCTCCTATAGCCCCTCTCACCCTCCTCCAGCCCCTCCAGGCCCCTAAGTCTGCAGAGGATGTTAATCACTTGTTGTTGTTTTTATCTATTTAGTTGGGCTTTGTGTCGGGGATACTTTGTTTATCGCTGCTTTTCCCTCTTCCGCTCTCTCTCGCTGTTGCTTAATCTCTGTCTTTGTCCCTGTGAATTGACCTCTGTGGCCACATAGTCTGAGGTAAACTCAGGAACTGCTTTTGAGGAACTGGACTGTTAGAGCTCATGTTCTTGATACGGATACGGCCGCCTCTGCTCTGGCACACTTATCTCCTATTTGGGTGTGTGTGTTTGTGTGTTTGTTGTTGAATGTATGGCTTCAGAAACCAATTTTTTTTTATTGGGAATGTTTTTTGGAGTTGCAGTTGGAATTTCATTTGTTGGATTATATCTTTATTCCCTCTCTTTCTCTCTCATCACATATCTTATTTGGGGTTTTTTTCTGTAGGAGGTGAGCGCTCTGGAGTGTGAGATCCAGCTGCTGAAGAACCTACACCACGAGCGTATCGTCCAGTACTACGGCTGTCTGAGAGACCGCAACGAGAAGACGCTCACCATCTTCATGGAGTACATGCCAGGGGTGAGTGAGTCAGGCAGAAGTGGCCCGCGCCACACCGCTGAAGGGATCCGCTCAGAGTTACAGCAGATCTGTGGTCTTCAGACCCAGACTCCTGTTCTCTGGAGGATGGAACGTAAACTCTGTCATTTCCTGTCTCTCAGGGCTCAGTCAAAGACCAGCTGAAAGCCTACGGAGCGCTGACAGAGAATGTGACCCGGAAGTACACCCGGCAGATCCTGGAGGGCATGTCCTATCTCCATAGCAACATGATTGTTCACAGGGACATCAAAGGTACCGCTCTCAGTACCCATCTCGGAAAGCTGTTATTAAAAGCAGATGTGACAAACACGTCTGATAGCAATTAAAAAAGGATTACAGCATCCAGCTTAAGAACTGACAGTTTGTAAAATACAAGGACAGGGATTGGTTATTTGAGGAGCCACATGACGTGACGCCCGACTTTTCCGTGCTCAGGTGCCAACATTCTGCGAGATTCAGCGGGAAATGTAAAGCTGGGAGATTTTGGCGCCAGCAAAAGGTTGCAGACCATCTGTATGTCTGGCACTGGCATCCGCTCTGTCACTGGCACCCCCTACTGGATGAGTCCGGAAGTGATCAGCGGAGAGGGGTACGGCAGGAAGGCCGATGTCTGGTAAGATGAAGCTAGATCTGCCACCACTGTGTCCAATGGCCTTTAATAGACGTGCATTTAGTGGGAGGATTGGTTGGAAACAGGCCTTGTTTGTGACTTTTCAATATTTCCTCTGTCCCTTAAGCTTCTCTAAGACGTTTTTATGAGTTATGCAGGTTCTGTTTACTTGAGACGGTGTGGTTAGGCATTCTAAGTGGCTTGAGTACTGGAATCAAAAGGGAAGTACGATATATGTATATAACAGCTTATTGCTTCTAAATAAGGAAACTTATTTTCTTGATCGGAAAAAACCGCTTATTTTTAAGGGAAAAAGATCTATATTTAATCAGCGAACTAGACGGGCTGCCACACTCCCACGTAGTGAGCCAGAGAGTGGGATGGGCCCACCTGCTTCCCAGGGATTCCCCTGTGCGATGCGATTGGGTGGCATCCCGTCAGGCGAGGGATGTGATTGGGTAAGAGCCAGCCAGCCGGCTCATAACAGGGGTCGGAATGTTCCAAGCTCCCATCCCCTGAGGGCCCTGGGCAAGGAGAACTGGCGGTGGGGAGCAGGCCAGGGAGGGGTTAGAGGACTCCTCACCCCCTCCCCACTGCCAGCCCCCAGCTGCGTCTGAAATTAAGTACTGAAGAGGCCCCCTACTGCCAGCAATAGCACACTTTAATTGTCAACAGTGAGGAGGGGAAAAAAGGGAAAAAGTTTCCACCAAAACATTCCAGTGGAGCCTGGGAGCAGATCAGCAGAACGATGTGCTGTCTGTGCCTGGATAGAGGGGTACAGGAACAGCAGCTCTTTGTTTATTTCTTCTAAAACAGGACGTTTTATTCCGATAATTTATCACTAACTATAACTATAACTGATCAACTCACGAAAGCTGTGTGTTGAGTATCGTTGTAGAATAAGCTTGTGTTTGCTTGTGGCCTTGTGTGTCTCTCTTCAGGAGTCTCGGCTGTACGGTGGTCGAAATGTTGACAGAAAAACCTCCCTGGGCAGAATACGAGGCCATGGCGGCCATCTTTAAGATCGCCACTCAGCCCACCAAACCCATCCTGCCCTCGAACACCTCTGACCACACACGGGACTTCATCCACCGCATCTTCGTGGAGGCGAAGCACCGGCCCAGTGCTGAGGAGTTGCTTAGACACCCCTTCTCCCAGATCCTGTGCTGAGACGGTCAGAGACTCTCCTCGTGACCCGACCCACAGACAAGCAGGCTCACTGACTGAAACTACGGTGGTTTCCTCCTCCAGGAGACTCCTTAGAGCAGACACATCTCATCCAGACTTCCGGGTCATTCCATTATCAGCTCTATGGTTGCTATTGACAATCATAGGCAATGTGTTTTCTTGACAACCCTCACCAGTGCTTTATTTGGTCTGAGTGCCTCCTCCTCACACCACCAGGGGGCGCCACACGACCTGTGATTCCCCCACTGACTGGGATTGAGGGGCAATCCTTGTTGCCTCGACAACGTCTGTTGCTTTAGTGTTGCGTAGTGAGAACACAGACTCCAAATGTGTCTTAAATGCACCAAAGTGCATCCTCTCGCGCGTTTACATTCTCCAGACCGGTCTCTCTCGGCTGAGATCTCGGAGGTTAACCGTTTAACCCGGGACTCGCCTCCGCTTGCGCTGAATACTGTCTCAAGGAGCAGGACCCGCTGGTTAACGCAGTGCCTTGACGTGTTAAACCCCTCTTATGCACTACTCGCAGTGTTACTGAGAACGGACAGTATTTCCCCTCTCCTTCCGTCCTTCAAACTGTTTGCGATGTTGACAAGACTCTCTCTAATAGACCTCCGAGATAACCTCATGTTACCGTGACAGTTTATATTGACGATAACTGTGTGCCTTAATGTTTTACCCTCTACTGCAGTACATCGATTGCTGCTTAGATTGTACCAAAGAGGAATGGCGTGAGGTTCAATCACGGGGGGGGGGGGGGCTTCATGTATTTGAGACCATACAATGAGACTGATGATATCGTCTGCTACTCATTAACTGAGGAATACAATCCTAATGCATTATGTATAGTCTTTTTGCTGTTGACTATTCATCTGTCTTGGAAGCACTCCCATTTAGGATTCATTTTAATCAGATGCACTTTTATGTAAAATACGAACAATGTTCTTGTTCTGCCTGCCAAATTTCCTTCTTTTTACAGGTTTATTTCACGTTTATTTATATCCCTATGTCCATTCAATTAGATTTTTACATACAAATATATATGTATAAATATATTTTTTATATATTGTCTCTGTAAAGACCATTTGAAATCAAATGATGCTTTTTAGGTATATGAGAAATGATGTGGTCAAGTGATAAACTGTGGAAGCAGCTGGTTTTGCAGAGATTATGAAATTAGGGTTTATAATGTAAGTAAACAACTGGGTGGAAAATAAGCTCTGTCTGTCTCACCTAATCACTTTTTCTACAGCAAGATTTTTTCAAATATACGTTTCAGCTTCCTTGCTTTATTTCAGGCATGCAAGTTTGTATTGGAACCCTTCTGCTAGGAAATCTCATGCAGACTACAGGCTAGAAGTCATTTCAGTCTTGTTTTAACACAAGAACAATTTAAACAATTTGGTATTCTATATGATACGTGTCGAATGAGGAGGAAAGCTGTAAAGTACCAACGTGTTGTCGCCAGAGCCGTCTGAGAGTCCTCACACCGAGATGGAGGTGGCAGAGCATGTGAGGAAGCTAACAGCCAGGAGAGCGCTCTGGGGGGAGTGTGATGCCAGTGTTTCCACCCAGCACGACGAATTTGTTTAGCTCAGGGTTCAAAGACTAGTGTCTGGCCCCTACCATACTTTTAGAAACGGGCTCCCTTATGTCTCACTTTGGTCTGGTTTGAAATCCTTTACTTGCCCTTTATGTTTCTGTATCTTAAACATTTGAGTGACGAGCAGATGTCATGTGGCTGCTAAATGCTAAAGGCAGCTAAAATCAATTCAGTATTGAAAGTGGTCTTATTTTGGAAAAAAGCCAAACATTTGAATGAACCCTGGGGTAAGCAAATGACTACAAGCTAGATGTTTAGAAATATAAATGATTATGTATCATGACAGGATTTGCAGTGCAAAGTCCAGTGTATCAAATTTATTTACAATGAAAAAGAATGGTCTTTTATATATTGTTGAGTGCCTACTTTCAAAAGCAAATAAATTGTTTTTGTTTCTGGTCCTTAAGTTGCCTATCTTGTTGTTTATGACCAGGTCTCTCTCTGTCTCTCTGTCTCTGTCTCTCTCTCTCTCTCTGGGCATGTGTGTCCAACAGGATTGGGCCCAGTCAACTAAACAAAAGAGCACGTCATTCAATGGAGCTCATTGTAGGAACTAAGAATCAACTTGATTTACACGTTTTTATTTCTCTCCACAGCTCTGCCAACCTACAGTATGTGGCCATAAGATGGAGGACAGTTTTTTTTTTTTTTTTTTTTAAACTAAACAAAGGTTTCTGTTCTTGAACTGATGCCACATGAGGATGGATGGTAGATCTTAGTTTATTGCTTTGTTTTTTCCAGCAACTACATGTACGCTCTCCCTTCCCTTTGCTTGTGAAAGCCAAGTCCCATTTTTCCTTAATGAAATGCTTGGTCGAATAAACCCCCCAAATGCACTCCCAAAGCATCCACAAACAAGTCAATCAACTGCTGTTCGGATGAACGTTAGGTTGGTTTCAGGACATGTCTGCATCACATGCCCAGCAGTGTGAGGGCGACTGAAGAGGGTGGATAGACTCATTGTGTCCTCTCTGCGCTGGGTTAGGAGCGGATCAAGTAGCTAACAGACATCTGTCCAGTTGCTGTCATTTGGCATTCAACTCCATGCTGATGCTCTTTATCAGCTCCCTGGCCTGGCTCTCCCCCCTCTCCTCTCCCCCCTCTCCTCTCCCCCCTCTCCTCTCCCCCCTCTCCTCTCCCCCCTCTCCTCTCCCCCCTCTCCTCTCTCCTCCTCCACTCCTTTGTTCTCTGGTCTGTGCAGGAATGGGCCCCTTTCTTCCAGGCCTTCATTAAGTTCCAGAAGCCCAGAACGCCGGTCCTATTGTCCTCCTGGTTTCTCCTCCTTGCCGTGTTTCTCTCGGTGTTGCCATGACGTCTCCACGACTCGACCAGGTGCCAGGTGTACCCTTAGTGTCTTCCACACCTCGGGGTCCATGCTGTTCCACCACCTTCCACGTCAACGCCTGTTTGTGGTAGGCTCTTGTTCTCGTGGGGCAGCTCGTGTGTGGCGTGTGGTGGGTGTGGTGTGTGTTGGGGTCTGAGGCGGTATGCCATGAGGACTGTGTGGTATGTTCCTGGGTTGCCGGGCCCCAGCATTACTGCTGACAGGCAAACGGCTGGACTGAAGCTGAACCGGCTCCCCCACCACCCTTCTTTGTGACCACACTTGTTTGGACCCGGTGGTGATGAGTCATACAGCCGGCCTGTCTGCCCCAGTTAATCTCCCTGCTTTACCCTCTCCACCCCATTCACAGGCTCCAGCAAGGACGGATACACCGAGCATGACTTCTTCGCAGTAGGAGTTCGTAAAGCGACGTCTAACTCACGCAGCGCCTGTCCAGGAGTGAGAGATGCCTCTCCTCGGTGGAGAACGTCTTGTCAGACGTATTTTGTTTGCGTGTTGTCACAGTGTGTGGTGCCTGAGTTTAGAACTATGGAACCCCGTCTTTCCAAGACTCCAATGGAATCAATAGAGTCTTTGTCGACAGGGCAGTGGGGGTGGGTCCCTTGTGCTCCTATTGGGACTGAGATTAAGAGATGGGATTGAGCCTTTACGAGAGCATGAGCCGACACAGGAGGCAGAATCGTTGAGTCGGTGAGACGCGCTTGATGTAGGGTAGAGAAGGAGCCCTAGGTCAGACGTTGGAATGCATACATTTACATACTGGGGTTTGGGAGTGCGTAGAATAGCAAAGAGGGTGGGACCTGAAACAGCGGGTCTAAAAAGTGGAGACGCGTTAAGCGGCCAAACAGAGCTGGCGACCGTGTTGCGTTGGCTAGACATCAGTCTGGTTGAGGATCATTAAGATTCTGCTCTGCAGCGAGGCAAGGTAGCCTTTCTTTTGCCTCCTGTAAATGAGAGGAGTTCTTCAAGTCGGACACATGAATCAGCTGTTTGATTTGGCTCGACCGAGAGTAAGGAAAGGGGAGAATCTGGCAAGGGTTCAAGCCATCTCTCTCTCTCTCTCTTTCTCACTTGCTACCCCACTCCCTTACCACCTCAGGATGTTTGTTCTCTAAGAGATACTACCTCAGTGACCAGATCTGTGGCAACCACTGAGACAGCCTCAGAAATCCAGGGGGGTGACACAATTAGTGTCACCTTAATGAGTAGGCCTTGCCGTAAATCCTTGGAGATGGAGCCTAATAAAACAACAAATCGTTGCCAGGCTTAGAGTCCTCTCTTTTAACCTCTGTAAATTGGAATTGAAATCACTTTGTTTAATTCTCCTTGAATACTCACCCTGTCTTTGGGCCAAAACTACAAAAGCTTGTCTTTTACTTGTGTCCAAGTCTCGCTTGTTCCAGTTGCTTCCATGACTGACTGTAGTGTGAGGCTAACAAAGGGGTCCTTCATGGTCAGAGATGGTTAGATTTACTACCTGCTGTAAGGCCGGAGTTGGTCAGATGGAAGAGGAGTCAGATGGAGAACATACCGGTAGTTCACAGATTGAGGAAGCATGCACGGTATGTGGTATTTCAAGACCATGGTCACACTGTCACACGATGAGAGACAGTGTGACGTTTCTTTTTCATTCCGTCACCGCGGTTTATTTCCGTTCCTCCCTGAGGTAAATAGAAACTTCAAATCCTCAGAGGTTTACCCACGCCATCTTGAGAATTTAAATGTCCATCGAATGTCTAGAAAAGCCTGACCCAGTCTGCCTTCTCTGTTACCATGGTGATTGCTGGTGTCGGTTTGTTGATGGCTTCTCAGTCATATGGGCCGTCCCCTCTCAGCCAAAGTACCAAGCCCTCAAGTTCTGGGACAGTTGGGACAGCCCTAGGACCATTAGTTTCTCTTTCTTGTCAAGACCTAAAACAGTTTACAGTAGGATTGTATGGATCGTGTGCTTTGGTAGAAGCAATGACATCATGATCAGTAAATCTTCAGGGACAAAGAGGTGGCACCTAGGAGATGTTGTCATTGGCTGTACGTTTTGTTGGTTGTACAACCATCCTTTCTCACTGTTGCCATCAACGACCACAGATGTAAAGGTACAAATGTCGTGAGATCTCCTGCCTTAGACCCCAGTCTCCCTGGTATTTATGTCATGTCTTACAATATATCACAATAGATATCCTATTATTAATAACGATTTTTGGTTCAAATAAGCATGAGGAAAAGGGTTAAAAGGTGTTACATAACTGTATCTACATGTCAGTTCAGTGACAGACCATCCCCAAGATTCGAAGATATTGAGACCAGTTGTTTGCCCCACAGCCACAGCTGTCCCTTTGTCTCCCGTCGTCACCCCGTGCCGCTCTCAGTCTGTCCTGTCCCCCCGTCATGAAGCCACCCAGCACGGAGGAGGACAGTCTCATGAAGCCACCCAGCACGGAGGAGGACAGTCTCATGAAGCCACCCAGCACGGAGGAGGACAGTCTCATGAAGCCACCCAGCACGGAGGAGGACAGTCTCATGAAGCCACCCAGCACGGAGGAGGACAGTCTCATGAAGCCACCCAGCACAGAGGAGGACAGTCTCATGAAGCCACCCAGCACGGAGGAGGACAGTCTCATTCCTTCACCTGATGCTTTTGTTGTCTTTCAGTCACACATCGTACCCACCCATGTTAGTGTGAGCGTGGCAGGCTCTGTCGCGCGAAATCCCATTCATGCAAGTGTAAGAGATGCAGAAAGAGAAAAATGAGAGAGAGAGAGAGAGAGAAAGAAAGAAAGAGAAAGAGAGAGAGAGATGGCTGGGAGGCATTTGTAGTTGAGTGGACGGGACATAGCTTTAGAATATCACTTAAACCAGCCCCCCTCTCTCTCTTTCTGCCCCATTCAGTGATCCCCCCCCCCCCCCTCTGTTCCACCCCTCCCTGGACACTCTCCTCTGGGGAGGGGGTGGAGGGGGTAGGGGAGGGGGAAGCAGCACTATATAAAAGGTCTGTTTCAGCCTTGACCCAGCTTCATTCCCCGCCATGGAAAGTCAGAGAGTCCAGTCCTCTTACAGGAAGCGTTTCGGGCCCCAGGGTGCCGGCAGCGGCGGAGGGGGAGTCCGGATCAGCAGCTTCTCCTCCGGCCGCCTCTCCCTCCACGGCAGCCCTGCCCGCCAGCTGGCCTACTCCAGCCCCGTCTCCAGGCTCTCCCTGGGCTCGGCCGGGGACCGGCTGGACTTCTCAGCCGACTCCCTGCTGAAGGCCCAGTACCGGGAGACGCGCAACAGCGAGAAGGTGGAGATGATGGGCCTGAACGATCGCTTCGCCACCTTCATCGAGAAGGTGCGCTTCCTGGAGCAGCAGAACAAGGTGCTGGTGGCGGAGCTGAACCAGCTGAGGGGGAAGGAGCCCAGTCGCCTAGGAGACATCTACCAGGAGGAGCTGAGGGAGCTACGCAGGCAGGTGGACGGCCTCAGTGCCGGAAAAGCCCGGATGGAGGTGGAGAAGGACAACCTGGCTTCAGACGTGACCACCCTCAAGCAGAGGTAGGAGGAGCCTGGACTGATGGCGCTACATGACTTCATAAAGCAGGACATTTAATGTTGCGCGAAGCCACGGGCATTTTTTTAGGGGGGCTTAAAGACTTTCTGCTCTGACTTTAAAGCGGTCTACAGTATGTTTCAGTCGGTGTTCTGAAAGGGTGTCCCACTTTTCAAACTTTGTCCAGCCAAACCCCCAACCCAGTAGCCCTTGAATGAGTGTGATGAAAAGAGAACTACACAATAGTAGGACAATTCCTCCAAAAGGAGCAGAGAAGACAGACAGCTGTTTTGTTGTTGCTTGATCATGCAGTCTCTTTCAAACGTGTGTGGGGTTTTGAAATTATTATAAGATGCCAAGTTTTAAAAGCATTAAAAGGGGAGAAAAAAGACACAATGGATAGAAGGTCTTGGGTGCGTGTTACTGCTTGCTAATGGTTGCCTGTTATTTTTCATCCGTGAAGATAATTTGGGAGCAAAAGGTTTAAAGAAGCGAATGGTCAGTATCGATCTGAGCCTGGATGTAGGAGGTTAGAGGTTAGAGGTCAGTCAGTGTGTCCTACTGCTGTATTAACAGATACAGATATCAGTCCACTTTTGATAGTGTGAAAAAGCACTTTTAAGAGCAGGGTCGGATGGAGTTACTTTTATGTGCACACTTTTTTTTTGGCGAGTTTAGATGTTTCTGAATAAGTTCCGTGCATGAGGCTCTGTTGTACTAAAACTCCACCCCGTGGGAAAGACAGATGGCTTCTGGACAGGAGTGAATGGCTAATGATGCATGAACTCCCCATTCAGCTTGGCCCGGCCCCTAACAACTATCTGCTAATGCTCAACAGGATCTCCTCTGGCCATTAGGTTGTTAAATTAAACGAACCGCACACAAACTTTATAGACTTAAAAAGACTTTAGAAACATTCGGACTGATATTTGTCACAGTGACATGGATTCTGTGTTGTGTGTCTCTCTGTTTGTGTGTGTCTGGGTAGGACTAACCACCTGTTGTTCTCTGTGTTGTGTGTGCCTCTGTGTGGGTTAGGGTGTGTGTGTGTCTGGGTAGGACTAACCACCTGTTGTTCTCTGTGTTGTGTGTGCCTCTGTGTGGGTTAGGGTTTGTGTGTGTCTGGGTAGGACTAACCTGTTGTTCTCCCTCGCAGGCTGCAGGATGAGATGGGTCTCAGGCAGGATGCAGAGAACAGCCTGAACACTTTCCGACAGGCGAGTCTCTCTCATCTCATCAGTACAATCTCTGAAATATATTTTTCAAGTATTGTGACCCACTCTGTGTGTGTGTGTGTGTAGGATGTGGACGAGGCAGCCCTCAACCGTGTTCAGTTGGAGAGGAAGATCGACTGGCTTGCACGAAGAGATAGACTTCCTGAAGAAGATTCACGAGGAGGTGAGCTAGTCCCCTCTGGTTAATCTCTCATCTTTTGACTGAGAATAAATAAGATTAAGTTGTGGCATCACTGATGTTTTCTCTTGACTCTCTGACTCTCTGACTCTCTGACTCTCTGACTCTCTGACTCTCTGACTCTCTGACTCTCTTGACTCTCTTGACTCTCTTGACTCTCTTGACTCTCTGACTCTCTGACTCTCTTGACTCTCTTGACTCTCTTGACTCTCTGCCTCCTCCTCAGGAGCTGCGTGAGTTGCAGGAGCAGCTGATGGTCCAGCAGGTCCATGTCGATGTGGACGTGTCCAAGCCAGACCTGACCTCGGCTCTGAGGGACATCAGGGTCCAGTATGAGTCCATGGCGTCCTCCAACATGCAGGAGACGGAGGAGTGGTACCGCTCCAAGGTAGGAGCGCTGTGGACCTGGCCCAGCAGGGTTAATAATACACCCACACCTGGGCAAATCCCATTCTGCTTTTGTTCAGAAACAACAAAGCACACAATGTCTTTTTCAGACAAAGCCAGGTATGTGGCACGCGTTGAACGCTGCACATGCAAACACACACGCCGCAAACATCCGGTGCGCTCTTGTTTTGATTGTCCAGTTTGCTGACATGACCGATGCTGCCAAGAGGAACACCGAGGCGCTGCGTCAGGCCAAGCAGGAGGCCAACGACTATCGTCGGCAGATGCAGGTGTTGACCTGTGACCTCGAGGCTCTCCGAGGAACAGTGAGTCCATTCAGAACACAGACCTCCGATCATCCAGCTCACAATCCCAAACCTTCCGGGAACGACAGCGTTTTGTTTTACATTTACATTTAGTCATTTAGCAGACGCTCTTATCCAGAGCGACTTACAGTAAGTACAGGGACATTCCCCCCCAAGGCAAGTACGGTGAAGTGCCTTGCCCAAGGACACAACGTCATTTGGCACGGCCAGGAATCGAACCGGCAACCTTCTGATTAATAGCCCGATTCCCTAACCGCTCAGCCTTCTGACCCCCCCGCAGAACGAGTCCCTGGAGCGGCAGCTGCGTGAGATGGAGGACCGCTTCTCCGTGGAGTCGGCTGGTTACCAGGATACGGTGAACCACCTGGAGGAGGAGACCCAGATGCTGAAGGAGGATATGGCCAGACATCTGCAGGAGTACCAGGACCTGCTCAACGTCAAACTGGCCCTGGATATAGAGATCGCCACCTACAGGAAACTTTTGGAGGGGGAGGAGAGCAGGTCAGCAACGCGGGGCATGTAGCAGGGGAGGACGGGGGGGGGGGGGGACGACCACAGCCATGACGAAAGAGATCTTTGAGAAAGCCGTTTGTGTCAAATAATATAAATGTAACGGCAGACGTAATGTTGCTTAATGTCTCGTGTTGATTGTAAAGCCCTCTCATGTTTGTCTTCAGGATCACCGTGCCGATGCAGAGCTTTTCAAACGTGCAGTTCAGAGGTCAGTTTGATTACCACAATTTTAACTTGGCATCCGATTATTCCCTCGACCTTTCATTGATAGATTAAATAAATATAAGTAAGATAAAAGATACAAATGATCATCATCATCGTAATGAAATTGAAAGGCATTAGGCTTCTTCCCTGTCTAAACTTCTACTCGCTCGCTTCAGAGAATATGGACACCAGGATCCCCATGGAGGCTCATGTGAAGAAAAGTATCTTGGTGCGGACTGTGGAGACTCGTGATGGGGAGGTAAGCCATGGACGAACACCGTCGCCAGGCTGTGGTGGTGGTGTGGTGTAAGCCATGGACAGACACCCTCGTCAGGCTGTGGTGGTGGTGTGGTGTAAGCCATGGACGGCCACCGTCGCCAGGCTGTGGTGGTGGTGTGGTGTAAGTCATGGACGGACACCGTCGCCAGGCTGTGGTGGTGGTGTGGTGTAAGCCATGGACGGACACCGTCGCCAGGCTGTGGTGGTGGTGTGGTGTAAGCCATGGACGGACACCGTCACCAGGCTGTGGTGGTGGTGTGGTGTAAGCCATGGACGGGCACCGTCGTCAGGCTGTGGTGCTGTGGTGGTGGTGTGGTGTAAGCCATGGACGGACACCGTCGCCAGGCTGTGGTGGTGGGGTGGTGTACTTCCTGGTTTGTTCCTCCAGGGGGCAGCAGGGCATGTCACATCATTGTGGCTGAACTACCGGTGTTTTTAAAGACAATCTCCCAGACTGAGCACACTTGACTATCCCTCCTGCATTGTGCTGTCAACTAATGAATTCATTTGGTCTCTCCTCAGATCATAAAAGAATCTACGGCTGAGCGGAAGGATCTGCCTTGATCTGAAGGACACACGCAGCTCGGGCAAAACCTGCCACGCTGTCCCCAGCAATGCTTGGCGGACTTTGACTGGTTTTGATCATGACACATGTTTTTTTACCAGATTACTTTCTCATCTCCAACTCCAAAGCCCCCCCCCCCCAATCACAAATATCCCACTCCTGCTCCTCCACATCATCACAAGCCATGCCGGTTCACCAGTATAACAACACTACCGTCAAATACTTAACGTTTTTAGAACGTCTACCAAAAATATTTTTTTTCATTGCATTAAATAGGTGTTTGATCCCTGTTAGAGATAGGAAGTGTGCTGTGAATACTAAGAAAGTTTACAGTGTTTTCTGTGTTCGAGATGCACACAACTTGTTTCGCTCTCACTAACAGAACAGACTGTTCAACAGTTGTGTTGTTTTGAAATAGTTCCATGAGAGAAGGCCTTGGAAATGTAGTGCTTGTGTTCTGCTTGAACCTGGTGCCAGGACGAAGCTATGTGGCTGACATGTATGTGGAAAGTGAGGAGGTAACTGCAGGCGCTGGAGGAAGCAGAGGTTGGGATCGGACAAGACGTCTTAGACAGAGAGGATGACAAGTGTGTCAAAGTGGTGAATTAGGCAGAGCTGTTGTAGAACATAGAAAGATTTCACCCTAGTTTCTCCTTTTTTAACTTGATCCCACCGTCCCCCAGGGCCTCTGTTTGTCAGTGTGTTCTGTTCTGGCCCTCTTCCATGATCTCCATCCATACCCATCTTCTCTGAGACTGACTTACCTGTCCACGTGGTGCTGCCTCTTTGGATGCAGAAGTTCTCTCTCCTCGGAGCTCGGACACGCCACACGAGTACCGTGCCACCGCATGTCCCCTCGAACACCGAGGGTGTGCGGGACAGGATGAAAGTGGGACAGGGGTTTTTTGGAAGTCTTGTCGCGACCCTAAACCCTCAAACCCCTGGTAATCCTTCAGGCCAGCCTCTGGAGTGTCTGAGTGATAGGGGAACGACACATGGGGGGTTGCCGTAGAGATAGCATGGTGCTGCCAGAACGAGTGCAGTGAGGTCCCGTCTCCTTGGCGACAGGCCTCTCACACAAGCCCTGTATTTTTTGTTGTGGGCTAGATGTCACAACACTAACTCTTTAATCCAGCTCTCCCCCTTCAGGAACCCTGCTGACAGCCTATAGCCACCTGCTTATAATTAAACATGGTGTTTTAGAACGCTGGCCCTTCTTCCTCTTCGCTAAAGACTGATAGCGATTGTTCTGTGTTATGTGTTTTCCTCCCTCTCTCAATTTATCTCGCTTTATTTCTCGCTCTCTCTCTCTCAGTTCGCTTTCCTTACATCCCTTTTTTTCCAGTCCTGGATGCTTCTTGCTCCTGTCTGTCTGCCTGCTGAAGAAACAAACAGCAGGAACACGTTTATCTATTCGGCAAAATCAAAACTAACACCTGTGACTATAACCTTAGTTATGATCCACCCTTGATGACCATGGGTTAACACCAATAAAACCTATATTTCATCATGCTTTGTTTATTTCTTCATAAACAGACACAGACACATTGTATGTGTAAGTGAAATTCAATTATCTTGAGTGTAACATGCACATAAATTCATATTGGATGTCCGTTGGCCTTACTTGAGCTCCTGTTAATATGGATGAATGCACAGTTGGAAACATTGCAGATGATAACTCAACATGCATCTGTATACATCGCCACCGTCAGGATGACAGATTCACACTGACAGACAACCTTCGCCTCATCATCCACATGATAGAGCATGTGGGAGATGTCTAAGATGACAAACAGGAGACTGACAGCAATGGTCAATGTCCATCATGTCTATAGATGGTTTCTGACCATTGGCAAGGATTTGAGGTGGGGGAGGAGTCCCCGTGCCTGTATCAGGATCCAGTTCAGAGCGACTCCAGAGAGGCCTTAAGGCACGCAGGGACAGTAATATCTAGGCACAGACGCGACAACTCTATTCTAAATGATCAAACACTGTCCTATGATCAAGGACCCCTTATTCTCCTCTGTCACTCTTCAGGTACAAAAGAGAGACAATCATAGAGAGATTGGAGAGGAATGCTCTTGAAAGTTTTTATCATGGTTTCCTTGACATCATCCAACACAATCCCAGCATGCCACATGTGTTATATGGCCTATACGTTAATACATGTGTGTGACTGTGTTGCAAAGGTAGCTGGACTGGTAAGCTTTGTGTGTGTGTGTGTGTGTTTGTGTGTGTGTGTGTGTGTGTGTGTGTGGGTGTGTGTGGGTGTGTGTGGGTGTGTGTGGGTGTGAATAGTTGGTGTCAGGGGACAAGGCTTCAGGGTTTTATCACACAGCAACTCTCATCTCCTAAGAGTAATAGCCAATAATAGCTGCATGTGAGTGAGTGTGTGTGTGTGTGTGCGTGTGTATGTGTGTGTGTGTGAGTGTAAACCCATAATATTAGGGTTAGGGTTGTGTCCGTTTGTAACTGGGATTGTGTTTTGTCTGTGCAATAGCCTGTTGGGCCTGGCTTTTATCTGTGGAATGATGTGTCTCAGCTCCTGCCACAGCAGAAGGAATTCCAGCTAGATAAAATATTCACTCCGTCTGGGTGTGGACTCTGGGGTTTGACTTTGCAAGTCTTGTCCATCCAGAGGTCTGGGAAGAGGGGAAAAAGCGGGACTGGGGTGACAGTAAGCTGACCTTTTTACCTTGGGTCTGATTGGACCCGGTGAAATTGGTGATAAGGTATGAAGTCAGGGAGAGGTCCCTAGAAGAGTGTACCTTTCAGTCACAGTGTCCTTCTCAGGGTCAGTGGAGACTCCAACACAGCAACACCTCCACACAACATTTTCATCTGAAAAACATGCAGAACTCTTAATAAGAGCACTCCATAATAGCCTAGCTGGCAGTCTAATAATCATTACAATCCACATAATGATTTGATATTCGCTTATTTCCTGACACATTTGGACACGAGAGTGCATGCAGACAGAATCGATAGCTCTGTCTGCTAATGTATTTCATGTACTGTATATGACATCAATAACTGTGCATGCCAACGAGAACACACACATACATTCACACTCACACACTCACACTCACACTCACACTCACACTCACACACACACACACACACACACACACACACACACACACTCACACTCACTCACACACACACACACACACACACACACACACACAGTAGATTATTGCTGTAGACTGCGCCCCTCCACCTTAAGCCCCCATGTCTGTTGCACTCTTCAGTCCACATTCCTGTCCCACTTGGCCCTCACACCAAAGGGTCATGGAAAGGCATGTGTGCTTGGTTGGTTAATTTTAGCTCTCATTTCATCAAGCTCATTGAGACAAAACACAGGACAACCACTTCACCTCTCACCCCACCCACCTTACAGCATCACCTCCTTCTGGTTCACCACAACAACCTCAAAAACATTGACACTGACTTCTTTTGTTCCCTCCTTAACCAATTATTAATTGTCAAACACCTGAACTGAAGGTCAGTTTTATTTTCAAATCTCCCAACTGTCTGTTTGTGATGAGTAAGTAAGAGCAGCAACGCCTGGATGTTTATTTCCTTCTCTGTGGCATGAGAGGAAGATAGACAACAGCATCTACTCTCTGATCCTGGCATTATGTTGTATGTATCAACGCATTAAAGTATGTTTTTTTATTTGCCAACATCAATGCTCTTTAATTAAACTGTTTTTGCTATGTG
Source organism: Thaleichthys pacificus (assembly GCA_023658055.1). NCBI lineage: Eukaryota > Metazoa > Chordata > Actinopteri > Osmeriformes > Osmeridae > Thaleichthys > Thaleichthys pacificus. Next base: position 2,689,199 of record CM042862.1, on the reverse strand, counting down.
TGGTGTTGATCATTATCATATTCACAATGCAAATGGGGTCCTGTCTCACATTACACGTATAATATGAATCTTGACATGTAGTCTTCGAATCAGTTTATGTTACAAAGGAAACGAATTCAAGGCTTGTTTTTATCTTGTTGGTCGATGTACAGATGGAGAGAGAGATTCTCCATGGAGACTATGAGCAACACAGACCACAGTTGGTCAGGGCTGCCAGTCTTAGCTCAGGTCCAAATCCCCCTGGGGACGCCCGGGCCCTCTCTGCTCCTCTCAGCATTCACACCTGCTCCTACTGCATCTCCCTCTTTGAAGCGTGTGTGCGGAGCGTGCGTGTGTGTGTGTATGTTATGTGTCCTATCGGTTTCTTACGGCAAAGGTGTGAATTAATTGTTGGGTCCCTCCTCTCCTCATCGCCACAAATAAATAAAAAAATGTTTCCTGTGTCTTCACTAGCAAAAACAAAACAAAAAGCTTTGTATTGTCTTCACATCCATTCCAAACCTAAAGAAGGTTAAAGAAGGTTAACTCTATTGTTAAAGAAGAATCGCTGGTTGTAGCTCATATGTGTGATGGATATAACTCAGTGGGAGCAATTGACCCAGATCAAGAAGTAGCGAGTTCAAATCGACCCCTGTACATCGCTTTTAATAAAAGTCTCTGCTAACGGATACATTTTTACATTTCACTACTACAAGTCACTACTATTAACTGCAGCAGTTGATTGTTCTGTGGTGTAACGGTTAATTCCAGTATCACGGCCTGGAAATGAAGTAAATAACAATAGACAAAGGCCTGGCAAATCTCTGAGCACAAAGGCGGCAGAGACAATCATATTTTACAAATCTCATCAGATCCACTGACACGTTCTCCCCGTATGATTGAATAAGTAAAGGGGCGGGCGACGGTGCTAAAGAGAAAGTGGCATGCTATTTTGAGCCGTGAGACTTGTGATGTGGAGTGAGGCAGTTGATGAGGGTGTCTCTGCTCTCTGTCAGAGTGTCAGCCACGTCTGGTGACGACTCCCCTGGCCTGCGCAGGGGAAATCTGTCAAATAGGGACAGTCGGGGGTTGTTGACCAGTCTGGTAAATAGGAGCTTCTTCCTTGATGCGCCAATTATTTGATCAGATTCTAGGATGAAATGCAACATTTTATTGGCTTTAAACTGCTGGTCCTTTCAGCGGCTTTGCTTACCCGTGGCGTTGCTTATCCGTAATTAACTGATGCGAAAGGAACTTTCTTACTCTTCATACAACGCCACATTTTCCACTTTTTTTCCACTTCGCTATTCAGTTTCAATACATAATCCAGAGTTGAGCTTCACTTTGGCTATAGTCTCGGTATCGCGCGCAACATCTTCCTGTGGAGCGCTCGTTCTATCGCCCTGGCAACCAGTCCTCGCAGCTGCGGGGAGACACGGTTATTTAATCATCAGACGCTTCCAGAAATACGTGAATTTTTTGTCGCCTACCTCCACAACACGAAAGTCTGTTTTCTTGAAGTCAGGTTTTACTTCTGTTAATTCTGCAATTTACAAGGTTCATGAGTCGGAGAAGTCTACTCTTTCAGCGTCAAAATGCCTGTGAGACGCGGTCATGTCGCGCTCCAAAACACCTATCTGGACACCATTATTCGCAAATTCGATGGACAAAGTAAGTGGAGGCACTTTCTGTTACTGAAAAAGTGATTGCCTATTCAGACTATGTTATTTGTGAGTTACGAGAGAAATAAAGTCCGTTGTTGCTTATCCAAACTAGACTGATTGTAAATTAGTATTATTCATTGTAGGTTTTCAGATGGATAAGCTAATGTCCTAAAGGTCAAGTTGAACATGGTTCTTGTGGGCATTGTAGACGTGAGGACCACATTTAGATAACCCTTTGCTGTATTTCACCCTCTATATGATAGTACATGCTCGCCTGTGACGGTTGTGTCCTTGCACCTGCACGTTCGCATGAGTTCACATGTTCACAGTAGATTGTGTTCCGTGACCTCACGGGTTCTGGTTTTTTTTCTGAGATGGAAGACCACTCAGTTTATGTCACCACTGCAAGTTGTAATAAGTAATGTAACAGGCTATATAGTTATCCCATCAAACTAAGAGACATAGTCTACTGTCTAGCCAATACTCTTTCTGCTGCACATCCAGTGTATCTCTCTCTGTGTTTAAACACAGGCGATGCAACTGTCAAAATATTTACTATACACACTGTACACAAATTTTAATCGTTGGTTATGTACCTTTATCAACATTCAGTGCAACACAGTTTATATTGCACCCATCTGACATATGTTCCCGTCACAGCGAGGAGGCTGGCTGGAAATAACCTGCTGCTCTTCACTGATTAAAGAGAAAGGACTTGAATTTGACTTTTTATACTTGTCAGACTTTCTCTGGACTGACAAGTGTCTGAGTAAGGACCAGGCTTAACACATCCTTTGTTGTTAAAGGTCTCCTACCTCAGGTGCTGTAGCAAAGGGACCAGGGTCCGCAGACAGATAAGCCCATTGATTTTCTGGACTGGTGGGTAGCCGTAATATTTGAAAAGATTCATTCTCAAAAGCTTCTCTGCTTCAGGTTTGAGAGAGGTCTTATACGACTGATAAGACCACATCGGTCTTTCTTTGAATGTGTGTGTGTGTGTGTGCCAACCAGGTGAGGCACGTGCAACATCAGCGCTGCTAAGCAACGGAGTGACTGTGTTCCTGTTCTGAGACACAGGCCTAGATAATGACTTTGGATGAGGGAAGGTGTTCCTCCAACCAGAATCTTTTGCTTGTCTACCTTAAAGAACCAGAGAGTTTACGTTAGAGCGGAACGAAAGATGGTTACCGGTTTTAACCGGTTACCGGATATGTGGGTTAAGATGGCAGAGCAAACAGAGAAACCTGTTAGAAGGGTAAAGAGGTTTTGAGCTTCTCATTCAGTTAATGAAGTGCTCCATTAGACCACATAAATGGTCCTGATTGACCGCCATGTTGCCAAGGCATATCAACATAGACGGTGCGAAAACCGTTGTCTTCAGAGCACTGACTGTATATTAACACATTCGACGAAGGCCCGTAGACAGTAGAAAACCCAATGAGAGTGGACAGACAGCCTGGTGCTGATAGTTTGGACTGAGGTCAGTGGTGGGGGCTGAGGAAAGAGATGCAGAAACAGAGGCACAATGTAATTGCTTAGTGTCCAGCTGTTCATCTTCAGCCTCCTGGGACGATCGGCAGAGAGCTAGGCTTCACTTCTACTGAGAACACGACGAGTGAGCTGCCATGTAAAACAGGAAATCCTTCTTTTTTTCCTTTCCCTGATCCTTCTTTCTCCGATTTGGTTTCCCCCCTCTGTGACAGATCGCAAGTTCCTGATTGCCAACGCACAGATGAAGAACTGCGGAATCATCTACTGCAACGAGGGCTTCTGCCAGCTCTTTGGATTCTCCCGAGCAGAGATCATGCAGCAGCCATGTACCTGCCAGTTCCTGGTAGGCCCTGGTACCATGAAAAGTGCCCTAGCACAGTTGGCACAGGCCCTGCTGGGATCTGAGGAGCGCAAGGTGGAGATCCTCTACTATGCCAAAGAAGGTATGGAAAGACAAAGGAGAGAGAGGCAGACAGCAAATCATGGAGGGAGGTTGGAAGAATTAGAAAGAGGGGGGAGTCGGGAGAGGAAGTGGATGTGTTGCCCGGTGACAGGGAAAGCAGTTGTGAGATGAGACGCATTCCGTTCATCTGGAGGTTTGGGGAACCTCACTTCTATATCGTGACACATATAGATAATACACAGAATGTGTCCCCTGTGGTTTGATAGAAAGCATCTGAAGTATAGTATGTCAATTCACTATTTTGTCTTGGTCAACACATTTGTTGGGGGGTAAAACAGAAAAAAGAAATAAGCTCTATGGGTCAAACAGAATCTGCTGTTTACTTTTCTTAGTCCTCGTTGGTTTACATTTGAATGTAGTGATATCAGTGCTCTGCTGTGAAGCCAGCCGGAGACTCAGTGACCTCTGACCTCTCTGGATGTCAGCAAAGCCGACATGGTTGAGCTGTCTTGGCACCTGCGACGTGTTTATTCCTCCCTTCCTCTTCTGTCACTGGCACACAGACAGGCAGACAGACAGGCAGACAGGCAGGAAGACAGGCAGACAGACAGACAGACAGACAGGCAGACAGACAGGCAGACAGGCAGGCAGGCAGGTAGGCAGGCAGGAAGACAGGCAGACAGACAGACAGGCAGGCAGGAAGACAGGCAGACAGGCAGGAAGACAGGCAGACAGACAGGCAGACAGGCAGACAGGCAGGCAGGCAGGCAGGCAGGAACACATGAGACTCAGGTCGTGGTGAGATCGAGTAGAGCAAACATAACCAGACAAGCTGGGCCACACACACACCCCCGCAAACATGTACACACGCAAACACACCTCTGCTACTTTGGTCATGTGGGCACGAAAAGGACAATCTCTGAGAGCCCGTTGTCATGGTAATGTTACCATTGTGCCAGCTCAAATCCACTGAACACCTATTTATTCTCTATCCCGCTGTTAAAACAAACACACAAACACACAAGAGTGCACACACACACGCGTCGCACGCACGCACACAGTTAAGAGGCACTGTTCAAACTCTGATTCTTGATTTGTGACTCTTAATGACTTGTATGATCCTTCTAACTCTACAGTTCTATTAATAGACATAAGTTGTAGCGGTATGACTTCACAAGGAGATTCAAGGGTGAGGGGAGAAGCTTCATCTAAAGAATGGGTCATAAACGTAATGGTAGCGATAGTAATGGCTTTTTACTGTTGTTTGAAAGCTTTCCCCAAATATATCTGAAATAGGATACCCCACTTTTCCATGGACCCCAGTAGTATGTCCTTGAAATGTTAGCGAAGGGTGTCGAGACAACAGAGAACCCATAAAATAGACTAGACATATAAATGGGTTAGGGTCAGACTGTTTGAGGGCATTTCTAACTGAAAAACACGACCCCTCTCCTCTTACTCCTCCCCCCCCCCCCCAACCGCACCCCCCCTCTCTCTACCTCTTTCTTTCCACATGGCTGTATTTCAGGGACTTGCAGGCCATGTCTGATTGATGTGGTCCCTGTAAAGAATGAGGAAGGGCAGGTCATAATGTTCATCCTCAACTTCCAAGAGCTTATAGACCCCTCTCTGAAGAAAGGAGGCATCAGGCAGAGAATGGCTCAGGGTTGGGTATGGGCAGGTTAGTGAACTTCGATTGTTTATTAGTGTGTATCTTTTGAACACCATATATCGTTTGACAAAATAATTTATTTGAATATATGTGTGCCTGTGTGTGTTGTGATACGTGCGTCAGGTCAGAGTCGCAGACTGAAGATGAGATTGCCTACGATGCGCGCCATGCGCCAGGCCTCTCTCTCCAAAGACCAGTTCGAAGGGGTGGTGGTGGACTACCTGCAGGTGAGGCGGCTTGTCAGTTCTGTCAGTTCTGTGGCACCTTGCCTCTCCCTACGTCTCGTGAGTTACTCATTTAGCAGACGCTCTTACCCAGAGCGACTTACAGTAAGTACAGGGACATTCCCCCGAGGCAAGTAGGGTGAAGTGCCTTGCCCAAGGACACAACGTCATTTGGCACGGCCGGGAATCGAACTGGCGACCTTCAGATTACTAGCCCGATTCCCTAACCGCTCAGCCATCTGACCCCCCCAGTCCTCCCGGTTTTTTCTCCACAGCCCAACAGCGACGAGGTCCCGCTGAAAGAGTTCCGCATCCCCTGCAAAGAGAGCTGCATGCAGTCGGAGACGGAGGCCTTGATAGAGCAGGACCTGGAGCCGTCCTCTCCCGTCGACCAGACCTCCCCCAAGCGTCTGTCCCTGCTGGTGGAGCGACTGGACCCCGGCGGGGTCTTCCTCGGCGGGACTCTGCCCCACAGCCGCTCCCGGGAGAGCGTCCGCAGCCTGCGGCGGGCTTCCTCCCTGGACGACATAGACAGCATGAGGGCTGAGTGGACCGGTCGTCATGGAGACCCTCAGTCCGGCAGCAGCAGTGAGTGTGTTTGTGTTTGTGTTCGACGTGTCGGGGGGGGCGGGGGGGGGGGGGGCTGGGGCATGGGGATGGGGAAGTCATGTTGTGTGTGAGGGTATTCATCCAAGTGAACCTGCAGATTGTCGAGGAATGATTTAAAGCTGCCATAGGTAACATGAAAGCCAAAGGCGATTGGCTAGAACAGTGAGTGCTGGAACATGATTGGCTGGAAAGCAGTGGAATGCACAGCCACTGGCACTGAGCTTGTCTGTGTTGCTAAACAACTCTCAGAGGACCTCATTAGCTTACACAACATGTTTATAGGGGACAAACCTTTCTTTTTTGGACTGAAAAAATACTACCTTTTCTACCTACATCTCCCCCACTAGAAAACGAAAATCTCTTTAGCTCTCAGAGGTTAGCATGAACACATTGTCCGAGCCCGCGTATGTGGCGATCCCTGTGCTTGTCCCTTACCATCGTCCCCAAGCTCAGACTGAGCACGTGCAGCAGCCTGATGGGTATTTCAACAGGGACACGCTAATCAATTAAATTGCCCTACAGCCACTGTTGCGTGTGCCGAGTTTTGCTTTTGTGTGTTTGTTTGTGTGAGTGAGTGTGTGTGTGTGTGTGTGAGAAAGTGCATGAAAGGCTGTGAAAGCTCATTCGTGTCCCCCTTTGCTTCCGCTGAGCTAAAGTGACGCTCTTACAGTAAGAGGAGGATGACATTCACCCACTCCACCACCCTGGCCTGATCACATCCCCCAGGGATGAGAGAGCTTGTGAATGTCTACAGTATATATCCACTGTCCGCGTCCACAGCCTGTAACATTTCATCCCGCGGTTTGTTTTGTCCCGTGTGCAGACCTGAAGCCCAGCACCCTGAACTCCACCTCCGACTCGGATCTGATGCGGCCCAGGACCATCAGCCGTATCCCCCAGGTCACTCTCACCTTGAGACCTCCGTCTCCCACGGAGATCGAGATCATCGCGCCCAGCAAGGTCAAAGACCGCGCCCAGAATGTGACGGAGAAGGTCACGCACGTCACGCAGGTACAACACCGGGGGAGGAGAGGAGAGATGGGGGAGGAGAGGAGAGATGGGGGAGGAGAGGAGAGATGGGGGAGGAGAGATGGGGGAGGAGAGGAGAGATGGGGGAGGAGAGATGGGGGAGGAGGAGAGATGGGGGAGGAGGAGAGATGGGGGAGGAGAGATGGGGAGGAGGAGAGATGGGGGAGGAGAGGAGAGATGGGGGAGGAGAGGAGAGATGGGGGAGGAGAGGAGAGATGGGGGAGGAGGAGAGATGGGGGAGGAGGAGAGATGGGGGAGGAGGAGAGATGGGGGAGGAGGGGTCACGGTCCTGTCTTGCTGTCACACCACGATGCCCATCCTTCTCATTAGGATATAGACACCTGTCAGGTGAGGTGTCACACTGTCCCACACCATTTTGCAACATCTGGATTGTGTGATACTTTGCACCGTGCATTATTTGACAAGTGTTTGATTCGGTCTTTTACGCTTTTCAAAAAGGGTGAGACAGAGCAGGAAAAGGACTAAAATAGAATGTTTTTAATTGTTTGCAAGCGTGCAAATGTGAAAGAAGGATCTCACCTCGGTTAGTGTGGTGTCACTGCAAACTCCGTCCCCCTCGCAATCCCAGCATGCCATAGCACGCCCGTCCAGCGTGAACCTGTCAGGTCATGGAAGCACGCCTGTGTGACCTACAGGGCTGCAGGACACTGGGGCTAGGTGTCTGTCCTCTCCGCAGCACGTCACACTGATCCAGATGTCTGGAGAGAGCTGAAGTGGGCTGCGGTCAGAGGGCTTTTACCACGGTTTGACACAGGAAAGATCACAGGAAAGATCAATCA